>OX608082.1:11526405-12036405 GCA_951509765.1 Sphenella marginata
GAACCGGTTATATGACGTTTGCTTAATCTAAACGAATTTGTAAGAAAATAAAAGATTAAAATGTTGCAATTGAGTGAGATGTATCTGTATGAACTAACTTGGATATGCTTCCAATGCGATAATGTCTCCCATTATAGGATTTAATAGCATTGCGCCCGGCTAAGGCCAACTTTTCCAAGGTTTGCCATGTTTCGGGAAGTTGTCTGAAATAAAAATAAAGGAAGAAATCTCATTCATAAACATTAAACCAGAAAGTACTTTTATTAAACAAATTTTTGATGAGGACAACTTTAACCAATTTTTGAATTTTCGTAAAATAAGATACTCACTGACAATATCCCCACGGATACATAATACTCTGCGCATATGAATGCAACGACAAGAAGAATAATAAATTTGACTTATACTTCAACAAAATGTTACGCATGGCACGCGTCTCGGGCTCTGAGAATGGTTTTACACCCTTAAACGTATTACGATTCATTTTCGATGGTCCATTCTCCCAATGAAAATCATAATTTCGATTACAATCGGTACCAATGTAACGAGAATGTTTTATCGGACGACGATTCTTACGCCAGCGACGACTCTTCGTGTGTGTATACTCATAACCATCGGGATTTGTTAACGGTACAATGATGAAACGTAGCTTACGTAATAAATCATAGTTACGTACATGTTTCTCTGTTAATTGATAAATACAATTTAGAGCTACCGATACACTCATCCATTCGCGAGCATGCGTACCACCTTCAATGAAAATATAATTACGAACATTTGGACCATTATGCAAATTTGTGCGCATCGGATTTATCATATTATTTCCATCCATTTTTTCGGCTATCAAACGACGTGAACGTTCACGTTCCATTGTTGTGACATTACGCTCACTATACCAATCGATTTCGATAGCTTTCATAGGACGTTTCTCGTATGTTAGACCAAGAAAATGAACTTGTACGAAACTATAACGATTTTGTAGATATTCCAAATAAAGATTGATATCACTGTGACGCAAATAGCCATGAAGTATGTCGGGACGTGGAACGATAAGCTTTTTGAATTTCGAAAATGAGCCGACTTTCTTGGCGCGCTTTTTCGTGGCGCGTTTCTTCAAATTGACCGGCATGTTGAGGGCGCTTAAGTGGGCGTGTCGAAAGAGCTCACGTGATTTATATAAAATGTATAACTGCCAAGAGTGCACTACAACGTTCTTTTTATTTTGGAATTTTTAATTGCACTTTGACCTTTAGCAGTAAATTTTTTTACACTACGAACTTTGTGTTAAATTTTTTTCATATAAAATTTATTCGAAATAGTATAAAACTAGCTAGTCTCACAATTTAACGCATGAATTATTACGAGTAGACGAGAGTGAATAAAATTTAGAATTTTCAACGTTAAACACATTAATAAAGAAAATTTGAAAATTTATTGAAACGACAAAATTTTTCTTCTCACTTTCAGCACAACAATTTATTGAAAATTTAAATGAAAAATGATTTACAATTAAAAAAGTGTTTACAAATTGTGAGAAAAAAATGTTTCCAAACTAGCAAAAAAATCCAAAAACTTTTTTGAACAGTAGTATTTAAAGTGAGTTTGCAAGTTTTCGATGTGCGCGTTAACTGTTCGGCCTGTAAGTTGCACAACGAATGTGCGGTTAACCCAGCTCGGTCTGTTTGTTTTTCGGTTTTATAAGTTAGACCTACTTTTACAGTTCATAGGCATAATACATATTCACTTGATGAAAGTCGCACCCCAGCCTGCAGTGGAATACCATAGTATTTTGGAATTATAACTAGGCATTCTCCGAGTCAGTACAAACTAGTCCGAAAAGTACCATATGTGGATCAGCTGTAAAACTAAAGCAATGGCCGTTATTTATTTTCCTGCGCATCGGATTTTTTTTTCCGAATTGGCCAGCAGAGGAGATCGAGAAAATATGTGAAGCTTGACTGCTTTTCGCTTCTTCTAAGAATGTCAGCATAGATTTCCCTGGATGACAACTTTGCATTTCACAATAGTAAAACCTATATTACTTTCAAGGACACTAGTCGAACTTCCCTCAAAAAATAACTAAATTTGTTTTACTTGGGAACAGCTCTCAAATTTTATCAAGTTGCTTTGGTATATAAAAAAAAGCAAGACAGCTAGCGAACTAATTACCCATGGTGCTCAGACTAGTTCTGAGGTAGCTAGTTTACAAACTAGTTGACCAGATTGCATGGTACAACGTAGTTCGTATGCCCTTACCTACCACAAAGTTGTGCACCTTATTTCCTTCCAAAATTATGTGACACTGAAGAATACTCCTTCCCTTGATTTTGCCTTTGCTTTGCATACATACCCTGTAAGAAATTTATCAATTCCTGAGCAAAAACCACTGTGCATAAAACAGATCCATTTTACCAAGAAGTAACTTACTTCGGCTGAGGGATCGTTTTATGCTCAAAAGTTTAATAACAGCAAAGTTTAGGCTTTCATGCTTATAAAGACCCTGTTGGCTCGCGATCTGGTAGATACTCTATTAATAATTCTATGAGGCCTGATAGAACTTCGAAGAAAGCCATGAGAATCATAAAAAAACCATAATCCAAATGAGTTTGAAGGGTACTGTGCTCCAACGAAAATGGGACTCTGATACATTCTTACCATAAAACCCAAAAAAGTTTCTCAACCCGAAACCAGCCAGTTATGAAGTCTTCAAAAATTCAATAAATTTTCCTACAGGTAAACAAAACATTCACCCACATAAAACGCAACCAACATTAAATATCATTGAATTTTCATACGCCCCAAACTTTGTTAAGGATTTTTGCGGTAGCGCTGGTTAAAGTTTTGTACGAGTATTAGCCTAAAAATGGCACAATGCCTTATTTGTTGGGTATGGTTGCTGAACACGAGATGGATGGTTAACTGAAAAACATGCAACTTGCATATATAATTTGTATATTTACTTAAAAAAACTATAAGCAAATACATATGTATGAGCAGAAGGGGAGGAAATATTTTGTCGTTGTCATTGCTTTCATATCACAATAGGGGTGTTCACGTTATGAAAAGGAACTGTTTGTTGATTATGACAATTGTGATTAATGGCCACTCTTTTAAGGGGAATGGCCAAAAAGTTATTGCTGCTAGGGGTGGGTAAGAAAAGAAGGAGAAAGAGAGCGCTACTGCTTGCTCACATCGTCAAGCTCGTTTAAAATGCTCTTGTTTAAATACCCTGTAACGCTAGCTGAGTAACGAAATCGTAACAAAAAGTTTCTGCACTAAAAGCGAAACAAGCAAATGTTTGGACCCATCTCTTAAAAACTCCACACCATTTTGTGATTTTTTCATAGAAAATAACATACCTACGATTGTACCTCAAATGCTTAAATGTGCCTGCGATTTCGTTACAAGTTTTGTTACTATACCTCAACATTACGTTACAGTTTCGTTACTTAGATAGCATTATTAGTTTTGTTTCTATGTCTCGGTTTTCGGGTACAGTTCCGTACTTGTGATCATCATTGAGTACGGAAATTTTGTTTCTGCTCAAACCGTTTGCAGTAAATCGTTTGCTAGTTTCGTTACAAAGGATTATCGCTGCAACGACACAGTTTCGTTACATCTTACGTTATACATAAGTGGCATGTATCAACATAGCTTCAGTTCGTTACTTATTTTGAAGAACAAAAAACAAAAACGTTAATAAATAAAAATCATTGAACAACGGAAGCAATTAGCAGAAGCTGACTAAAATTCTTTCAAGTGTGCTTCATTGAAATGCCAATGGCTGACCAACTCTTTTGTTTCCTCTTCATCTACCATGCCATATTCGTCCGCTTAAACTCGCCCATGTAAATAATAAAACACTCAATAAAATTATAGATGATAATCATATTAACAATCAGCAGCATCGTTTACTTACATCTTAAATATTTTGAATGTGCTCCATCATTTGTATACAAAGTGCTTCCGGCATACTGATGAGGCTGATTCGTTTCTAAGATGAGTTTTTGTTGGTGCAGAACTTCAAGAGGCTGATTTTGGTTATTTGTTTAATTAAATAAATAAAATATGCAAATTATTAGTTTTTTTCTAGGTTTATGGTTCTTATGGCCTGCAATTACTGGTTTTCTTAAATTAAATATGCGCTCGAGTGGAGTTTAAAATTTTTTTTAAAGCAAATAAATGATTTTGGATTTTGGTGTCGTTAATAATAAAAATGATTTGGTATGATTGGAGTTTAGACAAGTTTTAGGCCATGTTTCTGATGCAATTTATGACAACAAATATTCATACAAAGTGATATAGTTCAATGACGTCATATTCCTCTTTTCATGCCGCAAATACACTTGGAACAATTTTCAAATGACAGATGTTTCCAAAATTTTGAGATCACAACAGTTTGAACTCAGAACTTATAGCATATAAGACGAGCACACTTTCATGTTAAGAATCGTACAAAAATTTTTAAAAGCCGAATAATAAAAAAGAAACAAATATCGATCAAATCTATTTATACGAGGCTGTTAACCCCACAAGGAGACCTTGACACAAGTCCTAATAAACATTTTTGTTCAATCTCAAACTTTTTGAGGAGCATTTGAGAGCTCATTATTAATATTCATTGGTGCCTAAACAATCTTGTTTATTGCTTTGATCGAAATATACATATATGTAGTAGATACTAGTAATATAACGAGATTAAGAGTTTGGAGAAGATAAAAACGAACATAGCAACAAAAGTGTACTTGAGATAAACATGAAAATAGAAATGTTGATTTATAAAGATTCGGCGAGGTAGAAAGAAGAGGTGAATAATGATGAAAATCAGTGGATACTAAGGTGTACGATAATGCAGAGACTACTCGAGTTAGATATACATATATATACTAAAGTATGGTCAAACAAAAACAATTACGTTAAAAAAAAAAAATCATGATAAAAATAAAAAAAATTTAAAAATTTAGAAATAATCAAACACGAATAAAATATAAATTAAAAAAATAGAAAAATTTAAAAAATTATTAAAAAAAACCTTTTTTTGATTACCTCGGATTATTTTTGATTATTTTTAATGATAGCGAAAAATCAATATTATTTTTATTAATTTTTTAACTAATTAAAAAACAATCATTAAAAATTGAAAGTAATGGTAGTCAATAATTAAATGCATGCTCAGGAAAATAATTAATAAAAAACTAGTAATCATTACGATTAGTAATCATTATTTAACAGGTCTGAGCTTACAACACCGAAAGCCCAAGGTTCCAGTCAAGGGAGAGGGAACGTCAAAAAAGCGGTGTGAAAAAAGAGGAATTAATAATATTTTTAAAGGAATAATACAAATAAAATAAAATAAACTATAGTCAGAATCCATAGTTAAAAAGTATTTCTGCCACAATCAATTCTTACCGTTACATATTGACTTCTAACAAACTAAAAAATATTTTTTTTTTTTTTAATTTAATATCTCTTCACTTCTCTGAATAAAACTGGTAAAACTTTTAAAATGTAAAACCTAGCTGAGATTGAGAAATATATATATATATATAAATAACACATCCTTTGCTAAAAAGAATTTTATTCGAACAAAAAAATTTGCAACTTCTTACTTAGAGATAATCTTATTTCATCCATTTCGTGTACTCAGCAGTCAGATCACTGAGTACTACATTGACGTCCTCTCGCTGTTTCTAACTTGTACGCCATCACGACTACTACTTCATGAATATATTATCTCAACGAACGCTCTGTGATCTGATATCCGGTAGAGAACAGCTCGTTTCAAACAAAAAAAAAGAAACCAGTACTGTTAAAAAACCACAAATTGAAATTATTGTTAGCAAAACAATAATATTTAAAACAAAAAAAAAACTATGCAGCGTTAGCAAATTTTTTAAAATAAACCACAACAACAAAATGTCGCAGTCATTGACACTCAAACCGGTAATCGATTATGTCAAAAGTATTTGTCGGATTTGTTTCTATTTTACACGCATTATATAGCTTTGCTTGTTCCGCTTAACTTCTTTTATAATTTGACACCTTCTTTGTGATAGAATGATGCCTGTTTTATTTACCTTATGAATGTATGGGTGGTGGTTTCAAATAGCATTCAGTTTAAACTGCGTTAAGTATTTTATATGCTTGATTTATTTTAAATTCCTTTCTCTTTTTCTTCTATTCTCTTTTTGCTTCAGCCGCTAAGCGTGAAACGATTGTGATAAGTTTAATGAGCCGCCACCGTCTAACAATGATTTCAATTGATACCTAGATATACTAGAAATGGATGTTCATTTTAAAAAACAGTATTGGTCTGGCATGCCTATCTCTAGGAGTGCACATTATCCAGCCAAAAGAATACAAATAACCAGTTTTTTTTTATTTCATCTCTATCCCAACCTAATCTGTCATTACTTTCTCCTCTGACAGCCTCTTTTTCATTTTCCTCTTCTTTTCTCATTTGCTTACTTAATTTTTCCGTATCCATATAACTCGTCCTCGCTCTTCATCTTTTCCTCTCTGTCCAACTTCTACTCCTATTCCTATTCCTATTCCTATTCCTATTTTTAATCCTATTCCTATTCCTATTCCCATTCCTATTATTTTCCCTTCAGTATGCCTTCTCCCCCTTTCTCGCTTCAGCTCCCTTCACTACTCCCTCCTTGGCGCGCTTGCATACCTAAAACTCGCTTAGACCAACTAAGAAGTTCAACGGTTCAACGGCCAATTACCAACATTAAAAATAATAAAAAAAAAGATATTAAAAAAGAAACACCCAGCAGCATCCATTAACGCCAAAATAAAATTTGAATTATTTAGATTTTTGTAAGTTATAAACCCTAAAGACGCTGACTTATGCAGCATTTAACCTTGACACTCACTTTTTCTCGAGACATTGGCTATGTTGATTATAAAAAAAATAATAAAAAAAGCAACAACAATTAAATAGCGGTTAATTTGCTTTTATTAGTATTTTTTCTTCCATATGTTATTATTGTTGTTGTTTTTGTTATATTTTAAGCATCCATCGATACAAGATTTTTGGGCGAGATTGAATTATGCTGCGATTCAACTCAAGTTTCGTTGATTTAATTATTTTATTCAAAATAATATTTGTTTTTGTTTTTGTACAACAATTTATCGTGCGCTCGCTCGTCTTCTTTCTAAGCCAAAACGGAAGGCTAACATCAGTCTGCGGTATAATCGAAAGCGTTGCGGACGTAATAGCTCTGAGCTACACGCGACGGCATAACATCGAACGGTTGGTTTTGATTGAATTTTTTTTTTTGTTTTTGCTGTGTTGCTGTATAATTATTAAGAATTTTAACATACATTTGTTTGTGTTTGTTTTAAGCAAAATATTTTTAAAATCAATAAAAAAAAATAAAAAATAATTTGTTGCTAAAGTGATCAAAGATTTTGGTTTTTAGTGGAGCCGAAGGCCGAGTGCGTCAAGTGATATATTTGCAGGACACTCGGCAAACAATTGATCAAAGTAGCTAGATTGCTTTTGAGCGAGACTAACGCGACAGTGCTGGCTAAACCTTAATTTTTCCAGGTTTCCTAGAGTGATTGAGAGTCGGGACTGCGTAAGCATTGACGTGGATATATTTCTGACGGGTTCTCTTGATACGTTTCAATAAAAAATAAATAAATAACTGCCAAGTGATTTTTATAGTAGAAAGTTAAAGTCCGATATGCAGTTATAATTTGTATTTGCAGCAACAGCTATGCATGAGCTGCGACATAACAAGAATGCATTTAAAAAATATATAAATAAAAAATAAATAAAAATAAAAAAAATACAAAAACAATACACACGTTTATTTAGTTAAATTTGAATTTAAATTTTTTATACAACTTTTGCATACAAATGTGACAAATGCAAATAAACACAAATCGTTGCATCTTTCGCGTGCAAACAGCGCATGCGCACGAGCTTCCCCCAAGTACTTCATTGTATGCATGAAACGGCTGCCCTGCAATAAGCGACACGTGTTCTGGCGATGCTGACAATGAGTGTGGAAATTTGTGCTTAGATACGCTGATGTTAATTGCAAATAATTTTTTTTTTGCTTTAATAATTGCAATTATTTGAATTTAGTTATATAAATAAAATAATTATTTCATTTTTTTTGCTTAGAAAATAAAAACGACGACTATGAGAACTCGAAGGTGTTAGTAAATAAATTCTAAAAATAAACCGATTAAAACTACAAGTGCTTGCTTCAAGTGCCATATAAGCATAATTACTGAACTGCAAGTAAATACAATTTTTACTCTAACGAAATGTGGCAAAGGGTGTTTCATTTAGAGCTGCTGCTGCTGTGTGCTGTACTGACGAGCGCATCCAACTTAGATGGTTATGAAGGGTAAGTAAAGTTGGCTAAGATCGTTTAAAGCAATTTGGATCCATTCATAACTCATCTACTCAGCACGAAAATGTACAAAAAAAATGAAAAATTGTTTCTTTATGGAAATGGTTTTAGTTCCACTGGCCTTTCTAATTGCATTTTCATATATAAAACCAAAATATTGCCTGCAATTTGCAATTCTTACTCGCTGCCAACATGACCTTTGCTGTTTAATTAAAAATATTACATACATTTTTTTTTATTTTCTTTGGCAATTTTTTCTTCCAAATAATAGAGCGTGTACGAAAGACTTAAGACACGAACTTGCTATTTAAATTTCAGATGCTTTTGACTGTTAACATAGATAATGTTGCACTCAATTAAATTAAAAACAAAACATTTTCTCCAGTTTCTTGTGTAAAAAAATCATGCATTTGATATCTGAGATCAGTCATTAGAGAGTATGTTCGACTGAGCCAAAAAGAAATTCTTGAGGAAAATTGAATGTTAATTCAGTCAACAGAATTTAATAATGAGTCTAATGATAATGACTTTTGAAATTTCCCCAATCCTATTACTTATCTGAACTACTGCCCGTCAGCTTTTTAATAGGCTTACATCAAATGAATATGTTATATAGAAAAAAAAAATAAAATAGGATTAGGTGGCAACCCTCGAAGGCAAACGTAACTAGAACTTTTTTTATTGAAATACGATGTAAAATAACATTCATTTGGTGTCCATAAAGGCATATTTTATTTAGTTAAATTTTCCAAATTTCAGATAGGTGGCAACTTTATAAAGACATTCTAAATGGCAACACTTACATACATGTATAACAGTGCTATGATTAAAGTCGATAGACTATATAAAAAATTGGATAGCATTGTGTCAAACTCGTTTCTGAGATAACAGCGAATATGAAAAAAAAAATTAGGTGGCAACTCTAGGTGATGATGAATTTTATAAAAGTTTGTGTTGGACTACAGTGCAAATTACCATCCATTTGATATCCATATTGGCATACCTCACTTAATTCTAAAAAAATTGCAAACAGGTGGCAACCTTGTAAAAGAATACCAAGTCGCAAAATTTCAATATACATATAGCCTTAGAACTGCAGTTAATATACAAATACACAATTATATAAGGCTCGTTTAGAATTAAAGGAAAATTTCTTTTTTTTTAATTAGTAGACGATGCATCAACACTTTATAGAATTTTTGTCTGTTTGTATGTATGTTTGTTCGCGCATCACATAAAAGCCGCTGCATAGAATTCAATGCGGTTTTCACCGATGTATTGCTGGATGTGCAACTTGAAGTTCACGGTCCATTTTATGGCATTCTATCAGTTACTTAAGCTGTACACAGTGGTGGCAATAAAAGTTAGCTTGAATTATTTGTATACATTTGCAACTAGTAAGTCAATTTTGGATTTGTTATTAACGTCAGATTATTGTTTAACAAACTCAAACTCAAAAGACACATCAAGCTCAAACCTAGGCAAATACACGCAGCTAGAAATCTTTTCATATGTCATTGAATTTGTATGCAGCTTTGACGTCGTGCTTCAATGAATAACGTCCGCATTACAACCGTCAGCTACCGTTGGGCATTCAAAATTTGTTACATTTGTTTTCTTTCAATGCAGCATATTGTTATAAGATTCAATTAAGCTAATATCATTGTCACATTTCAAATATTAACATTGTTGAAGTTCATTAATTTATGCAG
This sequence comes from Sphenella marginata, assembly GCA_951509765.1. Lineage (NCBI taxonomy): Eukaryota > Metazoa > Arthropoda > Insecta > Diptera > Tephritidae > Sphenella > Sphenella marginata. The sequence goes on from OX608082.1 coordinate 11,536,496, forward strand.
CCACAAAAAAATACTGCAACAGCTGTAGTTTTCAGTAGCGTTCTTTGCGTGATTTTATTAATTATTTTATTGCTCAATTCGTTGATGAATTTTTATTTTTGTAACGTTCACGCATTTTTAATATGAGAATCGCTATATTGTTTTAAGTATGTATATTTCTTCTGATAATGTTACATTTTGTTCAAATGTAGACGACAAATGTTTGTGTTTTTATACTCGGATGTTTGGATAGGCATGAGCGGGGTATCGATATACTAAGTCCATCTCTAAGCTTAGTAATGACTTGCAACTCGATGATTAATCTACGGATATGTTTCTAATCTAACATTTCTTGCAATCATCCATGTTGGCCCATATCATAAAACCTCAAAGAATTTTAGAAAAAAAAAAAAAAAAAAATTTTCAAAATTATCTGATCTACAAATATTTGTATTCCCATAGCTACAACAAATACACAGTGTTCCATGATAGTGAGGATGCGTATAAATATCTTGTGGATTTGCAAATAGAATCAGTTGAGCTGGACTTTTGGTTACTCACACGAAATATGTCGATCGTGGCAGTGGCACCCACGTTGCAGTCAACATTTGAGACGGAACTAAATCAATTAAATGCCAGATTTGTAGCCAAGCCATTAATGGAGGAAATGTAAGTAAAGAAAAAATAAAATGTGTTTACAAAGATGTAGATAAGATATCAACTTTTAAGGTAATAAAAAAAAAACAATTTTATATTCCAGGTCCCTCTACAATGAAACGGTGACGAATTGTTTGGATTCCGAATGTGAGCTGAGACGGCCAAGGCGGCAGGCGCGTGGTTTTTTCTCACACTTTCCACGTTACTCCGAGGTATGAAGGCAGGGAGTTTAGTTATTTTATATTTTCGAAAGAAACCGAAAATTTGAACGCAGCTGTTCGAAGATGTCTTTCAAAAACAAAACCGCGATTTTTTTTTCTCAAAGAGATAGGCCTGTTACAACTTGATTAGTAATTAGTAAATTCGTAATGACTATTTTAATTGTTTTGAAGGAAATGCAGCTAGAATTGATTTCGATTAAAAAAATCAAATAAAAAAAATAATTAATCAAAAATAATGAAAAAAAAATCAAAAACTAATCAATTCGATTATTTTTGATAATCGTGAAAAAGCAATTATTTAATAGGAAAATAATCCATAAAAATTTTAAGCAATAGTAATCAATAATTAAATGGAAAATATTTTTTTGATAGTTTTTGATTATTTTTAATGCTAGTGAAAAATTATGATTTTTTTTGATTAATCATTTTTAAGTAATCGGAAAATAATCATTACAAATTTAAAGTAATGGTAATCAATACTTGAATGGAAAATATTTTTTGACAATTTTTAATAACAGTGAAAAATAATATTTTTTTGTGATTAGTTTTTAATTTGAAAATAATCATCAAACATTTAAAGTAACGGAAAATAGTTGGAAAATTTTTTTTTTTATTATTTTTGATTATTTTTAATACTTGTAATAGTGAAAATTATGATTTTTTTTGATAAATAATTTTTAAGTAATAAATGTAAAGTAATGGTAATCAATCATTAAATATATTTGTGGAAGGTAATCTTTCAAACGGTAATTCTAACGCAATGTAGTGCTCAACCACTCGAAAAAAAACCACTAATTTTCAAGAACTCACAAAACCTATCACCGCGTGAATTATCGAAAAATCTTAAACTATAAATTAATTACTTTTAAATATTTTAACTTTAACCAATAGATTCTCAATTATATGAGCGCTTTAGCTGCACGTCATCCCGCATATTGTCGCTATGAGTCGTTGGGTCGTACGTTTGAGGGTCGTCACCTTGCTGCACTCTCCATTTCATTGAATAGTCGCAGTCGTGCTCGTCGTGTTGCTTACATACAGTCCGCAGCGCATGGACGTGAATGGATAACACCACTAACGGTACTTTATTTAGCCAATGAGCTTTTGAATAATTTGCGTGCCTTTAGACAAATACTACAAGATGTTGAGATTTATTTGGTACCATTAGTGAATCCCGATGGTTATGAGTATTCCTTTACGAATGTGAGTAGCAAATCCAAAAATATTCATGACAAAAAATTAAAGTTCAAAATTATCATAAATTTATAGGATCGTTTTTGGCGCAAGAATAGGCACCATTATGCTGGTCGTAGCTGCGCTGGCGTCGACATTAATCGTAATTTTCCGAATAACTGGAACTATATTGGTTCAAGTCAGAATGTAAGTAGCGGATTAGGGAAACTGGCAGATATCTACTTCGGCCCTAACACTGATAAAAATTTTCTATTTAACTTCAGAACTTTTTCTAACTTTTATATGGATTTTCAGCTCTGCTCGGAGGTTTACTCCGGCACTGGTCCTACATCTGAATCGGAAACTGCTGCTATTGCACGTTATTTGGAATACAACCGTTATCGCGTGAAGCTCAGTTTGGACGTGCATTCGTATGGAAAGTATTTGTTCTATCCTTTCGGCTATTCAAGGTAAGTAAATTGCATAAAAATTTAAATTAAACTTACACAATTCATCTCTTTTTAGAAACGCCGCTGCACCCACACGAAATCTCCTGCACTCGGTAGCTCAACGCGCCGCCAATCAAATTGCTAAATATCGCGGCACCCAGTATACAGTTGGTACTTCAGCCAATATACTTTATGAAGCTTCGGGTGGCTTAGATGATTATGCTTATGGCAATTTGGGTATACCCATGTCCTTTACGGTAGAGTTGCCGGGTGAGAATTTCCAAGTGCCAAATGCCGATATTATTCATGTTTGTAAGGAGACATTTGCCGGCTTTATTGAATTTATACGTCACGTTAGTTTATATTAGTTTGCAGTGGCGTGTTGTTGTAATGCAACTAGTTTTTTTTTGTGTTAACTATATTTTTAAGTAGACATTTTTGTACAATTTAATTGAAATAAAACGAAGTGATTTGATGTGTTCCTTGAAAACGTTATTCTAAATTGTCAAAATAAAATAAAATAAAATAAAATAAAATAAAATAAAAAAAAATAAAATAAAATAAAAAAAAATAAAATAAAATAAAATGAAATAAAATAAAATAAAATAAAATAAAATAAAATAAAGTAAAATAAAATAAAATAAAATAAAATAAAATAAAATAAAATAAAATAAAATAAAATAAAATAAAATAAAATAAAATAAAATAAAATAAAATAAAATAAAATAAAATAAAATAAAATAAAATAAAATAAAATAAAATAAAATAAAATAAAATAAAATAAAATAAAATAAAATAAAATAAAATAAAATAAAATAAAATAAAATAAAATAAAATAAAATAAAATAAAATAAAATAAAATGAAATGAAATGAAATGAAATAAAATAAAATAGAAAACAACAACAAAATTGTTGTTAGAAATCTATACAGTGAAAGTAGAGCGTTATGTTAAATAAGCTCTAAAAAGCTCTCATTTTGTAGCAAAGTTCCGTTCATATGTAACGGAATTTTTCATTAACAGTACTGTTAAGCTTACACTACTAAAAGGCACTGTTGCTGAAATTGAAGAAAAAGCACAACCGATTATTACTGGTGTAGTTGTGCGAAAGTTTCCCCGTATTTACCTTATGGTTACTATCAATAGTGACAGTGCGGTAATTACTCATCATTTTACCCTCAATACGGCTTTATCTCTTCCATGGGAATAAACCTAAAATAGATACTAGGCACTATGTTATATGGCCATCCTAGACAGACGCGGAATGAATACTTCAAATATCTACTTAATAATCCCGAAATTAATACGCCAAGCTAAGCCCGAAAAAGTTTTGAAAAACCTAATCGATTTTAGAATGGGCTAATAAATTTGCAATGATAAAGCAAAAAATGCTCACCCCTGATCCAAAGACCTTCATAAAATAATTGCTGGTACAATAAATACAATCAGTTGTCCATTGTAGTTTGCTAAGATTAAACGCGGTAATGCTAGAAATGTGGTTGAAATTAATTTCGATTCTGTGTGTAGCACTAGCTCTAGTCAGCGGTGGCCGATATGAAGGGTAAGAGCGGTAGACAAAACGAGTTTTGGCCAACACTCCAGTAATTTTGCGCTTCCAGGTATAAGCTGTTCAAAGTTAAAGCGGCGACATCAGCTCAAATAAAAACTTTACATGAGCTTGCCACTCAAGAAAATGGAAAATATGATTTCCTTTCACAAAGTCGTCAGTTGGGGCAGACAGCAAGTGTACTCGTACCACCAAAGTATGAGAAGAGCTTTAAAGCAATTTTGCAGCAACAACAAATACAATCGAAAGTGCTTGATTCTAACTTCGGACGCACGCTCGAAGCGAGCGTACTTGAGTATCGCATGCTAAGCCAATTGAAACCGTACGCTGGCCACGGTCGCTTGAGTACCTCACGTTACTACTCGCACAGTGAAATCAATGCTTACCTAGACGATTTGGCACGACGTTATCCAGCACGTGCATTCGTGCGCACATACGGCAAGTCTTACGAAGCACGTCGACTAAAAACGATTACCATAACTAACGGTGACGGACGCGCAGGTAAAAATGTGATCTTCATTGATGGTGGCTTTCATGCAAGAGAATGGATCTCACCCGCAACCGCGATTTATACCATTGGAGAGTTAGTTGAGAATTTCATGGCGCATGCAGAGCTTTTAAGGGATTATGATTTTGTAATCTTACCCGTGGTAAATCCAGATGGCTACGAGTATACGCAATTAGCGGCTGACACACGAATGTGGCGTAAGACACGTCAGCCGGTGGTGGTGAATGCCACTGTGTGTGTTGGTACTGATCCCAATCGTAATTTTGACTTTCATTGGATGGGCAAGGGCACCTCTGCAAATCCTTGTTCACTAATTTTTGCAGGACCACGCCCATTTTCAGAGCCCGAAACTATGGTAGTGCGTGATATTATGCATACACTGCGCGGACGTGGTGTGATGTATTTGACTTTGCATTCGTATGGTAGTGCGCTCTTCTATCCATGGGGTTGGGGTCCGTAAGTATGCGTTCACTGCGTAAATATGTATCTATATAAATTCAACACCTAATTCAAAGTCATGTTTTTCTAGTGAACTACCAGACACATGGCAGGATTTGCACGAAGTGGCCATGGTTGGTGCGGACGCCATACACGCCTATAGTGGCGCTAAGTACGTAGTTGGTTCGTCGACTGCGCTTTATGGTGAGGCAGCAGGTGCTAGCGATGATTATGCTTTTAACGATGGTTTTGCTTTATCATACACCATGGAGCTACCAAGCGGTGGGAGTAGCGGCTTTGATCCACCCGCATCTGAAATAGATCATTTGGTAAAAGAGAGTTTTGCGGGTATTCGTGCGATGACTAAACGGGTAACAGAAAAATACCCAATCAAAGGAAATGCTCAACGTGCATACAATGTTTAGCTATTAAACTGATATAGATGGTCTAAGGGCCACTTTCATAAAAGCCGGTTAAGCCCAATCGGCGATTAATTTGACAGCTAACCATACAAAATACGTCAATTAAACTCTGGTTAGCGGTTACCGGCTTTTATGAAAGCGGCCCTAAGGCTAATAGCTGAATTACCCACCGACGTGTAACGTACGTGTACGTATAACGTACGTACGTACTTTTGGGCGAACTTTTATGACCGTGATGTTAGCGCAGAAATCAGCCATTTGCTTTTGTTTACATCTAATACAATGTTGCCATTGGTCGCTTTTCATGCATGCTACCGAAAACATCTATATTTTAATCGAGTATTTTTCTTTGTATATAAGACCGAAACTGATATTAAAAAATAATAATTGGTCAATTTATTTGAAATCAAATTTTAACAAAATTTATTTTGGGTTATTTCAATATTATTCCCATAATTGAAAAGGTATTTTTGTAAAACAAATAAAAACGATCTAAAAAGAGCATACGAAAATGTGAGTAGGCAACACTGTCGTATGAGCAAGCAATCAGCTGACACGTTCATACGTAAAAAATCAAAAGTAGTTTGATTTCTACGTTACGTTCACGTACACGTCCGTCGTTGAGTAATCACTTACATAGCACTCTCATAAGACAGGTCGTGCCAGCTGACACGTACTACGTGCTTGCGTCGGTGGGTAATTGAACCATAATTCAGACACTTTATATTCTTATCGGTTAATTATGGTATTCGACAAGTGGTAATAAAGCTTATGAACTAAATATCGAAAGTATTAAAAGCATTCGAAGGTTAGAGATAAAAATAATACATTTTACGGTAAAGTACATTAGATATGTGCAGTGACGTATACCAAGGGGGACAGTGGGAAGCGATGTGTGTGAACCTCATTGAGACCATAAATATATTCGTAGTACTGAGTATATCTTAAAAAAAAAAAAAGAATCCTGATCACCGATCTCTACAGTAAATGATCCAGCACCTCATCTGGGTCCCAGTGCCGTCTGTACTGGGTTCCGGTAAGGATCCTTTGCTGTTGAGATTGAGAGACGCACAGAACGACGTTCCATTGCGGAGATTTTGTAGAAGCTCTGGGCATGATAAGACGGAATACACGATTGAAGATTTATGTATGGGTGTCGTGTCCTCAGTAGAATTTGATACGGATGGTTTCATGTGTTGTTTTTAAACTTGAGCCTCTAATCAACGGCAGTTCTTCTTAGCTATAAACCAACTGCAACTTTGTTGCTAAAGCTCGTACGGGCATGAATGAATGGAACTGATAATGATATGGATAATAAAAGAAATAAATATAGGTCACATATTTTGCTTTATGGGAGATAGAGATTACAACTTGGTGGGAATTTCACTACGAAAAATTTTTGGGCCCAACTTTTAGCGCAACTTACGAGTTTCCCTAGTAGTTTGTGGAAACTGCAATTTCATGTCGACCCCAAGTATCTACTTCAGCTAAGGAACCAGCTGAATTTTTGCTGAGAAGTCAAATATGGCAGTAAGGTGCCACTTTTGGGGTTTGAACCCAGTACTTCAGGTTATGCATCAGAGTTATTCTACAAGTATATGAACTACGATGATAGTAAATATATATGAGGACGTTGCAGTTATTTTCTTTAGTATATCAGGGTTAAGTGGGCTATCTAGAACTCTTGCAAACATGTCGCGAAAATTATGGCAACTATTTGTAATACTCAGTGGGACTTTTATGCACTTGAATGCGACTAAATATGAGGGGTAAGTTACGATGATGCTTCTAGAAGAATACGAGGCTACAATTAAAGAAACCTACAAAACATTTATAGCTGGAAAGTGTTCGACGTAACACCACAAACCGCAACACAATTAACGAATCTGCGCGCATTTTCCACTACAGCTGCCGATGAATATGAGTTCTTCTTCGTTAGCTATCGGGTGGGACAACCTACAAGTGTGCTCGTTGCACCGGCGAGAGAACAAGATTTCAGAGCTGCAATGCAAGTTCAACAAATACCGGTTGTGGTGCGTGATGCCAATTATGGGCGCACACTTGACGAGCGAGTTCTTGAGCATCACACTTTGCGTCAACTAAAACCATACTCGGGCACAGGTCGTCTTACCACCGAACGTTATTATACGCACAACGAAATCAATGCTTACTTAGATTACTTAGCACTACAATATCCATCACGTGCATTTGTGCGTGTATTCGGTAAATCATACGAAGGACGTCTACTTAAAACGATAACAATTACGAATGGCGATGGATGTGCGGGTAAGAATGTCATCTTCATTGATGGTGCATTCCATGCAAACGAATGGATTTCACATGCGACGGTGTTGTATGTAATTGGCGAGTTGGTTGAGAATTACGTTGAGCATGCTGAACTCTTAAAAGATTATGATTTTCTTATATTACCGATGGTAAATCCAGATGGTTATGAGTATACGCAGTTATCGGGCGTGAACAGACAGTGGCGTAAGACACGACAGCCGCATGTTATTAATGGTACATTGTATTATGGCACAGATCCGAATCGTAACTTTGACATACATTGGATGGAAACAGGTACATCAGCTGATCCCACGTCGAAATTCTACGGAGGACCACGACCATTTTCCGAACCCGAAACCATAGTAGTGCGTGATATAATGCATTCGTTGCGCGGACGGAGTGTGATGTATTTGACTGTGCATGCGTTCTTTCCCGGATTGCTCTATCCGTATGGTTGGGGATAGTGAGTACGAGTGAGCTTAGGACTTGTATGCATAAAAAAATTAACTATTTTTATTTCTTGCGACTTTTCAGTGTTTTGCCATCCACTTGGCGTGATCTGGACGAAGTCGCTTCTGTAGGCGCCGCTGCCATACGTGAATATAATGGTACCGAGTATGTCTATGGGCAAACGGCAACAGTTTATGATGTAGCTGCTGGTGGCGCCGATGATTACGCCTTCGATGCTGGCTTTCTTCTATCTTACACTATGGAGTTACCGTATGCTGGCAGTAGCGGTTTTGATCCCCCCGCTTCGGATATTGATCGCTACGTCAAAGAGGCTTGGGTTGGTATACGCGCAATGGCAAAGAGAGTGACAGAGAAATATCCAACACGTAAACTTCCTGCTGATAATTAGTCAATTCGTTTTTGTGTTGTGAAACAATTGTTTATTTCTAAATATATACCATTAGGGATGTGGCGAATATTAACATTCTCAAATCGAAAACAAGCTATTGGCATTATTTTCTCGTTTAAAAGTTTGATTGAGAAGTAAGATCGTTTTTTATTCAGATCCACGTTTTGTGACGTCAAGATCTAAGTGGCAACAATATGAGTCGACAAATCTATGGAAATCAGGAACCAGTGAAGTCGAAAAATGCCAGGAAGTGCTTGCGTACTGGAGCCATGGGTGGAAAGATTACAAAAATATTAGCCAAAGTCTTAGATGATTTATAACTAAGGGCCTTTGTTGCAACTAGAACTCCACACGATAATCGAAATCAGTATCGAAGTTGTAAATAAATTGAAAGCTCATTTTCGCATCGTAACCGAAGTTCCGCAATATCTCTAGTACCTTCCGCTGTAATGACTTAAATTGTTATCAGCAAACTTTGTTCCGTTACGCCGAATACATTTTAGTAACACATACAGACATATGTCAAGTTCATTGAGTACTATTATTTTGTGTCGTAATTGATGGCCATAAATTTCACTGCTACCTAAAAGGTCGTTGATAATGTAGGTTGTGCTATTGAAGGCCTTGCTTTTAAAAGTATATTTATCGAATTGAAAGCAACCTTCGAGTTTATATATGCTGAGTTCTTTCTAAAGGTACTCAAAAATGGGTTTCGATTTTGGTTATGAGAAGGACGCTTTGGAACTTTTCTTACACATTTTTTTGATATCCACATATTGGTGGATAACTGCAAAATCGATCGAGCTGTTAAAATAAGTTGTATCTAAAATTTGAATTTAGACGTTTAGTAATTTAGCACTGAAAGTTGCGTTCCATTCTATCCAGCACTTTTTGCGTGATGCGCGCGCAAACATACAGACACACAGACCAAAATTTTAAAAATTGTTGCTTTTGATTTTATTGGCTCAATAATGACAACTCCGATCAATTTTTCTTGACATTTTAGCTCAAATGAAATGTAAGAGGGTATCCTTCTGTAAAAAAATTAAGTTGGTTGGTAGTCTGAAGAAATTTTTTATGTTTTGCAAAGTCACCCTGCGTCAACTATTTAATTCACAAACCAAAGCATAGCTGTCACAATGAGCGAAAAAAGCCAAATTCAAGTTTGGAAATGTTATGGCATTACACAACCATAGACACAAACCGTGATTCTAAAATGTTGAAATGATGAACAAATTAAAACTCTGCCTTAGACATAAACTGATGCTTATTTTAAAATCATGTTTAAGTAGATAAAACTCTATTTTAATTTCAATTGGATTATGGCTTTTTTTGGCGTCTAGCTTCATTAAATTACAACGCTTGTGCCTTTTGCTATAAACAGTCACATGAAAAGTTGGACCTATGAAACCCCAAAATAAACCTTCTACTACGCAACACTTTTATCAAAATTTATGACTCTGCATTCCAGTTTATTAGTCGATTTCTATTCATATTTACATACATACACACACACTTAGACATGCTTAAACATGCTGATATCACAAGATGTCGCTACTTTTTAATATGTCGTCACTACCTTCTCCGCCATAGCCTTAATACCGATCCAAGTTTCAGAAACAAGTTCCAGAATTTTCGAGGGAGGTGGATTGAATGCGTTACCACCATCAGGTAGTTCCATGGTAATTGAAATTGGAATATTAGCTTCAGCCAACGCATAATCATCACTACCGCCAGCAGCGGCATATAAAACATTGGTCGAGCTGCCCACAGAATAGTCAGTGTTGGTGGCGTTTTTAATGGCGGAGGCGCCAGTTTGAGCAACAACATCAATATCACGCCAACTTGAAGGAAGATCGCTGAAAATAAAATTTCATTTAGTTTGATTCAAATCGTCGAAACGTGCACTTCCACTTACGATGTATAACCCCATGGATAGATCAAATAGTTGCCGTAAGAGTGCAGTGTGAGATAGAATTTCGCACGCCCCGTGAGCGAATGCATCAAATCACGCAACGTTTGCGTCTCAGGTTCGGAGAACGCTTTTTCACCCTTGAAAGTTTCTGCGCATGAGAAGCTAGACGTACCAACTTCGCCCCAATGAAAATCGAAATTACGATTACCATCTGTACCGGCGCAAAGGGCGGTCACTGGTTTGCGTGTCTTACGCCACATGCGTGTGTTTGTGTGCGTATATTCATAGCCATCGGGATTCACCACAGGCAAAATAACCCAATCATAGTCTTTTAGCAAATGTGCATTCTCAGCAAAGTTCTCAACCAATTGTTGTATGACGTAGAGTGCGCCGGCGGGAGCTATCCATTCGCGTGCATGAATGCCAGCATCGAGCAGTATCACTTTCTTATTAGCCTTACCATCACCGTTGCTTACGGTAATCGTACGCAGCCTACGTCCTTCGTATGATTTACCAATCGTTTTTAGGTACACCCTGCTCGGATAGTTCACAACCAATTCATCGAGGTAAGCGTCAATTTCAGCCATACGTTGGTAAGCGCTAAAGGAAATGCTGCGCTGTGACTTCATACGCAGGCTGCGGTACAAATTATTTTGAGCCCGTTCTCTCTCCACAGACGCACCGAAATTTTCATTGATGACTTTGTAGGCGACTTGTGAAGAGCTGAGTGTTGCTTCGAACTTTGTTTGTTCAGCGGGTGCCACCATAACTCGCGTTGATAGACCCAAAATGCGTGGCAAGGTAAAGAAATCGTAGGCTTCATTTGTGGCTAATTCTTGTAGTAATTGTTGTTGTGATACACTTTCCGCTTGTATGTCGTACACTTTGTAGCTATGTGGATGGGAGAAAGAAGTTTTTCTTTAAAGTCTAATATTCCCTTACTTCTCCATTGTACTCACCCTGCATAGCTGGTGTACTCGGCGTACACGACACTGCTGTAACATATTGCCACGAAGAGCATAAAAGCTTTTGAGCACATTTTTCTTTTTTAAATTCTACCGTTTATAATTATATCAAGTTGCAATTGGCTAGAACTCGCGCGCACCTACTGAGAAATTAATTTATATTCATTCTAATTTATAAGCATTTCTTGCCAATATTGCCGAATAACTTAATATACTCGTATAGGGTTACTGATAAAAGTGCTTACTGTGGTCTGATAACAAAATTTAAAGGGCTGTTTATACCTATAAAGCTTATTAGCTAGGTCAAAAGGAAAGCAATAAAGTAGGTAAAAGTAAAATCTTCTATCGTCGACCAAAAACCACTCTCTGTGTATCTCTCATAATAGCTCCTCATTCAGGCTTTGGTATTACAAAAATAGCGAAGATACTTAAACGTTCAATAGACGTGCTTAATGGCATGCGTGTTTAACTAATATAACCCCGATATGAAGTATAAACATACATACGATGTTGACACAATTATGCTATCGCTGATTATCGAAGGATGTCACTCATCAAATTTATCTGCACTTCGTATTAGTGCTCTGTGATACAGGGTACTCGTAGTAAAATGTTTGGCAAGTTCGACTGTTGAGATTATATGCTGTGCTGTATCCCATAGTCCAATATAAGTTCAAACCTTAGTCCAAACATTTGATTTCTTCTGCCGTTTGATGTATTTGAAACTATCAAAGGACGCACAATTTTTTATCAAAGACGATATTAGATTCTCAGCAGAAAGTTTTAACACTTGCTTTTAATATGGTATATTTATAAATTATTATTTTTAAAATAAGAGTTTATTACATGTATTTATAATTCGATGCTACTTTTCTCAGTCGTCTTTCAATGAATGAATAAATTAATCTTAATTTTTTTCTGTCACCCTGTACAACCATTCTTTGTTATCTTTTCAAGTTCTAATATTCTTCATATCTTTTGCATATTCCAATATACATATGTACATACATAAGTTTGTTTGTATGTCAATATCGTTCACTTAATGAATGACTAAAATACTTTACTATTCGTCTCGCAGGGTAACACAATCGGGACTCGCTTTCCTAGCTTTTTAACTGCAAGAGTTATAGGCCAAAACCCGTTTATCGGAACAATCGATTGTATGGAAGTTATGCGTGGTATCGATCCGATGTTGCTGGTTCCGACAAATGATTAAGCCTATGCAAAGTGGCGTGTGCTTCTAAAACTTCATCGAGATATCTCTAAAACTGAGGGATTAGTTTGCGCTCAAACAGACGGACGGACAGACGGATCATTTAGTGGTTCTATCTCTTCTTCTTCTCATACTTACAAATATCGGACCAACGTTAAAATACCATTTTATGTTCATGAAAGGTATGAGAAGCAAAAGTAGATATGAATGGATGAAAATATACAGTTATTCTCATATATTAGGAGTGTAACAAAAATCAATACAAAGCGATAATAATCGATATACACCTACTATCGGAGAAAATCGATAGTAATCGATGAAATTTATTAAATCACTAAAAGTGTTTTTAAAATCTATAAATGCAGTTAGAGTGGAAAAATCGATAAAAACCGATAGCACTCAACAGAAACCAATCGAATTTTTTTTACTCAAAAAAAAAATTACACAGTTAGCAATAACTCCGATGTGCCACTACGTTAGTCTCGACAACATTCAACCAAATATCGACAGCCACACTGCAAAACCCCGTAAGTCACTATTTTTCCAAAAATAAGGTTCTGAGCCTTTCCCATAGATGGTGATATTTCGCACATTAAAATTCAGTCAAAATTGGGTTACAACTTCCCGTTTCTTTCCAGTGGTGAAATGAAATAACCGTCGCTCATATACAAACGTTATAACTATTACAGTTTTTTCCCTCTCCTGAAAACTTTTTGGTTTTGAACATACAGGGTTTTGCAGTGTGGCTGTCGATACCCAGTAGGCCACCGAAGGTGGAAATCATGAATACTTTCAGCCTTACTCTTCACCAGCGGAGCATAACAACTTCCATGACTTTTCCCCATGACTAACGCACGGCGATGGCCGCCTTCGCATGAATGACTTCGTATAGTACAAAAAGGAATGAAGAGTGATCGTTCGGAAATAATCGTGCGTACATGCTAATATAGCTGCCTTTTTCGTTTGGTTGTTATGATACATACGTTAGGTGAAGGAAGGTAAGATAGTGAGTATACGAACCAGCTCAGTATATAACTCCTTCATACCTGAAAATAGCAGCAGACCTCACTTCACAGCTGCCAGTTTCATGTACTCGTCAGTAGCTCTGACCACACGCGTAATTTTTTTTTTATAACATTAGCGCTTACGACCCTTTTTATCACTGAAATCAGGTTTAAAAAATCATTTTTCGCAATCATATTTGTTACTGCTTTTGTATCCGACATCTTCCTAAAGATCCTGAATTCGTAGCTGCTCACAGCCTTACTTTGTCATCTGATAACTTCGGCTTCTCCTACTTTAAGCTGCTATAGTAAGGTGGAAAATGAGATACTCAAAAATGTCATGACCAGCTAACACATTTTAGCAGCACCTGCGATGAACCTAACAAAATCATGCATGCTGGAATGAATAACACAAGTAGGACCTAACGAAAATTCCTGGTGGGTATATTTTAGTTATACGTCTGGATCATGCAAGAATATATGTATGTATGTATGTATTACATTGGTTTTTCCTTTAGGCCTCGGAAGCTTCCTTATCGGTTGTGATTTTGTTATTTACAACAGTACCACGTGTTGGCTGTAAAGTCTCAAATAGTGGATTTTTTTCATATATTAATTTATGATGGTAGATTTTAGTGGTAAAATAAATTAAAATCATATGTCATAAGGGCCCTTTCTTAGTAGGTAGATAAGGCTGAAATGCAAGAATGGAATAAAAGCTTTCTGGAATTTCCTGAATCATTGTTGCATAATAATCATTCCCACCACTCAGCTGCAATAATAATTGAAAAGGACGCCTACCCATATTTCTGTGGTCGTAAGCAATAATCGCATAAGTCGACTTAAGAACACGCCATTTTGAATTTTTAAAACTTTTTTATTGCATTAATCAATTGCGAAATTTTACATTGTACGCGGTATTTACAGATGTCTACAGTCTTAACTTTTAATATGTTGCCAAAACCTTTTCCGCCATAGCCTTGATACCGATCCAAGTTTCGGAAACTAATTGCTTTATCTTCGTTGGAGGTGGGTTGAATAAATTACCACCATCAGGTAGTTCCATGGTAATTGAAATTGGAATTTTAGCTTCAGCCAACGCATAATCATCACTACCGCCAGCAGCGGCATATAAAACATTTGTCGAGCTGCCCACAGTGTAACGAGTGCCAGTAGCTGCACGGATGGCTGAAGCGCCCGCTTGAGCTACAGCGTCAATAGTTTTCCAGCTTGCAGGAAGATCGCTGAAAATAAGATTGCATTTAGTTTAAATAGAAACATCGCTTGAGATACACACTTACGATGTATAACCCCATGGATAGAGCAAATAGTTGCCGTAAGAGTGCAGTGTGAGATAGAATTTCGCACGTCCCGTAAGTGAATGCATCAAATCGCGCAATGCTTGTGTTTCAGGTTCCGAGAATGCACTTGGACCCATGAACTGGTCCGAGCAAGACGAACTGGAAGCACCAACTACACCCCAATGAAAATCGAAATTACGATTACCATCTGTACCGGCGCAGCGGGCGGTCACTGGTTTGCGTGTCTTACGCCACATGCGTGTGTTTGTGTGCGTATATTCATAGCCATCGGGATTCACCACAGGCAAAATAACCCAATCGTAGTCTTTTAGCAAATGTGCATTTGCAGCAAAGTTCTCAACCAATTGTTGTATGACGTAGAGTGCGCCGGCGGGAGCAATCCATTCGCGTGCATGAATGCCAGCATCGAGCAATATCACTTTCTTATTAGCCTTACCATCACCGTTGCTTATAGTGATCGTACGCAGCCTACGTCCTTCGTATGATTTACCAATTGTGTTGAGCGCCACACGTTTGGGGTAGGCTACAGCCAACTCATCGAGGTAAGCGTCAATGTCTGCCATGCGTTGGTAGGCGCTAAAAGAAATGCTGCGCTGTGACTTCATACGCAGGCTGCGGTACAAATTATTTTGTGCCCGTTCAATCTCCACAGTTTCGCCAAAGTTTTCATTGATGACTTTGTAGGCGACTTGCGAAGAGCTGAGTGTTGCTTCGAACTTTGTTTGTTCAGCGGGTGCTACCATAACTCGCGTTGATAAACCCAAAATGCGTGGCAAGGTAAAGAAATCGTAGGCTTCATTTGTGGATAATTCTTGTAGTAATTGTTGTTGTGTTACACTTTCCGCTTGTATGTCGTACACTTTGTAGCTGTGGGGATGGGAGGAAGAAGTTTTTCTTTAAAGTCTACTATTCCCTTACTTCTCCATTGTACTCACCCTGCATAGCTGGTGTACTCGGCGTACACGACACTGCTGCAACATATTGCCACGAAGAGCGTAAATAGTTTAGCGAATATTTGCATTGTTTGTTCTTATTCACAGGTTTAAGTGAACAATTAAAATTTACTTATAGTTAACACCTGCTTTTATAGCAACAGTAGGCCACCACTTGTTTACTTATAGAAAGCAACCCTCCTTAGCGAAAGCTACAAATTGTGCCATACTGATTTATTAAATACTTATAATCTCTATTTTTGAGTACCTATAGCCTGTACATTTCCAAGGTGACCGAAAAAAGTGCCTAACTATGAATTTATCAAGCTTGAAGAAAACAAAGTAACTGGGCATTACTGTTAAATTTGATTGGTAGTTAGTAATTAATTCATTTTTTAATTGGTAATGATTATTTTAATTGTTTTCAAGAAAAGACAATTTTAATTGATACCGATTAAAAAGGAAAATCATGCATTTTTACTATTATTAAAAATAATCAAAAAAAAGTAACCTAAAGTAATTAAAAATAATCAAAAAAATTGTTTAATTACTTTTGATTATTGATGTAATTAATTTTTTGATTATTTTTAAAAATCGCTAAAAGTTGTACATTTTTTTTGTTTGTTTTTAAGCTAATATTGGAAAATAATGGTTAAAAATTTAAAGTAATTTTAAGGAAAAACAAATTAAAAAAAAAAAATTTAACAAAATAAAAACTATAATTCATGCTGATCAAAAAAATTATGATTTTTTACTATTATTAAAAAATATCCAAAATAAATAAAAATAAAAGTAATCTAAAGCAATTAAAAATAATCAAAAAAATGTTTAATTACTTTTGATTATTGATGTAATTAATTTTTGATTATTTTTAATAATCGGCAAAAGTTCTATATTTTTTTTGTTTAATTTTCTAGCTAGTTGGAAAATAATAATTAAAATTTAAAGTAATTGTTAGGAAAAAAATAAAAAATTAACAAAAACAAAAAATTTTACATAAAAAAAAATTCTAAAAACAATTAAAAAAACTTTTCTGATCACTTTTGATTATTTAAATTTTCTTAAAATAATTGTAATGCTTACTAAGCATGCAATTAATTAACAAATAATCATTAAAAAATTTAAAGTAATGGTGATCAAGCATTAAATGGATTCTTAGGTAAAAATTCCATCAAACCGGTAATCATTACGATTGGTAATAATAATTAATTAATCGTTTTTTTTCGACTTTTTCAATGTTTTGTAAAGTATTACCAAGATAAGAGACTTAGCAGGTGAATTTACCACCAACTCAACGGTAACAGAAAATTATCTTGATGACGTGATATAGAGTTATATACGATTTACTAGTTTAGGCACAATAAATAAGGCAAAATGGAATTGTTGACTTAAAAGGAATTTTTTTTTATCTTGGTGTGCTACTCACATAGCTAATTATTGAGTGCAATGCACTTTTTAACAATCGGGCAAAATATTTTTTAATTAAACACAACTCGCATTGTCATTGCTTCCGAAACTTATCTGCATAATATGTGGGTTAAATCTGTAAGAACTAACTACTGTTATGACTAATTAAGGTTGTTTCCTCTTATTTAGGTATCACAATCCCGAAATGATGGCAAATGCATTTATGCTGACTTTGTAGCTTTTTCAATTTCCTTTTTAGTTTACTTAGAAAGATAGGTCCTAAATTAAAATGAAATATAATTTATTAAATTAACGTTTTTTTTTTTAAATATACCAGCGAAAAAAAAATTATTTTGTTTTTCAGGTGAGAATGGATACTAAGGTACCTATTGTTTAAAATATTTAAAAATGGTATTTTCAATGAATCCAATATTTCGGGACTGAGAAGCACAGCTCACTTATAACAACTTTAGATCCATTTTGTTTGCTTTCGCATTCGAATATTTTTGTACGCCTGCCTTAACTCTTTAGTAGTTAGTCAAATGACAAGGGAACAATAGAACCGACAAAAATATGTATTTTTAGAACTTTTCAAACGTTTGCAAAAAAACATAAAACAAAAAGAAAAGTTAATAATTTGCAAATAATAGCTAGAATTCATTTTACTCAGTGACTGTTAGCCATGTTTTTGAAAATGAGAATGCATTCACATTGAGACAATGGATGCGTGAGTGCAATGGTTGCATAATGAAGGGACGTTGGACTTAATAATGAATTATGAGTAATGAGTTATATCTAGGCATAAGGATAACTAATTGTAAGTTAGAAAATATTTATGCAGTGTGACAACAAAAACACTTGTTATAATTTAGAAATAAAGTCGGAATCGGTTCCACAGCAGTCTCCAGGTAGATGGTAGGCTTACGTATAACGGATAATGCTAAGTTCAAGGAATGCCTCGTAGTAAAGAAGCTTTGTAGTCCTCATCACCACGCCAGGCCTATAATTTTCTCTGGCAAAGCCATCATATTTGTTGACTTTATTTGCAAACTATTTACTCTGAGCGTTAAATGTAGTGAAATATAAAGAAAAATAGAAAAATACCAAACGAATTGAAAATTTTGTGCAAAGCGACAATGCGAAAGCTTTCAACGGACGATCAGTAGATATGTGTATACAAAAGGCTTTTGTGGGGGAGCCGACTTGATGTAGTCGGGGGCGGACAGCAACCATTTACATATATTGCTAACAAAGCATTGACTTTGCTGCTGTAAAAGTCAAACAACAAATAGTCAACAAACCAACCAGCCAGCCGACCAAAATAAATTCAGCAAGTAATAAAGAGCAAAAAAGTTTTTTACAAATGGTTTTCAACTGCACGTGACTGCAAACAAATTTTGAAGTTTTATTCCACTTTAAAAAAAAAAAAAATATTTTTACTGCGTTTTGTGTTTTGTGTTTTTATTTTTTATTTTTTTCTTTGTTATGGTATATTGTTGGCAATGTTGTGCAGCTTCTTGTTTTGCAAAACTTTTCATATTTTCATACACTATTTAATAATATATGAATTGCGGGCTGCCATTTGTTGACAAAGACAATAGTTGGAAATAAAAATTTCTTTAGACAAATGCAAAATTATGTTGGAATAAACTAGATACGAACTACGAATTTAATAAAATAGAATAAAATAAAATAAAATGAAATAAAATGAAATAAAATAAAATAAAATAAAATAAAATAAAATAAAATAAAATAAAATAAAATAAAATAAAATAAAATAAAATAAAATAAAATAAAATAAAATAAAATAAAATAAAATAAAATAAAATAAAATAAAATAAAATAAAATAAAATAAAATTAAATAAAATAAAATGAAATAAAACTAAATAAAATAAAATAAAATAAAATAAAATAAAACAAAGCAAAATAAATTAAAATAAAATAAAATAAAATAAAACTAAATAAAACAAAATAAATTAAAATAAAATAAAACAAAATGAAATCGAAATAAAATATACGTATGTACATCTACTCCTTTCCCTTACCTTTAATCCACGTACATACAAATATTCTTAGAAAAATTTCAATGTCACTTTACATAAAGGCGGCACACTAGCTACCCAACCATAATTCTAATTTCGAACGCATGATAGTACAACTTTGCACCTATCACTTTCCAAACAATTAGGAAACAATTTTAAATTTCAGTTTTCATTTTGCATAAATTAAGGCAATGAATGAGCAAATATTCTCAACACCAAAAAAAAAAAAAACACGAAGACGGACTTCAGTTACCTCACAAAACCTCCAAAATCTATTGACGAAGTGTGCTTAATCCTTTCATTATGCATAGTGAGACTGGAGTTTATTAAGTCACTTCGCGCGAAGCAACAATTAAAAGAAGCTAAAGGCATTTTCAATGGTACTTAAAGGAACAATAAAATGCTTGTTGCTGTTGTTGTAAAGCTGTTAGAGTTATTGAGTAGCTGTTAGAGTTATTGAGTTGGCATATCTTCCAGATACTTTGCCATCAAATAAACGACGACGAAACTAACAGCTGTATATGAAAGAAGAAGAAGACGAACAAGTTAAATTTGAATATGAAGTGGGTTGAGTGGGTTTGTTTTACATTGAAACTCAATGAAGGGTTGAGAATTTCAATGCTCCGTACTTGCTGGCAATGGCATAAACTGAAAAGGGTTTTAATTAAAATTCATCTTCACATTTAATCAAATCATGGTTTGCAGGCTTTTCGCTTCTAATTAAGTGCGAAAATCGTTAAGTGTAAAATCAAATCGGGCTATTAATTGAAGTTGTCGACGTAGGACGAAGGATGAAGGGTGATACGAAGCGAATTAGTCGAATTGGGTATGAAGAGTTTAGTAGACAATGAAAAGCATAAATTCGGGAAGAGGAAGTTGAAAAAGAGGAAGAAAAAAGAGTTAGAACAATAAACACAATAACAACAACAATAAAAGTGGTACTGCGCACAGTCACTTCGAATAACTAAAATACTTCTCTGAAAGTTTTCAGATTTACATGCACTTATATGTATATACTACATTAGACCGTTTTAATTAAATAAAAAAAATATGTATATAAAAATACTCCAAGCATTCCCTGACGCCAAGTGGATACACAAATACAGATAAGGTCATCCTCCACCTCGTTTTATTATCTCAGTTGTGGTTGTCGAAAGGAAAAGCTCGAACACTCTTAGTGCGATCCTGCCCTCTTTGAACACTGCCTATAATTACAAGCCATGGAACAGAACTTAAAGAGCGTCAACATCGTCGCACTTTAATGCTTGAGTCCCACTGATTGAAAAACGAAAAAAATTAAAAATTCTTTAAAACTGTCTAATGCACATACAAATTTTCTTATTTCCGCCCGAATGTTGTTGTTGTCAATTTGCAGACTGATTAGGCAAAATGTATGCAAGTTTCGGAGGAGGAAGCGCCGAGTGCTGACGGTGTTGATTTGTTCGCGGTTTGTTATCGGCGCTTTCATTGTTTTTGTTGGCGTTGTGGGTTATGCGCAGCTTTTGGAGGCCAAAGGTTGATTGTTAGGTTAGTTGATTGTATCGGATGAGTTTCAAGTTTCGTGTTCAAGTTTGTAAACCGAACAGCCTATTTTGTATGGCTGTGAGCTTTTATGGCATTTGATAGCAGTCAAGTGTTTTTGTCGCATTGTTTTGTTGTTGGAATGTTTGGGTTTGTTGTCGATTACCTCAATGTCAACATATTTAAATACTCTTTTTTGAGGTTAATTTTGGGGTGATTTTTATTACTAATTGAGTTAGTGTTTCATAACTATAGCATACTCGGAATTTATAGTTTAATCATTTATTATTATTTAAATAACATTAAAAAAAAATTGTAAACATTTTTCAAACAAAAACTGGAAAATTTAAAAAATGTTTTTAATAAAAAAAAATTTCATTGAAAGAAAAAAAAATTACATTAAAAATTTGTAAAACTTTTTCATAAAATTCTGAAATATTTAAAAAAAAAATTGAATTTAAAAATTAATAAATATCGAGGAAAATGGTTAATGCAATCGCCCCAAAATGGAGCTAAAAACGATTTTTTTTACTGTTAAATGGATCCTTTAAAGGGAATCGACACTTAAATCTTAATTAAAAATGATGAGTTAACATATTTTCTGCAAATGCATTGTTATATTTTTATTATATTTATTATTATATATTTTTATATTTATTTTTTTTATTACATTTTCAAAATAATTGAATATGCATTTTTATGGTTTTCTAGTTATAAATCTAAAGTTGTACATACATACAGATTATGTCGATGTATTCTTCAACTTAAATGCATCATGTATTAATTCATTCATTTACGATTACGTTTGTTATTCCAGTGCCTTAGAAACATTGCATATCTATAAATATGCATAGAGTCATTGAAATATGTGACAAAAGGTGATGAATTGTATATATTAAACTCTGAAGTGTGAAAAAGTATACAAAGAAATAAATGCTGATATAGACTGAGATTGACAGTGGGGATGATGATCGGGTGGTAGAGAGTAAAAAATCGTTATATTTTGTTCTAAAACCATGGCCGCTTTTGTTGTTGCATATGTGACATGCTTAAAAGATTTAAACTGTATAGAAATTCTTGCTTGACTGCTTGCTGATATGTGACGCTCTGCTGGGGTTACAAAATAAAAAATAAAAAAAAAAATAATAAAATAAAATAACATAAAAAAATCAAATAAAATAAAATAAAATAAAATTAAATTAAATAAAATTAAATAAAATAAAATAAAATTAAATTAAATTAAATTAAATTAAATTAAATTAAATTAAATTAAATTAAATTAAATTAAATTAAATTAAATTAAATTAAATTAAATTAAATTAAATTAAATTAAATTAAATTAAATTAAATTAAATTAAATTAAATTAAATTAAATTAAATTAAATTAAATTAAATTAAATTAAATTAAATTAAATTAAATTAAATTAAATTAAATTAAATTAAATTAAATTAAATTAAATTAAATTAAATTAAATTAAATTAAATTAAATTAAATTAAATTAAATTAAATTAAATTAAATTAAATTAAATTAAATTAAATTAAATTAAATTAAATTAAATTAAATTAAATTAAATTAAATTAAATTAAATTAAATTAAATTAAATTAAATTAAATTAAATTAAATTAAATTAAATTAAATTAAATTAAATTAAATTAAATTAAATTAAATTAAATTAAATTAAATTAAATTAAATTAAATTAAATTAAATTAAATTAAATTAAATTAAATTAAATTAAATTAAATTAAATTAAATTAAATTAAATTAAGTTGAATTGAAATATAAAATAACTTTTAAATTTTCAAATATTTTTAATTTCCATTATTAAAGCATGTATTGATATTATCATACAAGCCCCTAAACAAACATTTTCATCATATCCGTGCTTTAATAGGACCAACTCATATGCGCCTCAAATTATGCTACAAAAAAATTCCCATTAGATTTCAACTTTATTTGCTTCGCAGGGGCGAATTACCAGCAAGAAAGGCAATGCAATACATTTTACTAGTCGCATTCACACTCTCATTCATTTAGCCATTCATTCATTCATTCATTGTGATAGATAAAAATAATGAACATGCCACAGGATTAAGGAGTGAAAATCAACGCGCTAGCGGAATGAGTGTGGCAACTTTGTGTATTCGAATGTTGGATGCAATGTCGTGCTGTGGGTGAGTGTTGATGTTATCGATGGTATATACAACAACAAATGTTGCAAGACTGGACGGTGTGATCTTGGAGATTTTGCAATATTTTTTGTTTTTTTTTTTGCTTCACCGCCACATCTCAACGCTTAGCGCTCAGTGTCGTTGTTGGTTTTGTTTTGCTTGCAGCTGCTGCTCTCGTTTATTATTGCCTTAGTTCGCTTTTCCTACTGTCCGTCTCGCTTGATGGCGGCAAAATTTATTTTCATCAGCAACAAATTGCATCAGTATTTTCGCCTTTTGTTCTAACAAATGCCGCACCAAAGGCTTGCGAAGCGTTTGCGTTGTTGTTGTTCTTGTTTTTGCTGCTGATGTTGTAAAGTTATAAGGCTGCTTTCGTTTTTTTCTGGCTTTTTTTTTTCATTTCACACTCGCCATTTGTTTTATTTATTGTGTCTCTTCTTTCTCACATTTCCGACAGTTAAATTAAAGTGTTGACTGTTTGGTTGTTGTTATTATTGTTTTCGCATTTGCTTTACATTTGTTGTAATGCAAGTGTGGGTTGACTGTAGATGATATGGAAAACAATAATAAAAACAGTTCAGCATAAATATATAGACTACGCCTGTAAAAACAATCGCTTTTAAGCCGCATAAACAAATTTGAATTTGTTCCTACGTTTTTGTGCGCCCAAAAGTATGTGAAGGGTTTTCGTATGCGTGTTTTTCCCATTTTATCTGCCAAGTCTTAAATATAGATATACCGTGATCTACAAAAAATCGGCATGCTTTTGTTGCGTCTTCAGCGTGCGGAAGTGCAGAGTTCATGTTAAAATATTGTAGCGTTATCGTTTCACACTTAGGAGTTACAGTGGGCTAGATTGGACAATTTGCAGACTGTTTGACGAACTGAACTGCTCCTTGGCAAACGCAACCAAATTGGAAAATCAGACTAATTATATTATTTTAATTTATTTTTAAATATACATATGTTGATAGAAAATTCGAGAAGTCTTTAAAAAAATCGTCTGACAGATCTCTTAAGAAAGTGATCCCCGGTTGCATTTTTATTTTATGTTGCAGTTATGGACATGTTTTGGTTATGGTTATGTTTGTGGTTATGGTTGTGTCTATGGTTATGGTTATGTTTATGGTTCTGGTTCTGGTTATGTTTATTTTTATGGCCATGGAATTTATTTATATGGTTATGGCTTTGCTTATGGATATGGTTATGTTTACGCTTATGGCTATGGTTACGTTGTGGTTATTTTTTTGACCATGTCTTTTTGCTACATATGTTTAATTAAATGAAAAAAATATCATTAATAACGAATTTGATTTTGCCACATACTCAGAGAAAGACGACGATCCACGATCCGATTCAAGGGGAGTTTCTTACAAAAACTTCTTGTTCGATTTCCACTGTGCAAACATTTTTTTTTTTCAAAATACACAACCACTTGCAGTATTTACATACCTCCTTATTTAGTGTTGCTGCGAAATAGATAAATAAAAAAAACAACAAAAATATATTCAAAGGAAAGGCTTTAGCAAAAGGGTTTAAATGAGAAACGTTTCACTGAAGTGCTTTGCCTCTGCATGCGAGTATTCGCTTCCTGATGTGGCGATAATGAGAGCAGAAAACTTGAAAATTGCATTCATTACGGCTAAAAAGCAGTACAAAAATAACAGTAACAATACAAAATGGCATAACAACGTGAAGTGTACAAGTGCTTTCACATACATACACACACATACAGACATATATGGTATAAGGAAGTCTAGATGCGGAAGCGCTATTTGGTGGGAAAAAATTTTAAATGTGCAAAAAATGCAAAAAAAAAGAAAAACTTAGAACTATAAAAGGAATTTATAGCATAGCAGCAATAAACTATGAACTATGTGTTGCAAATATATGTATGTATGTATGTACAGGGTGTATGTAAATTCGCAAAACATTAAAATATGTGCCGTTAGCCGTATGGTTACATACATACATTCATACATACATGCGAATAAATATTTTTATAGTCTATTGTAAGCCGAGACAAACAAACGGATAGATGGACTAACGTATTACCTACTAAAAATCCGACTTGTGGCATCGCAGCAACAAAAACAGGAAAGGCGAGTGCTAGCAAATTTCACTCATACGCCATGTTGTACTGCGATTGGTTGTGTACGCTGCTGCGATTCGTTCTTATGGTTTTTTGCTTGAATCGGTAGTAAATTTAAATAAATTCAGTGGAAAGCTTTGCATATATCCGCTTTGCATTTGAAATCATTAAGAAAAATCTAGAAAAGTTACTATATGGACATAATTACAGTTATGCAAGTACATAAATCTACTGCATGCAAGACGTAAATGCGGAAATATATAAGGCGGTTTCAGTTTAAGGAAACCTAGTTTAATGTGAATACAAGCCTTTGCTCACAGTATGTAGGACCGTGAAATATAATCCGAACCTTATTCATAACCGTAAGAGTAAACGTTGCACATACCCTTGACGTAAACGTAACCTTAATAGCAGGCATTATGGTAATGGTTAAGATTAAAGTTATGGTTGTGGTTCTAGTTATTGTTACGGTTATGGAAATGGTATTGATTATGTGCATGTTTATGGTTAAGATTATGGTTGTGGTTATTGTTATGGAAGTGGTTATGGTTACGGCTATGGTAATGATTTTGACTATGTGTATGTTTATGGTTAAGGTTATGGTTGTGGTTACGGTTAAGGCTATGGCTTTGCTTATGTGTATGGTTATGGTTAAGCTTGAGGTTGTGGTTATGGTTGTGGTTATAGTTATGGTTATTGTTATGGTTATGGTTATGCTTACGCTTATGGATATGATTTTGCTTATGTTTATGGATGTGGTTTAGCTATTCCATATCAGTTATGTTACTCATACGCCAAGGCATCCCCCAATGATCCATGATCAGCACGTGCGTAATCGCTTGCTTGCGAGTTTCGTCCGCTGGGAGGAGGACTCTTTCTTGCAAAAAATTTCTTATTCATCCTAATTGATTTACGTCATATTTTACTTTGCTTCGATACAAAACTTCAGAGTTTATATACAGCAAATATGTAAATAAATTAAGGCATATATGTACATGCATAAAAACATATGAATATATACTCGTATAGTTTTTGTATATGCGCCCACACATTTGCATGGTTGCATTTTACAGCTTGCTCAAACATGTGTCGGTGCGTTGTCATAACCAGCCAGTCAGTGAACCATTTAACCAGCCTTACAGCCAATAGCACAATCGTACAAACAGCCAATAATCCAACCAACAACAAACGTATACATATATCATATATATGTTTTATATCAACCCATCAACCAAATACCTTTAACCACATAAATAATCAGACGTAGCATACGTCGGCATTTGTTGCTGAGTCAGACGTTCGGTCCAAACGTCAGCTCTAGTATTTAATGATAGCCAGCCAGCCAGCCAAACAAAATACCCACAGCCCTTAGTCAGTTGCTTTGGCTTCGCTATGCTTCGTTATTCAATTAGGCACTTCGCCTACCACTAACAACAACAACAAGTAAATATGGTAATAGCAATGGTAACATTGACAGTGGCAGCTTCACATAATTTTGATTGATGGTCCAATAATTGCGGTGATTTATCATATTTGCATGGAGTGTCAAATTTGCAGCAATATTTTAAGCTTTAAATCACTCGGAGTTTTCTACTCACATGGCTGGCTGGTTGGTTGGCTGACTTGCTCACTTGACTCCTATAATTTGCTTCGGTTATGCGTTTCAAGTTTTAATTTTCAAGTCGCTTTGGCCTATGACCAAAAGGGTTGGTGCTTTAAGTTGACATTGGGTTTTGGCAAATTGGTTGCTCTTAAAGGGTTTAGAGGTGGATTGAATGTTGGTGGTGGTGGAAACAGTTGCTGTTGTCTTAATCTTTGAAAGTGGTAAGAGCAATTGGCAGACTACCTTGCCGAAGAGGGTGAAATATTTAATTTTATGGCTCAGAGTCTTTTTTGAGCTTGTTAAAGTAACTGGGAATATATGTCTGTTGGGTTGAAATCCTCAAGTTAAAATCGAAAATAAAAAACGAGGCCAAAACTCGTTCTGTGAGACCGAAATCGGAAGATATGCAATTTAAGTTTAAAAAGTGAAACACTAGTAAACCTAAGATTAAATATAAAATATTTCGTAAAACTGAAACTGGAACGAAATGGAAAGCGAAACAGAAATTTATTTTGAGGAGCGAAGCTATGCGTAAAACCGAAACTGGAACGAAATGGAAAGCGAAACAGAAATTTATTTTGAGGAGCGCCACCTATTGTAAAGCCGAACTCGAAACTGTAAAGGACCTTATCTTATCTAAAAAAAAACCAAATTGAATTAAAATTCAACGAAGATGCTCTACATGAAACCGAAACAGAAATTAAGTTTAAGAAAGTATAAAAAAAGTGAGACTGAAACCGAAAGTGGAAGACGAAACTCTTTGTGAAAACGAAAATGTAATGGAACCGAAATTGATTTATAAGAGTGAAAAGTAAAAAAAATGAAACTGAAACTTTTTCTTAAGTCTTAACTAAAACCGAAATGAAAATGAAATTCCGTTTTAAGAACGAAAGCGAAATTGAAGCTCGGAACACTGGTAAATTTGAAACCGAAATGTATTTTGAAAACACAAAAAAAAGATAAGCCTGAAACAGTTAGTAATTCAAAACTCGGAACGAAACGAGATCTGAAACGATTGGGAACGAAACGGACCTATAAATTAATTTCGAAAAAATATATTTAGTAAAACCAAAACCCATAATAACTTTGAAAAATGAAAATAAAGTCGAAGTCGAAGCATTTTTTTAAGTCGAACCAAAGCGAAATAAATAAGGAGAATGAAACAGAAATTAAATAACAAAAAAAAAAAAAAAATGTGTAGAGCCGAAAAAGGAACGACACTGAAATAAAACAAAATTGAATGGAACGCCTAAAGAGTAAACACAAAACCGAAGCAGAACCAAAAGGCTTAGCCGGCGAAACAAGTAACATCTTAAATACTTTCAACACTCTGTTCCAAAACTTTTTCGCAGAAGCCTCCGAGTGTTCCCGCATTTCGGACTTGAAAAACTTCTCGGCAAAAAATAATCTCGCCTAGCAGATGGTGTGCGGAGTCTCTATAACACAATCTCCTTCATTCTCACCGTTGCAACCATAAAGCTTAGCAGAAGAAATGCATCACTTTATAAAATTAAAATTAAATGTTTTTCATATTAAATTTTATTTATTTCAATTGCAATTAAAACCAACAAAAGACTAATTGGTTTACCAAACGAAATAAGATCAAAGCGCATGACAATGCGGAAATGGTAAAGTGCAGAGCTCGTAAGCTCACCGTCGACTTTTACCCTTCGCTCCGCTCCGAAGTTTATTGAAATCAGTGAGCAGCGCAAAGTCTTGGCTACAACCACAGCCTAGTGTTGCCCGAGCTTGTGACACATGCGAGCATGACAATTATGGTGCATTTGTTGTTGTAATGAAATTACGTTTGAAAAGCAACAACAGCAAACACAACAAAATTAGCTACAAAAGCACAGAAACACAATAAAAACTTACAACTAAACCATATTAACTTATTTATTTACGCGCAATGATAGCTTAATATATTGTTGTTGTTGTTATTGTTGGGATTTTCTACAAACGTTTTCCGCTTACCAACAAACTTTTGCTTACATACAAAAAAACAATCCGGATTAAGTTTGCCATGTCATGCCATGAATTTTCGCATTTGGTGCATTGTGCCATGACACACACACAGCCATAGACGTCGATGGGCGCTTCACCAACAGCGCTTTTGGATGGGTGAGTGACATGACTGGCATGGCCTTCTCATTGTTTGTTCACATTTGTTGTTCACTTTTTCACTTTCTAGGGTGCGTTTTGGCCTGCCTTGCCCTGCTTGCGTGCTTTCCATTGGACTGTTTTGCCCTCTTTCCCCGCACTCCCCAACATTTAAGTACTCAAATCCAATTAAATGCGCTGCATCTTTCGCCGATTGCCCTATATAAATGTGAGCTGGTGGATGTGCATGTGGTGTGTGTGTGTATTTTTAATTTCAATGTATTTATTTATTTACTTTTGTGTTTATTTTCTTCTTCTTTTTTAGTATTCAATTTTGTAGAATTCTACAATTTATTAGGGCGTTTCCATGGCTTTTCATTTTATCAATTTTAATTTTTAATATCAAAGCTTGCAGTGCGAGAAAAGCTTCGCTCCAGCGAATAGTTATTTGATAGTGGGCTAGAACTTGAAATCCCCTTCATGTACATAGGTCCAAGTCTATTTTTACACAGTTGGATTCCAATACTAGTTTCAATACTGGGCTCGCATTTTTTTTCACAAATTCTCTTAATGCCAGACTCTGTGGTTTTGTTGATGGTGAATGGGCTACACTATGGGACCCTTACTCTATAGTTCTATTCGAATGGTTCGCACTCTGATCTTGGGATTTGATTTATCCCACTTTCGATTGTGGAAAATTTGGTACTCCCTATTTCGAAAACGTATGCGAAAATGGTTGAAAGTTAGAAAATAATTTAAAAAACAGCCATCCACAAAATATAATTTTTTGATTATAATGAAAATTTTTTTTTCACTAACAGCAAAAATTTAAAATTAAAAAAAAAATTTTTTTTTGGAGATTAGAATTTTTTTTTTGAACGTAGATATTTTTATGTATACAAAATATAATTTTTAACGGATGAAAACAAACTAAAATTAATTATTAAAGAATGTTTGGTAAAAAATCGCAAAAAATTTTATTTTTTCACAATTTTTTTTGAGATTTTTGAAACTTTTTTTGGTTAGAAATATTTTTATAGATAAAAAAATAAAATAAATTTGTATAGATAAAAGATATACATAGTTGATAAAAACAGAAGGTAAAAAATCGAAACATTGAAATTTTTTGAAAACTTTTTTTGTGTTTAAACTCTTTTTATTTGAGATTAAAACATCTTTTTTTTTAAGGCAATACAATTTTTTTTTGAGATTAGGAACTCTTTTTCGAAATTTTTTTTTAGATTATAAACTTTTTTTGCATTATGTATAAAAAAATGTAATTTTAATTGAAAAAAAAAACCTGTTAAAAAAATTGAGTTGAGGAATGTTATACATATAAAAAATAGCAAAAACTAAAATGTTTTGAAAAATTATTTGAGTTTAGAAATTTTTTTTGAGATTAGCAATTTTTTTTGTGATTAGAATTATTTGAGATTAGAAATATTTATAGATATAAAAAAATAGAATAGATAAAAACAAACCAAAAAAAAAAAAATATGAAGAATGTTGCCAAAAAAACTCAAAAATTTAATTTTTCTTTGAGAAAATTATTTTTGAGCTTAGAAAGTTGTTTTGAAAGTAGATTAATTCTTGTTGTATTAACGACAAATACACCCCCCCAAGGTTTTGGAGAGTGCTGCACCCGAACTCAGTCCAGAGGCAGATTAATAGGCTAAATATCCGTCGAAACAGAATCAGAAAAAGAAGTGAGTTTTATTTTTCTAAAAATAGCCCATACTACATAAACAAATATCTTATTTTGATGAAGCGCCTTCCTTCCAATAAATGTATTTCAATCTAATCAAGTGAATCGCCTTTTGCGCAGACTAAGTCATTATTTTTAGTCCCACTAGAGTAGAAAATATATTTATGCCTTAAGCGCCTACCTCTTCAAGTTACTCGTACATGAGCTATATAACATTACATATCCTCACACATACACACATACATACATTGCAGACATTCCAGTGAGTGGCATTGAATGGTGTTAAATATGGTGTAAAATTGCATTAAACCGACACTTTTCAGTTTCGTTGCTGATAAGGGAATTAAATTTTGCGGTTTTTCACTCAACCAACAAACCCAAAAAGCAATTGGCTGGGATGTGAAAATGTCTCGCCACGATAGTGAGATGATGTCGTACACACATACATTCACACATACATACATACATTTATCAAGTGATTATTTTGCCTTCAATATGTTCGGCATGTGATTAAATGCTGAAATATGTTAAAGAAGACGAAGAAGAAGAGCAGACTAACAGAAGTAAAAATAAATTGCTCAAGGCATCAAATGTATACACAAGAGAGCAAATTGCGAGCATTTCAAAAAGTGTGCATTTTTGTAGCAAATTTATATTTGACTTGCTCTGACGTCATTGTTTAATAATAATCATTTTGTAGCGCAATAAATTTTGCTTTTTAAAGTAAAGCCTTCGTCCGTTGATTAAAGATAATTAAAATTTTTGCCTGAAAACTTTTTCATTTAACCTCAATTTGAACTCGCACGTTTTCTTCTTCTTCTTCTTTGGCAGGCAGAAAAGTAACAATTTGCTGTTTTGTTGCGCTCGACGTGTTTTTTGCGGTTTTAGCTTTTTGTAAAATTTATTTGCATACGCAGTTAAGAAAGTTGCTGTAACTACAAAAAAAACAACAAAAAACAGAAGAAGCGAACTCACATATTTGCTGCTAGAATCAACCCAGTGATAAAAATGATGTTGGAAGTGTTTGAAATAAGCAAGCAAGCAGTCGGTAAATAAAAATTCATTAAAAAGTTCTGTATTGATTTTCCCAGCTATGTCTACTACAGAATATTTCAAAACTGCATGTATCGACTGATTAATGGTATTTCGAAATATTTTTAAAAAACGCCCTATCTCAAAATTTGTTGGAAAAAAACATTATTTCAGAACTTTTTTCAATAATACTGTATTTCAAAATTCATCTTTATTTCTTTCTTGGTTTTCGATATGAACGAAAATTTACCAGCTTAGTTTTTTAATATCCCAAAACGTTCTAGTTCTAGTCTAGTATTTCCATTAACTAGTTCATTGTTGCACTACTGGGTATACATACAAACATGTGTATGTGTTATGTGTGTTGTTGTTAGTAAAACGACTAGCACCGCATTCGTATCAGCAGCTGCACCGCAGTATTGTAAAAACATTTGCACTTCCGTTACGCCACAGACACAGGAAATATGCATTTGTATTGGCGCATGTTGAACTTGTTGTTGTTGTGCTTTCAAGTTTTCTATATTTGAACTTATTGTTGTTGCTGTTGTTGTTATTTGTCGGTTGCTATTGTCTGCAACAGTGGCAACAAAGCGGCTTAAAAGGCGATTGCTGGTAATTACATTTGGTTAGCTGCTTGTTGGCAAGTGGAGTAACAAACACACACATACACATACAGAAACACATACACACACACACACAAACATTCATACCTTCGCATTAAACAAATGCAACTAGGCAAAATGGGCATGGATGCTTGAATGCCTATTGCTAAGGAAGTGCGCAAAAGAGGTGCTTTTTTGTTGTTGTTGCTGTAAGTGTGCTGTTTTTTTTTTTAGAAAAATTTCACATATTTATGCGCCAATGGCATGCAAAATAAATCGTAATATCGCCCACTCAATACATTTTTATTCCGAATTGCTTTTTCGAATGCATTTTTCATTGCTTTGTTTTTGTTTTAGTTTTTTGTTGCATATTTTAAGGCGTTTACCTGAACTTTTATTGCTAAATTATGCGAAAAACAATAGTTCTTATCTATGCACATACTTTTAAAAAATCATTTGAAACGTTGAGGTAAATGCAAATACCGCAATGTTTATAAGCGATTTTCTAAACAAAATTTTTGTTCTGGAATGATCTATGGACGTATGGGATTTGGAGGGTTAAATGTAAAGCTCCCAGTTCAAGCAGCAAATCAACAGAGTTAACATCTGAAGGATAATAGTTGAGGGAGCATAAGTTCAGTTTGTATCTGTTATTTTATACCCAGTAGTGAGTTGATATCGCTTACTATGGAAATCTCCACTTGTTCAAATTAAAGCACTTTAGAATTGTTTGCCATTCCTGGTATATAAGTACCCTATATTCCACCACTACCGGGTATACAACTACTCTGTACTCAACCACTACCGGTTATACAAATTATTTTCGCTTACCAAACCTGCTGGACTCTTTTTTAATTTGATTACTTTACTTTGCTTAATGCGCTTGCTTATGCTTTTGTCTTACATATATGCTAGTTGAACCTCCTCCATCCAAGCACATATGCTAGTCTTAAGTATCCTTGCGCTTCTGTGCCGCCCATTAGCTATGCAACCAAATTACTTTGCATGTGATACCTCTGCGCCATACATAGAAAGTCTCGTTCGTTGTCTTTGCTACTTTGTTGCTATAACTTATGTGAGGCCACTGACTTCTTGCCACATTTAATGTGTGGAATCTTTATTGTTTGCGTACATGCGATGCTCCCGTGACTGTCCGACAAACGTCGAATTCGCTTACAAGTGCTTCTTCTTACATACATATCATCTATTTCTAGTATTCGTGGCTAATCCCATAGGGATAAGCGCGCCCGTATTTCATTAAATTTATATCATTCTTTGTTGATTTGACCAAGCCGCAGGCAATAAAACTGATTTCATTTATTTCATAAGAAAATGTGAGTACAACAACAGCACCCCTGTGTTGGTGCGGAAGCGGAAGTTAGAAGATTTTTTTTGTTTCGCTAAAAAGTTGGAATGGGTATTGGAAGTGTAATTGTAGCGGTTTATAAGCGATTAAAATGTGTGTAGTTGGGTGTGAGAATGAGAAAGGTTTATCTGCATTTATTGGCTCTTAAACGCTTTATCATTAAAATTCTTTGAATATTCCCTGTTGTCATTATGGGAAAAGCCAAATAACTTCCGGAGAACTTTTCTCTTGCATAATCGAATGTCCAAGGAATATTCTTTATTTATTCTTTTTTAAAAAAAATCTGGAACCTACTTCTTTTATTTTTAATGAAAATCATTTTTATGGGTTTCATGCGAACCTGTTAAATAATGATTACTAATAGTAATGATTACCGGTTTGATTGATTATATTCCTAAGAATTCATTTAATGATTGATTACTTAACTTAACTTAACTTTACATTTTTAATGGCTATTTCAATTAATCAAAAATACTCAAACGTAATCACTATTGATTTAAACAATTTTTTTTTGATTATTTTTTTGTTTTGTTTTTTATATTTCTTAATTTTTTTGCGTATTATAAATTTTTTTTTGGTTATATCACTTTTTTTTGTTTTGGTTTCGACTTTTTTTGAATATTTTAATTTTATTTGGTTGTACTTTGATTTTTTTGATTATTTTTCACTTGTGTTTATTATTCTTTTTTTGTTTTTTAATTATTTTTAATAATTTTTCATTTTTTTTTTTTATTAGTTTTAATTTTGTATTGATTCCTTTCTAACTTTTTTTATGTTTTTGAGTATTTTAAAGTTTTTTGGTTTTTCTGTTTTTTTTTTGGTAACTTTTAATTTTTTTTTGATTTGTTTTAATTTTGTATTGATTACTTTCTATAATTTTTTTTATGTTTTTGAGTATTTTAAAGTTTTTTGGTTTTTCTGTTTTTTTTTTTGGTAACTTTTAATTTTTTTTGATTAGTTTCAATGTTATTACGTCTTTCGTATTTTCGTTTTTTATATGATTTTAAGTATTTTAAATTTTTTTGTTTTATTTTCCATAACTTTTAATTTTTTTTAATTACTTTTAAATTTTTTGAATATTTATAATTTTTTTTTGTTTATTTTATATTTTTTTGTTGTTAGCTATTAAAATAATAGTGGATTTATTTTTTTTTTTAAATTTTTGCAGTTTAACTATAGTTATTCTGGTAATTTAAAATATTTTCCACACATGTTTAAACCACAATTAAAATTGAAGCATAGTTTAACATTATCACTTTGGTTGCTTAAGCTAATACGAACAAATACATTTTATGCCAAAGGTCAGCGTTCACTTACTTTTATTTTCCTTCGACAATTAATGACATTTAGAGCGACGTAAACTTGTATTATTCATTGCCGAAATTACACTCATTACCCAGTCTATGGGCACTTTTCTATGTCAGCATGTTTATTTGCCGCTGATTTCATAGCATTATTTGTTGTTTAATTATGTATGACAAGTAGTTAACTATTTATTTGTGCTATCACGAAGCAAAGCAAAAAAAAAAAAAAATACCAATGATTTTTATGTTTTTGCATGTCCTTCACCAAACGGACGCCCCTCCAACATCCAAATTATCTAATAAAAGTTTAATTCCTACTTACAATGTTGGCAACATTTTCACTACCGACAAACATAAACAGATCGTAAATGCTGTAAATATTGAGATGGTGAGACTTTTCGGTTTATGTGTGTGTGTAAGTGTGGGTGTAAATAAGTTACTGTTAATTTACTGTTCCTGGCACTGTAATCGTTTTGTATTCGTAGGAATTTACAAGTTCTTTGTTATATAATTTGCAATTTACTTTAGCTGTTCAGAACTATAAAATAGTGGGCGTGGCTACGTGTGGCTTTGTGGGTGAAACAACACAACAACAAATACCCAACACCTGTTAACAACAACATTGCACTTGTATAATTCTTACCATTGTTGTTATTATAGTAAAATTTCATTTGTTCAAATATAATTTGATTTTCATTCAAGTTTTGAAACTTATTGTTGTTGTTTACCAACTGTTAGCACTGGTAAATTAAAATGTCAATTTTTTTCTTTTGAATAAAATATTACTTAACTTGTGTAGCATTCAACAACAACAACAAAAAACTGAGTCCAATAATTCACACCTGCCTTTTGCAAATAATCTTGACTGAAATTTTGCCATTCTTCGCTGCTGATTTTATTAACAAAGCGAAATTTTCTGTTCTAATTTTCATCAAATTTGTACCAAATTAATGTTGCGTTAGCAAAATTGTATATAGAATAGTTAACACACACTTTCAAGACTTTCGTGTTGGCTGCTGAATGGAAGGTCTAACTTTTAGTAATTACTTAAAATAAATTATTAAAAAAAAAAAATATATAAAAAAAATTAAGAAAAAAAAAAGAAATAAACAAATAATTATAAAAAAAAATTAACTTTGAAACAAAAATAAGTTTATTATTAATTTCTATGAGCTCATTAAAAAAATTAAAAGAAAAAGAAAAAAAAATTATGAAACGAAAAAAAAACAACATTACAAATAAAAAAAATTAATTTTCAAACAAACAAAAAAAAAAATTGTTATTAAGTTCTATGAGCTCAGTAAAAAAAATTAGAAAAAGAAATTATAAGAAAAAGAATTCTCAAAAACAAAAAAAATAAAAAAAAAATAAAAAATTAAAATTTACATTATTATTAGTACTTTGATCTCATTTGTAGTCTTGGTATTTTTAAAAAACTTAAAACTATTGGTTGAAGAAGAAATTAAAAAGCTATAGTTTAGATCTGAATAAAACTTAATTGCCGATGCTCTCAACTTTTAAAAATTGATGTACTCTCGAACTAGTTTTTCTATGAACTTTAGTTCTATATCTGAATCAAGAAATTTGACTCACAAATATCTGCCATTCCTACAAGGTAATTATAAGCTGCATTGGTATTAGTAAATTCCTCTTCTTACCGAGTGTTGATTGTAGTTGCTGGAAATATATTTTCATAATGGTAAATGTCACCAACATTCACTGTGAGTGAGACAAAATTAATTACTTCTCGTGAAAATGTAATTACGAAAATATTTACTATGAAAAATGTTTAACTATGCGCTTTGACAAAGATATGTTATGATTCCAAGTTTGAGATATCATACTTACATATATGTATGTATGTATTATAAATAAATGTATAATTAAACGCATATACATACATATGGGAAAAAGTAGTGGAGCCAATGAAAGGCCAAAAAACGAATTTCGCCTTAGTTTGGGAATGAAATGCAATAAAGTGAGATATTTTGAAATTTGGGTTAATTTTATTTTTATATTTAATCTAACAATTCTCATTTATCTATTAAATATTCTTATTTACTTTTTCAATGGATTTTTGTCACATATACATACAAGTGTATGTTTCTGGGACTCTTTTCCGTGACATCTGTTCAATTTCTTGCTCCGAAATGTGTAATTAGCTAGTTAATCGTTTAGTTTCTGAATTATTCGTTTTTATGATTAATTATGGCAGTGAGTAACTACGTCGAGTATGACTTGAGTCGAATGACATATTTTTTTTTTTAATTATTTATCACACTTAATGTGTTCTCTATGATTAGGGTTATATCCTTGTGGTAATATTAGTTATTATCATATTGAAAGTTTTGAAGTTGTAATGGAGTTCGGTAACTTTTTTATGTTATTTAACTTATTGGGGAAAATGAATAATTAGGAAATTGGTGTTGGTGTATATCTGTTTAAGCATCAATTATATGAAATGAATCATTCGGTGTCTTATAATACAGCCTTCAAGAAATTGTTCGTATGTTAAGTTAAGTTAAGTTATAAGCTAAGTTATGTTAATCTAATTTAAGTTAAGTGAAGTTAAGCGAAGTTAAGTAAAGTTTAGTTAAGTTAAGTTAAGTTAAGTTAAGTTAAGTTAAGTTAAGTTAAATTAAGTTAGATAAGTTAAGTTAAGTTAAGTTAAGTTAAGTTAAGTTAAGTTAAGTTAAGTTAAGTTAAGTTAAGTTAAGTTAAGTTAAGTTAAGTTAAGTTAAGTTAAGTTAAGTTAAGTTAAGTTAAGTTAAGTTAAGTTGATCTATTTAAGTTGAAGCTACATAAGTCTATATGAATTCGTTTTATGGTATAGAGTAAAGAACAGATTATACTTTTGTAACCGAATATATTTTGTTTTTGCCCTAATTGTAGTCCAATATAAAATGTAGAAAATTCAAATTTAAATATTAATGAATAGTCATAAGAAATTCAGCAATCTTAATAGGATTACCAGAAGTAATAAAAAAGGTAACAACGAACCCATTAAAGGCTGATTATAACAACGCCGTATGCGTAAAACTTCTTTAATGAATTAATCATAAAAATTGCATGCATACGAGTACCAACCAAGCCAACCCTCCAATGTCAAGGCGATATATAGGCATTTATCACTTGTATAACAGACAAAATGGTAATAATCTTGACCCATAATGAATAAATTATAAGTTTTACAGCAATAAAGTGCCAGAATATCACACATGCAGGCGATTTGAAACAAAAACACACGAAAGGATACTTGTAAGCATAAGAAGATTGCGAAGGTGACTGAAAGGGTTATTGGCAACTAAAGTCACCTCACCTACAAATCTAATATTATGTAGCCCAAGTAGTGGCAAAGTAGTAACAAAGTTTTCCCAATGCAACAGCAGTCATTTGTGGTCGACGTACGAGTACCAAACGACCGTACTTAGTTGGCGTTGGCCAATTGACAGACAAACTGGGATTGCGTTGTGGTGGAAAGGATGGATAGAAATGTGTGTATGTGTATGTATGGAAATACATTTTCTTGTGCACTGGCGCGTTTTAGTCTGTTTGGCATTTGGCATTTAAAATCTCAGCACCTGGCACACGACACATTGAAACTGCTCGCTTTGGTCTATACAAGAATTTTTGCATTTGCATGCCATTCGTCTGCTGGACAATTCACTTTAAAGATAGTTTAATTTATATTCAACACATTTGATAAAAAAATATATAAAGTGTGAAATTTGCAGTCATGGGCAATGAAATAGCACAGTTAAAGTAAAACTTTAAAACCTAAGGTAGTTAGAGTGTAGACTAGGAGAATTACCATTTTAGGAAGAATATAATTCGAGCAGCAAAGTTAAATCCAACAGGAACTATCCTTTCAGTTATCCTGAGGAACAATTCCTAAAGGATCCCCTTATGGGTACTCCAAAAATGAAACTTTTTCCGAGGAAGTTATAGTTAGAACTTAAGTAAGCAGATCTTGTGCTATTTATCTACCCCCAACTGGATATATTTGAAATCCTAAAATTCCTATTTATGTACATACATACAAACATACTTTTATGTATGCCATTCCCTAGAGCTTTACGCGTGCCAAACAGTAGCAAAGGTACAAACGTCTCCAGCAAACGGAAACGGAAGTTCCTGACACTAAACAAAATGTTTAACATTATGCCATGCGATCCCAAACTCCATTGGTAAACTCTTTATGTATCAAAGGCAACTCGTTTACACACTTGCTGTTGTTGCATTGGTAGTTGATTTTGTTGTTGACGCCGTTTTTGGCCTGTTGTTTGGCTGTTTGTGGTCGTCAACGTGATGGTGCAACAAAACAACACAGAAACCAAAGCAGAATGAAAAGGTTAAAAGTGCAAAAGGTGCTAGAAGAGTACTGAGAAAAAGCAAAAATGAATTAACAACAACAACAACAACATATAAGATGAGATTGTTCGTAAGCATGAAAAAGATTTATACCGCATAACGGTTAGTTAGCCACTGCAACGGCATCCAGCTGTGTGTGGAGCATTGAACGAGGGCAGGTGTGCTTCGAAGCTTTAAAGGGGACACATATGCCCCAAGGAGTTGGTTTGTATGTTGAAGTGTGTGCACTATAAGCATGCGGGGAGTCTATTTAAATATGCGAGTGTGTGTGTGTTTATATTGTAAAAGTGTGAGTGATGTATAGCCCGATTAAATTTTCTTTTGTCGGAGAAAATGCAATCCAGAATCCCGTCGGATTTTTAATTCTGAAAGTTGCCTCAAAGTGTTCTTGAGGTACTTTGGAGATACTGTACGGATGAATGGGGTAACTGTTTGAGCAGACAGTTTTTACTGATCCGCCATTCGACCAGTTATCCAAACCGACATCTATTCTATGAAGATCCGCCACTTTTAAGGATATATGGCAGCATCTCCGTAAGCTCTAAGATGAGATTTGTCGTTATATTACCATGCCGTTTGAACTGTGTAAGCATAGGCGTCCTGTAAATGACCATAACACCGAGTCGGTTGACAGCCTTTAAGCTTTGTTATTGACAACCAACCACCTGAAACAGTTGAAAAGGAAAGCGTCATCCCAAAATTTCGAGAGAAAGGACTTTCTATTAATTTTCCACTGTCGGTTTTTTCCTCAGTCCCGAGCTCTTACCCTTTTTCTACAACACCAATGACTAATGTCCCCCCACTTTTACGAACAAGTAAAGACTTTATTTGCAAAAGCGGGTCGTTGTTGTTGTCGTCATTGTTTACTATTATGGTTTTTA
This sequence comes from Sphenella marginata, assembly GCA_951509765.1. NCBI lineage: Eukaryota > Metazoa > Arthropoda > Insecta > Diptera > Tephritidae > Sphenella > Sphenella marginata. Next base: position 11,576,603 of record OX608082.1, read on the forward strand.
AGCGAGAATTTAGCGAGCCACAAGCTTTTACAGACTAATCCACTTCGTCGCCTTGGTCGCTTGTCTACACACAGCAAGTGTGGTGTTAGAGCTTTGCTCAGTAATTCTTTATATTTTTTAATTTTACGCTCTTTTTTTTGTGTTAAATTTGTTTTTGTTGTTGTCGTCGCAGTAATTAAAAATTCACATAAATTTATGTTAAGAATGACATTTCACCTTCTAATTGGGTTAATTATGTGACGCAAACAACAACTACTTATGCTGAAACTCAACACACATGAGCTCGTGCGACAAAACAAACAGTTTGGTGTTGTAAAGATTTTTTTTTGTTGTTCATACAAAGCAACGTATGTCCTTGTAACGAAATCCTTGCAGCTCAGTTACGTTGCGGTCATTTTGTGGTTTAGCGTAAGCCGAGACGCAGGCAAAATACCGCAAAACCACAAAGGACAAGAAGAAAAAAAACAAAATTTAATTGCGTAGAGTCTATTTGCGGTTATTTAAGATAGCTTTTCGAGGAAGTGGATAGTCGGTTGGTGCTTAATTTAAGTGGTCGTTTTTTGTTGTGAAAGCAAAATTAACGAAAGTTTTCAGAGGTGGAGCAGTTTCTTCGTGGAAACCAGGTCGTTACGGTGCTTACTTACTGACGTGAGAAAGCTTATAGAACACCCCTTAACGTCTCCTATAATACTCTATTTCAGATTGAGTTGAGCCTTGAGTGAAAAAAAGTACTTTGTTCCCCGCAGGATTTTAGATCCTACAGGCGATAGGCTATGAGGGAACATTTTGATGACTAATCAGCCACCCCGTCAAAAACATGCCAGTTTCCAGTTTCCAAACCTTCGTAAACCTTTCCATGGTTCCTTTTCTCAACTGCTGCTTGACTTTTTCAAAAACAGAACATCTTAAAGCAGAATTGAGGTAACGACAAAATAGTCAGCTTAATATTACCATTAACAACAGTCGTAACAATAACAATAACAATAACACAGAAGACATATAAAACTCGAAAACTAAAAGCGACAGCAATGCAACATTTAAGTAGAAAGATACGAAAGCGAAAGAGTTGCAAAGTAAAAATGTACCAAGAACAAGTAAGAAGCAGCACAACGCTAAAGACGAAGTAAAACATTTACGTGTAAATAACTAAGTAAATAGTGAATGCGGGAAAATAACAGCGCTTGCATGCCATGAAATAATAAGCAAAGGATCATCATAAACCGTTTTAGGGACACCACCACCACTACAACCGCAACGTAATTTTAAATGGCTAATAAAAGTGCTTTCGTTGCTGTAAGTGTGGCCAAGTGAAAATTTGTTGCAGCAAATGTAGCAGAATCGTAAAGACACGAAATTTGAGAAACATTTCTTACAAAATATGTATTATTTCAAGGTTCAATTTTGGTCAACTTTTTCGCTTCGGCTAATAATAATATTTCAGTGTAAGGGCGTTTATTGCATAGAAGGTAGCCGAAAAAGTACAGACTTGAAGTTTTTTACTTGAAGAAAATGCTGATTTTTTTCTTTAGTCAGGGACCGTGGAGATGAATGTATATTAAAAAGTAAAAAAAAAATTAAGTATCCAATTTTTTTTTGATAAGAAATTTTTACAAAACCGTAAATTTTTTACTTTAGACTTTTTTTGCAGCAAAAAAAATGCTTGCTATTTAGCAAGCGACAAGATTAGATTTGATTTTCAAACAAAAATTTTGAATTTAAAAAAAATTTATTTTGGTATTTCATTCATACCCAATTCGCTTAGTGAGAACTTGTAATTTTTCTCACCTCATATTTTTTGTGGCTTTCTATTCAGAAATTTTTAAGCGAGTAATGAGGAATAAAAAAAGTTTAATAAGACTGTTTTCAAATCTGAAAGAACCTGGTTGCTATCAAGCTCAAACGACAAAATTACATTTGATTTTCAAACATAATTTTTTGATTTGGTTATTTTATTGATACTCAAGTCGCTTAATGCATAAAAAAATCAGCTAAAGTGAAATTGTCACTTGGGAAATAGCAAGCAAAAAAGTGAGCGGTTATAATTTTTTCCGCTGGCTTAATTTTTTGTTGCTTTCGGAATTTTTTTAAGCGAGTATAAAATATTTTATCCACACTATTGCATGATGAATAAAAAATTTCAATAAGACATTTTGCAAATCTGAAATAAATTGGTTGCTAATTTTGTTATTTTATTGATACACAAGTCGCTTAGTGCTTACAAAAAAAATCTGCTAAAGTGAAATTGTCGCTTTAAAAATAGCAAGCAAAATAGTGAGTATAAGGGCTCTGCATGTGCATTTTCTTGTTACCTTCGATTCAGAAATTTATTTAAGCGAGTATAAAACCTTTTATTCAGATACATTATTTAAACGTGAACTTACGGTTAGTGTTCGGTCCCTGATTTACATATTTTATTTGGTATTTATTTTCAGTTAGCAACGATATGCATAAAATTTAACCAACATTAAATATTTTCCAACACATACACACATGCACACATACATAACTACTCTGAACATTAGCGTGTAATTTTCTCACAATTCACAAAGTCGTTAACGTCGTTTTCTTTTCAGCCACCTACCAAATTTTAATTTTTCTCGAATTTGTGATATTTTTTTTATTTTCTTTCTCTGCCTTGTGAAAGAATTTCCTTCTTTTGGTGCATGTTTTTTTTTTTGGTATAATAGTAAATAGCGTCTTGTTGCTAGACATTACGGCTAAGTTGATTGTTATGCTAAGTTGTTAAATTGAAAGTGGTAATTTTGGTGAGAAATTATATCAAAAGAGGTTAAATTGCAGTTTTTCTTGATTTGAAGGTTAAATTTAATAGTTATGATTAAATAATTTTTACTTTTTATGTTTGTTTTCATGCTTGTAAATTTCAAACTGGTGCACTTTAACAATCTACCTGAAATTGAGGGCTTCTCTCATTTGTACGCCACAACTGCGCTTCGAGAGAGTTTAAAGAGATGTGAGAATTTTGTTGGAGGCGAGAATGGCAAAAGCTTTTATATTAGTTAGTTTATGATCATTAAATTATCTGACAAATAGAATTGGATTATAATTCATCATAATGTGATTCATCGAGAAATTAATCGATTAAACGATTAATCACCAATGACTTAATTAAATGTGAATTTTACTGAAATTTAAATATGTCCGACTTTTTTTTTAAATACATTTTTTTTTGTTGAAGTGCGATATTTTGAAATATTTTGGTTTTAATTCTCATGGGCTCAATAAGTTCAAGTTGAGCTTCCAAATTTGGTCCCAATTAACAAGAGAGGCCATTTGATCTGAAATCAAAATTCCTTTATGACATGCTTTTCGAGATAACTCACGTCCTGGGAATACCCACCGTTAAATATTACCTAAAGTGAAATCACTGCCAAACTCAAACTATTAAATTCCCAAGCAACTGGAAGCATTTTCAAACTCAAATGTTTTCTTCATATGGTTCCACTAGGTGTGGTCGAACATTTCATTTATTTTTTATATTTAACAGCACTTTTACTAAATTTCTAAGAAACCATTAATTTGAACGTATTTTTAGGGCTTGACCTATGACCGCATAGTTTTTTTTTCGTAATGCCAACACATACAAGAAAGCTCATGAATGCTTTTTATAGCGTGTAATAGTCATATTTCCCCTTCACTTTTTGAAAGCTGCAGAAAAGAAAAAAATGATAAAAATCACATTCACTCCTTAATTTTGTTGGCACGCGATGTTGATTATCAGTCGTTCCACCTTTGCGAAACAAAATAGCAGGCAAAGGATGTGCACAGAAAAAAAAAAAAAACAAATTAAATGCGTATTTGGGTATGGTTGTACAAAAACAATAACAACACAAAAGCACACAGCAATGTTGCATTGTAAGTCGAAGGGTGTTGCCGCGCTGTTTAGCTTTTTAACTTCAACTCGCCCACCTCGAAATGTTCCTTTTCCGTTTTGCTACAAAAAAAAAAAACACTGCTTCGTCAAACTATTTAGCTTCCTGCATGCATGACTTGCTTGTAGTGTGAATGGATGGCTGGAAATTTTGTTGGTGTGTGTGTGTGTGAAAACATTATTCCTGCACTCTCATCAAATTTGATTTTCTATGGTATTTCGCATTAACAAATTAGCGTTCGCCCAACATATTCTTAAATAAAAATTTCTGTCATATGATTTTTTTCTTAGGTTAGTTTTTACTACCTTTATGCTCAGTAGCTGGGTGAAGGATTTTTTTTGGAATTTTTCGAGGCTGCCATATCGCTGGTTTTCGTTAATCATCAATGAAGACGTTATGGTTGTTTTCATACATAGTTTTACTAACCAATCGTGTCTAAAGTATTATTCGATTCTTTTTAATTACAAATAGGTGGCAGCTCTATTAAAACCTTCTAAGTGGCAACACTATTATAAGAGAACTTTGATTGTCGGAGATAACTTAGAAATGTAAGAAAACAATTTTCTAAAAATGTTTTAAAACGTTTTCGAGGTAATAGCGTACATGCCAAAAATAAATATAATGTAATTAGCTGGCAACCATAGGTAGTAATACCATCTAGAAATAATTTTGTTAAATTTAGACGAAAAGTAAATTATGTTTGATATTCATATATGTATATGTATATCACACAATTCAAAAATTTCTTAGAGGTGGCAACCCTGTACAACATTTATAGTGGCAACACTTAATTAGGGCGCTTTGAATATAGTTTTTAAGTTACTATCGGACTATGTTTCGATCGGATTTTGATCCCCGAAGATTCCATCTTTTAGGCCCATTTATATAACGGTGGTATTATAATTTTTTTTCTTAGTTTTTATTATTTTTTTTTTTTTACTTTTCTTTGTATTTCCCTTTTTTTGACTTGACGTACTAGTGGTCTATCTTCTAATTTCTTTAAAACATGCAAGTAGTTAGTATGACATTTTTCTTAGCCCCAGCCCATTTTTTGAGGTTCAGGCTGTCTGTGTGTGTCTGTCACGATATTAAAAGGTGTGGTAAATTATGACTGTAACAAAGTCTTCCATATCAGATCCAGGTTTGGTACGCATGTGTCCCTTTTACAACTAGTTTTGGTTTTCACAGAAAATGTTCAGCCTAAGTTAGTGCTTTCTTTCTTTGACGAAGGAGTACGCCTGTTTAAGAATACAACACTAAACAAACAGTCACAGATATGTACATACATATCTGAAGAGGCATAAAAAGGATTTTTCCAACACCTGAAAAGCTAAAAGAACAACAAAGAATAAACAGCCACTGTCTAAGATAACATTACCATTTGAGGCATCTGTGCAAACACATTCAAAGGGCTCTCGGATAACACTCTCTCAAACCATTGTTCTGAAAGCCGCTTGGCTAACAGAACATAAGAACACATCGCTAATGAAGAGTTCTAGCAGTTTTTGGAATGTCTATAAAATTTTAAATTATTTTACTTTATTGAATCTTTAATTTTTCTTTGCTATTTAATTAAAATCTTTTAATAATCAATGAAAAAAAAATATTATAATTTTCTTAAAAATTATTACTCTTGGACGTGACTATAGTTATAGTCAGGAATTATTTAAAAGTGCACAAGACAAATACAATAACAACTCAATTGTTGCTACTAATTTGTCCAAAAAAATTTATAAATTGAAAATATCATTTCACTAATTCCCTTATTTTGGAGCCCTGCCTAAAAGACATTTCCATATCTTTAATAGCATTGCGGTGTGACTTTTAACGCCAATGCAAAGTCAGACAATCGCTTACAGCTGCCTTACAAGCGCGCTCCAGCATTATATGCTTTGGCACCATTTTATTTTTCATTATTTTACAAGACTTTTGCTGTGGCAGGTCTTTTAAATTCAAATTCCACGCATACACCGTTACACATATGCTAAATCGCGGCAATAAAATGAAATTAAATAAAACTGGCATTGCATACTTACAGGCGTTTGTACCTGAGAAATGTTGTATGTAATTTCTTATCGGGGTTAGGAGGTAGAATTGTATGCAGATATTAGCTAAAGGAACTGAAATTAATTTGCTGTTGAAATGCAAAAGCACATTACAAAAAATGAATGTGAGGAAAATTCAAATTCAGCAATTGAAATACGTAAATGAGTGTGTGAAAAATGTGCAGCATTACGAGTACAAGTGCGGGCGAAAGGGAGTGGGAAGCTCAAAGATAATGTGAGATAGTTAAAGAGCATGCATTACGTGGATGATAAATGAATGTGTGTGTGTGTGTGAGTGTGTGTGCAAAAAGTAGAAGAAGAGTAAGTGGTGCTGGTGCTGGCACTGCTGAGGGTGTGACGCTGTGACTGCGGTTGGCAATTACGTAAAACGCACGCACGCACGCATGTGGCTTTAGTAACACAAAAAGTTAGCACAAAAGAAAAAAAAATTCCAGCTTTCAAAGGTTAATTAAATTGAAAGTGAAAGTCACATTTAATTTTCAAAAGTAAATACGAAGAAAATTAAATAAATTAGAGGGATGCGTATTACGTGCGATTGTGTAATAAGAGCTGTGCGTGAGTTTGACGCTAAGGGGAGCTCATTGTTTTAATTTAAGCAAAAGGGATAATTCAAACGAAATATTTGCAAAGAAGCGAATAATACTTGAGCTTGCTAGAATTTTTGATTTCTACGAACTATCTTCTATTTATCCACCATGGGATCTTACTATTCTATGTACATTCCGTAAATGTTTGTTTGAAGAATAAAGTTCGAACCTTACTCAGCGCATTCATGTGTGTTATTGCCGCTAGGCCAACCCTAAATTACGCAACTGTCAATAAGTTCTGAGTTGAGCTTGACACGCATACTCGTACTTCAATAACACCACTCTTCTTTTTGCATTACATTCCTGCTCATAGAATGTCCTGTCCGGACAGCATGAGAATTAAGGACGCTTCAGCCACACATGCCAAAAGGTGCCATATATTTTATCTGGCCCCAAACCAAACCAACCATCCACATCACTACACACCACCACCGGCGCGCTGTACACTTTCTCTATTAATCGAATTAGTGAAATTAATTTTTGATGATATTGAAATTAGTTGAAGACATCCTTACACACAAAATGACTACATACAACAAAACTCAAGAGAAACAAAAAAAGTCCTACATAAATTACTGATTTTTGGGTGCGGAAAACAAAAGTTGTGCGTCTTGTTGTTTTAGTTTTTGTTGTTTGTTGTATGTAATTTTTGTTCGACCAGTTTTTGTGGTTTAAGTGACACTTGACATTCCTTCGTTTGGCCAAAGTTTAGGTTATTCGAATTCTTGTTTTGTATTGACGGTAGCGTTGAAACGTGCCTGATTGTCTCGATTACAGCCCTGTAGGTATGTGTTGTTGTTGTGGCTGTCAATGAAATGTATGCGGCTTTGACTTGAACATACATATGTACATATAGACGTACACACAAATATATTTCAGCAGTATTATTAATGGCTTTCGAGTATGATTGTTTAATTGTGGCTGTTCTGAGGTCAAGAAAAAGAGCAACATTTTGGCCACAAAACATCTAGCAAAAATATGGTGCAAGAACTTTGGTGGGGGTAGTAGTTTATTTAGGGTGAAAAAAGAAATCTTTTGGTTAAATTAAGCAGAATACCGCCTGCGATTAGTATCCTGCTTCGAGATTTGGAATGATTTCACGTCATTATGATTAATTAATGAGTTTGATTTTATTGATGGATGGCTGACTTTAAAAATAAAATAAAATAAAATAAAATAAAATAAAATAAAATAAAATAAAATAAAATAAAATGAAATAAAATAAAATAAAATAAAATAAAATAAAATAAAATAAAATAAAATAAAATAAAATAAAATAAAATAAAATAAAATAAAATAAAATAAAATAAAATAAAATAAAATAAAATAAAATAAAATAAAATAAAATAAAATAAAATAAAATAAAATAAAATAAAATAAAATAAAATAAAATAAAATAAAATAAAATAAAATAAAATAAAATAAAATAAAATAAAATAAAATAAAAGAAAATAAAATAAAATAGAATAAAAAAAAAAAAAAAAAATAGAATAAAATACATAAAATAAAATTAAATAAAATATAATAAAATAAAATAAAATAATATAAAATAAAATAGAATAAAATAAAATAAAATAAAATAAAATAAAATAAAATAAAATAAAATAAAACAAAAAAAAGTGCCATTTATTTTCATTTTAATTTCTATAAAGCACAGATTTCCACTGAAAAAGTTTTTTTTTAAATTAATTTTTCTGATGTTAAATCTCAACTTAAAAACTTTTAATATTTAAACATCTGTTCGATTGAAAAATGTATAAAACTTTTCATGTCATTAGAAGCACATTAATCATAATTTTTGGTTCAAAATATCTACACACATTCATACACTCTAACATACAAACAAATGCGCGAGCACAGATTTGGCGAGAAATCTATTTATATTCACTCCAATCCATCGCATGCCAATACTCGAACATCAAAAGCATCCTCCAAAGCAAAAAAAAAAAAACATTCAAAATGCACATCGAATGCACTACAAAATTCAAGCAAGCATCCGCTCCCCCTACGCCTCACTCCCCCCCACACAATTGCACAACACATTTCACATTTTCACACAGACACTCTTCATTATTCTCAATTAATTTATTAGCCACGGAAATTTCAATAATTCCCATCAACGCCTCATGTCATCGGTTCGTTAGCGCAATTTTGACAGCACTACCCGCAACATCGCACACACGCTTTCTACATTTTTGCTGTGTTTTTGTTGTTTTTAGTCAACTGCAAACCCAGTAAAGGCAGCCATTAAACGGCAGCCGTTTATTCAATTGCCTTATTTTATTTAGCCACTTCAATGCATTTGTTTTGGTTGGCTTTAACGGATTTGTTGTGCATTGGCTGCAGGCGATTTGCCATGCGTTAAATGACATCGAGCGCGTTGCGGCAGTTCGATTGGTAAAATTTTGCAAAATTCCAAAAACTAGACGAGCACATAGTCCACTGCTATGTTAAGTTAATTTGTATATTTGTTTGTATTGGTTGTTCGTCGATTTCCTGCTGCATTGTTTTTGTATTCACCGTTTTGTTTGGTTTTTACGTCGGCTGTATTGTCATTCATGAGCTTGTGTTGTGGTTTTCAAAAATATTTTTTGGTTGCGCCATTTTCACTCGAACACTCTTCATTGCCCTCTGACATTATACAGTTAAGAGGTGAAAGTGGATTTTAATAGTTGCAATTGTTTCCCGAATCGATTCGAGTTCATGGCAAAAAGTCGAGGAATTTGAATGTGGTTGTATGTGTGTGGCTTTTCGGAACTTGAACTCTTGTTTGTTTTTGAATAGAATGAAAAGAGCTCTATGCGAATTGAATAACCAGCTTGTTGGGGTAAGGGATTATAGTGAAGCCGAAGGACTACTCTTCCGAAAGGAGAGGCAACATCAAAAATTGTTTAAACAAGTTTTTTCAAAAATGAGTCACTCATCGGTAGTTCTCGGGTAAGTTCGACTATCTTTCGTTGGTTCTTACACAATGAATTTTTTTTAATTTCAAATACATGGCAACCACGTAAGACATTGCTAAGTGGCAACACCTAAGTAAGAGAGCTTAGATTGTAATAAATAATGTACTAATAAAACGCCATAGTCAACGCCAAGTTTTTTTCGAGATAATAAGGAATATAAAAAAACAAATTTACTGATTAGGTGGCAACCCCAGATGATAACTATAAATAGAAATTTTTTTTTTTCAAAAATTCATATGGAAAATATCTCTAATGTGAAATATGTATCACTTCAGTGAAAAAAAAATTTTTTTATAGGTGGCAATGCCGTAAAGCTATACTAAATCGCAGCACTTAGGTAAGACAGCTGCGATTGTAGCAGAAAATCGAAACCCAAAGTTTCATAAAAATGTATTCAATAGTTCTCGAGATACAAAAAAAAAATTATTTAATTAGGTGGCTACCCTATCTAGAAATATTTTTGTTGTAAATACGGCTTGAAATAACTTTCGTTTGTTAGCACACATATTTGCAACCCTGAAATAAAATAAAACACACTGTTCGATTAATACCCATGATAAGCACACTTAATTTTCAATTAATTTTAAATAGGTGGCAACATTTTTAAAACAAAAAATATGTTTGAATATTAAATTAGTGCATGAGATTTCGGAAGCGAGTTTGATTAATTTGTCTACCACCTGTTAATTTTGTTGTCATGGAAAAAATTGTTGTGCAATTCGATCAGAGCCGTAAAATCAGTCGTAGGTCTCAGAGTCCTCTGAGAAAGTCGTTTCCAGAGCCGAGCATTTTTCAAACAGTTTAAACCGGAGCGTATCTTCTTTTCTGTTCATATAAAAAAAACGGATTTCATTCTACATATCTATGTAATTCATTCAAATATCCAGAAGAATAACAATCTAGATCTGACAGCACTACCGCCATTTGAACAGCGCTAGTCTGCATTTGGAGTGAGTACAAAACTAACAACAAAAAAAAAAACATCCTTCCCCAATTTACTCTCTGCTCTACCTTTGCGTGTTGTCTGCAGATTGCATGCCCTGAAACGGAAGGAAATTACTTGCAAATAAACGTCGTTGACATTTTACTTAGATCTTTTTATGTTCTTTTTGTATCGAGCACAGCGGCCATTATGCGATTAATGTCCACTCATTACAAGCTCTATAACTCAACCTCTTTTACTATTTAATGCAGATGTCATAAGTATCAAAAGCATAAACGGTAATGAGCTGAATCGCTTAGGTTGGCCTTATATCCTGTTAACTGGAATTTTTCTTTTACCCAAATCCTTCATCTTAAATGATTACAGCTAAATTAATTGCATTACATTGAGCTGCCTTTAACCTTTGACTTTGTACTTATGTAAAATGATGTGAGTTGTGTTTGTGTATATCCTTTTAGGTTTCTCCTGGTTCATAGGCGAGCTGCTTCGATATATTGATGGCTAATTTATTTGATGTTTCCTAGATCACCTGTTCTTCTTATGTCACTTTAGCAGTGATGGAACTTTGGCCAAGAAAATTTCCGAAATATTGAAAATTTTTAGAAAAAGCGCCGCTTCAGAATTTTTTCAAAAGTCCCTAATTCGAAATTCAGTATTTGTTTGGAAAGAGCTCTGCTTCAGAATTTTTTTTAATAAGACTCTATTTCAATATTTGTTTGAAAAAAGTTCTGCTTAAGAATTTCAGATATTTCATAAGACCCCATTTTGAAATTTTTCGAAATTCAGAATTTGTTTGGAAAAATGAGCGCTTCAGAATTTTTTCAAAAGACCCTACTTCGAAATTCAGAATTTGTTTAGAAAACCATGCTTCAGAATTTTTTTAATAAGACTCTATTTCGAAATTCTTCGAAATTCATAATTTGTTTGAAAAAAGCTCTGCTTCAGAATTTCAGATATTTCATAAGACCCTATTTTGAAATTCTTCGAAATTCAGAATTTGTTTGGAAAAAGCCCCGCTTCAGAATTTTTTCAAAAGACCCTACTTTGAAATTCAGAATTTGTTTAGAAAAGCCTGCTTCAGAATTTTTTTTAATAAGACTCTATTTCGAAATTTTTCGAAATTCACTATTTGTTTGGAAAATGCTCTGCTTCAGAATTTCAGATATTTCATAAGACCCTATTTTGAAATTCTTCGAAATTCAGAATTCGTTTGGAAAAATGACCGCTTCAGAATTTTTTCAAAAGACCCTACTTCTAAATTCAGAATTTGTTTAGGAAACCCTGCTTCAGAATTTTTTTTAATAAGACTCTATTTCGAAATTTTTCGAAATTCACTATTTGTTTGGAAAACGCTCTGCTTCAGAATTTCAAATATTTCATTTGAAATTCTTCGAAATTCAGAATTTGTTTGGAAAAAGCCCTGCTTTGTTTAGAAAACCCTGCTTCAGAATTTGTTTAATAAGACTCCATTTCGAAATTTTTCGAAATTCATAATTTGTTTGAAAAAGGCTCTGCTTCAGGTTTCTTTTTTTTCAATAAACCCTATTTCAAAATTCTTAGAAATTCAGAATTGGTTAGAAAAAGCTCTGCTTCATAATTTTTCCACCAAGACCATATTTCGAAATTTTTCGAAATTCAGAATTTTTTTTCAATATCTTGCCACATCCGCAAATACATTTTAAAAAATAGGTGGGTTCAAAATGTTGATTTTTTAATAGAAATTCGGCATATACAATTTCGCCATCTAGGTAAAAATGAAAATTTAATTCTTGATTTCAAGATTTATAAATAAATCACCACTTTGGCCAAGATATAATGAACTTGTGGCATAAATATATTCACAAATTAATTAAATCAATGTCAAGTTGCAGACGTTTCTACGATTAAAATAGTTTTTTTTGTTGTTTTAATTTTTTTTTTTCGTGCAAAAACATAGTGTTGCATTTGAATATGCAGCCAGTATAAAATGTAAACGGAAAGAAAATATCTTGTAAATCACTGAGATAATTGGACATTGCAGAAAAATTTTGCTTGTCATATAAAAACCTACATACATATGTACTTATGAATAATGTTGACTTGTACATACGTAGATATAAGGGATGCAATTTTTTTTTGGATAATGTCGATTCCAAGACTTTCGGGATGTTTAAATTAACCAAAAATGGTTTAGGAAACTTTCTAAATCTGAGAAAGCTAAAAATTGAAAAAACATTTCACTTCAGGAATTTTTTTTTTTAATTTTCATTAATATTTTAGTAACAAATTGTAATCCTGAAAATCCCGTGATTCCAGGATTGGCATCCCTAGTACAAATGTGCCTAGTTAAAGATAGGCAAAGGTATGCATTTGCGTGGCGTGGGTGTGCCAATGTGAAATTATGCGAGTCATAAATCTGTACGGATCATCTGCGTGCAGCCAACAACTTAACAAGTTCGAAATTTATGAGTTGAAATTTGGATATAATTTTCAATGTAAATAGTACGAGTATATGCAAACAGTTAATTTATAGAAATATTTATAACGTAAATTAAATATGGCATATTTCCATAATTAATTTTAAAGTATGTAGCTTTTAAACAAAGTTGCTGTTCGTCTTTTTAATGTGAGAGCCATTATTTAGTAGAAAATATTTACATATATACAAAACTAATTATTTCGACCATGCAATAAATATTTTTTGGCTGCCCCAGTTTGTTGTAAATTACTATTACTTTTATTCTCAAAGATATTAATTATTTTTTAAACAAACAACGTTGAAATAAAAGCCATTTTAGTATACATACATTCAACCTGTTGGCATAAACTGAAAAATTTAAACTAAAATGTATTTGTATATATATTTAAGTGCCTATGCAAATAACATCCACTAAATAAAAATATTGAGCAACATTTCGTTCTTGGCAACATTTTCCCGAGCAACATTTTGCAGACCAAAGCTGCAATGTTTACATTTTCTTTCCCGCCAATTGCAAGCCAAGTTGGTACGCACACACTCAAATTAGCACAAATACATGCATGAAAGTTTTCAAATACACAACAACACTCAAACGCTCATATGCACGCTCACACATACACACACACACACACATAAATGTGAACGCACACAACCTAAGAGCCACCACCAAAATCCGAAAGTCAAACAAACAAAAATCAAACAACAACAGTGCAAGAGGCAGGCAGACATAGACGCTAAAGTGGTGGCATTTGGCCAAGAGTGTTGAACGGAAAAATAAAATGTCTAATAATACTGTATGCACAATGAAATGTAACAACAAATTGCAGTAGAAGATTTGAGTTGATTGAGAGCGAGACATTTGCCGGCTGTTTTAACATTCTGTTATTTAACAGTTTGGAGGCTGTTGCTAACATTTGTTTATACTCGTTTGAGGAAGTTAGTAGCATTTAGTTAAGGACCAACACGTGCCAAGAGGAGGAGTAAAAAATTAGGATGAGTAGCCGGATAAAAGAGAAAATTATGAACATCAACGATATGTATTTTCAATATATACTAATTTGCAAGCAAAAGCGAAAAGTAGAATTCCTAACCTAAAAAAAAAAAACTATCGATAATTTTAATTTGATAATTATCAATTTCAATTATTTATTAATTTCAACTAAAATAATCCAATTAAAATCAATAACTGAAATTATCGATCACTAAAAATATGCTGAAAGTTTGATAGGTAGGTCCTTCATTTCGATAGATTTATCGATTGTGCACTAGTATGACTATTTTTAGACGTTTTAAGCTAAAAACCTATCGGTAAGAGCAATTATTAAGTTGAAATCGATAATTAAAATTATCGATTACTAAAAGTATGCTAAAAGCTTGACAGGTAGGTGGTTAATTTCGATAGATTTATCGATTGTTATAATTTTTCTTAAACTATTGTGACTATATTCAGTTTTTAAACTAAAAAAACTGTGGATGTATGAAACCAAATCAAGTTTAAAATTATCTTATCGATACTGCTGATACCAATAATTTCTTGACATCTCTAATTCCGCTGCCATAGTAATTTTTTAGCCCCAAATGAAATTGGAAAAGTACTTAAATGCTGTTAAAACAAATTTTATGAAAATAAGTCCATGTAAGAAATCTTTAAAATTGTTACCTACCTGTTAGTATTTATCTGGTATGTTTGCGCATCACTAACCAATGTTTACAGAAAAATTAAATTTTTTTTCACCGATGTATTGCTTTAAGTATTTGCTGAAACATAGGAATGAATTTGTGGTTGGTGCTGGTTTACTTGAGCTAGTGACGAAACCTTGGTTTAGTGTTTAGTAAGAATTTTTAATAAACGCCAACGTATTGCTCAAAAACCTGCAGTTGTGCTATTCATGTGCACATCACTGCACTCTCATACACACACTCTCTCTCACGTATTTTTGTTTGTTTCTGCTTGTTTTGGCTTTCGTTGTTTTGTTTGATGCCGCTTAAATGCTTAAGTTGAGTATGGTCGGCCGGTTGTTTGGCATTTGGCGGCTGTTCGCTTTTCGCCTGTTCACTTTTCACTTTTCGCTGTTTACTGCCTGCTGCTTGTTTATTGCTTGGCATCGTACATTCCGTTCGTTTGTGGCCCACTCGGCCTTTCGTGCAATGTTGCAGCAATCGGAAAGTTTAGTTGGTAACGACTTTTCCGTGTGCTTAGACGTGTTTTCGCTTGTGTAAGCTTTTGATCCGGTCCACGCGTATTTTTCAATTTATTGCGCGCACCAATTTCGCCTGCTA
The DNA here is from genome assembly GCA_951509765.1 of Sphenella marginata. Lineage (NCBI taxonomy): Eukaryota > Metazoa > Arthropoda > Insecta > Diptera > Tephritidae > Sphenella > Sphenella marginata. The sequence continues at coordinate 11,591,790 of OX608082.1, forward strand.
ACAACGCGTGTTTGATAACGTGAAAATTCATAACTTTGCAAAATTTATTTTAATTAAAAAGCGTGAAAAATAAAGTGAGATAGATTTTCTAACACTGTATTTAAGGTGGTTGCAAAAAAATATTCAAATAGAATTATAGACAAAAGTAACGTATTTTAGCTTGCAATCAAAAGATCGTGAGAGGATCGCTTTAGTGGAACAACTTTGTTGTAATTTGTGGAAAGTGTTGTGGATAGAATAGAATTTTTTTCGATATTTTTTAAAAAAATTCTGACCATAGGAATTTATTAAGAATAACTAAATAAATATCCGCGTGCTTGTTCAAATAATATTTGGTAAGTGGGGATACAAAAATGAGGGTGATGTGTGTTAACTGTGGCAAAAATAACATCCTTTGACTCGTCTATTTTTTTTTTGACTCACTGATCGAGTCTCTCTCTGTTACAATCTGAGATGATAAACAAATTTCTGCTTTCAGAGTGAATTTTCAGAATATTTGACACTCGATGTCCTTTTTTATTCAGCAATTCCAAAATAGGGCTCTTTCAATCGTTTTCTGGAATAAGTGGATCTTCCATTCAGCCGTCGATAAAAATGGGACAGATGAAATCATTTCATGGGTCCTGAACTAGAACTACGACTGTTGTCAACTGGATTAACTATAGTTGAGTTTTGAGCTATTAGAATTTTCGGCAGGAATTACACAGAAGCTATTCGGGTGCTTCTATGAACTCTATTACTTAGTTCATTAATAAGAACATTAGACTGAGGTTGATTTTCATTTATGGTCTGTTAAGCCCCGAAACATCTGTTTATTTCATTTTCATTTTTTATACTCAATTCTTCAACTGCCTCATAATTATCTCTTTCGATGTTGTGCTAAGGAAACAGATGGCTATTATTCAGCTTATTTAGTTTACATGGCAATAAAGTAGTCCTAATTTAAAATGTTTTTATTCTTTTGTTTATGTCTGTCTTTAATTATAAATTTATCTGCGACTATATTTCCTAATTATTTGCTAATTCCAAAATTTTAATTTCTTCGAGATTTCGTTCGTTTTTAGATGTTAGACACATCGGGACTTGTTCTTGATAGACCTGAGATGGGAACTACATATGTTACTAAAAACTACAAATGTGTAATTTTTTTTTGGAAATTCCTTTAATTTTCTTTTTGTTGATTTGTAAAATTGTATTATTATTTTTTTTATATTCAAATTTGTATTATGAAATTTTCAGTGAGCTAACAACAATTTTGTTGAAAATAATTCGTTTTAAAATTCCATAAAACAAACGCTTCAGATATAAATGAATTTTTTTCAAACACTTAAAATTAAAAAAAAGAAGTTTTTTGAATTATTTTCTTGTTCCAGTTTTTGTTCATGTCTTATTATAATGTTATATTTAAAAAAAAAATGTGTAAAAAATTTAAAAAGCAGAAAAGAGAGCATTAGATTATCAGTTGGGTTAGAAATAGGAGACCGGCCCCGTTTGTTTGTTGATATGTAAGTGAAGTTTAGGTCAATGCTTTTTGCCAATTATGGTATGATATTAAAATAAAATTTTAAAGATAACCACTTGAAAATTTAACTGGGCAATTTATCATTTTCAGACCTATAAAAATTTCAATATAACTAAATAAAAAAATTAGAAAAAGAAAATAAAGAATTTTACGATTATTAAAAAATGCTTGGCTCATTTTTAGTCATACATTAGTAAAAGTATAAAAAATCATCAAAACGTAATAATGTTTTTTTGCGTTTATTGAAAAAAATTTAAAAACAAAAAAAAAGGTTATATAAAAATGTTTAAAAATAGAAAAAATCGGATATAAAAAAAAATACAAAAAAAAAAAATAACTTTTTTCATAATTTAAAACTTTTATAGTCGAAAAAAATTATAATTTTTTAATCAAATGAAAATAATCATTCAAATCAAAAACAAAGCAATGGTAATCATCATGATAAATAATAATTACTTGACATATTTGCAATGAAATAACTTTCCTGTCAAATAAAAAAAAAACATCCGAAAAAGTGTAATTTTTGTTAAATATTTTAAGGTTAGGTAGTTTTCTAAGCAAGTTGCTCACTTTTCTGAACCACAACTGTTCGAGAACGCTTGACTTGTGCTGGTATCTCGGGATCAGCTCCAGAAAATTCATTGGTTCAAAGTGTTGCCATCCCTACTATACAAAAATGTTTATAGTGAACAAAAATTATTTTAGAACAAAAAAAAACCCTTAAATTTAAAGTTTTTTATTCTCTGAAATTGCGATCAACAAAAGTTATTTTGAAACAAAAAAAAATTTACAAATGTAAGAAATTTAAATTTTTTATTTGTCTAAAATTTCTTGCTATCAGAATAAAATACGGTCATTAGGTATGGATTTAAATTGCTCGAAAATAGTGTAAAGTATTGAAATTGAGTATTTAAAATTTGAGATGCGATTTCAATAAGTTTTCATAGATCATTTGAAGTAATTTTTTTTTTCAATTAATAATATATATGTGTTGCTGTGATTCTTTGTGAAATAATATGTTTGAGCTCTCGCAGGAATACTTTTTATGCGTATTGATTTTTGTTGTTGTTGTAACATTTGATGCATTCCGCTTCTGATTCATTTTTCACTTTTGGTTAATTTGTCAAGAGAACGTCGGCTTTTTGTGTTAATAAATTACAATAATGAATATTAATGTGTTAAATTACAACAAAATATTTATGATTTTTTTAACTGTGACTTTTGTAAATTAATGAAATAAAAAAAAGTTATAAATTTAACAATTTATAAAATAAATTTATTAGGGTGGGTCTAAAAAAGTTAATCTTATCTATCAATGTTAAATTATTTTAAAAATTTGTCAAGATCTTTGTCTTCTGAAATAGATTAGAATTGATAGGTCCAAATTTAAAAAAAATGTAATTTTGTTGTTTTATTCATACATAAGTCGTTAAGTTCTGAATAAAAAAAATTGCCTACTATATAAACGATGAAGGCATGTCAATCGTGAGACTGCAAAGGGAATGGAATATTTTTTCAAAAACCCTCATCAACTCGCTCATCCACTTTGAAACTAGTACCGTGCCTGATGCAGCTCTCAATATCGCTGGGCGTCCATCTCTAACTGTGCTCCATATATTTGTGGACGAGAAATTGAATTTTTGCCTATGCTCCCAGCATGTCCTTTACTAAAAATTTCAATATTTATAATGAGCAAAATGTTAATGCTAAAAATAATTATTAAATTAATTAAAGATAATGCAGTCGACGAGCGCTAACTGATGTGCAGCAGACAGTCAGTCGGTGGCTATGTGCCGTTGACGTAGAGAAATGCACTGAGGCACTGGTTTTACATAGTAAAAATGGCCTTAGTGATGAGTAGTCTGCATAATATAAATCATACGAGTTTATGTAAAAATAGTTGTATTTGCAGAGATTGATGAAAGCTTTTGTCATGTGTGCTGCATTGTTGTTGTAAATTTTTTGTGCCTCATACAATCGTCTGCTAAATGTAGATTAGGGTGGATTGGAAAAGGATTTACTTTTTTGTTTTGGGGGAAGATTTTTCACTTCCAATAAAAATTTGTTTGAGGCGTGAGCAATTTTCTTTGGTTTTGTTTTGTCCTTTAATAAAATATCAAAAAAAAAATATAAAATTGAAAGCACAATTGATTTGAAAGTTTTGCAATTTTTGAACAAAAATTTTTCCGTTGCGACTTTTATGTATATACTTAAAAACGGACTGGGTTGCCTCAAAATGTTGCGTAAATTTTGTTTTTTTTTTGCTTTGCACTTTTTAAATTTTTGAAAACTGAAAATTCTACGCACCCTAACAAACACACATACATATGTATGTATGCAAATATGCATTATACATTCCCATCTCTTGGTCAAGGTTGCCAGATTGAACCAAAAGAGGTAAGAATTTTGTAAAATAATTTATTATTTTCATACGAAATTTTATTTTTTCTAAATAAAAAAAATAAAAATTGTATCATAACAAAGCAAGTGCCCCATATTTCAAGATAGATCTCCAGCTATCCAACAGTGGAGAGAATATTTAATTCGATGCAGTGGTTATTTAGTTATGCGTGAACAAACATGCATACAAAAAGATAAACATATATTTAAGGAATTGCTTCTTTGACTTCTGTTGACTTTGTTAAGGCCTGTATGTATTTCACATTAATATCTGTTATGGAGAGACATTAATTTTTTTTTAAAACTTCGCTATTTCGATAAAAAAATTTTGAGTCAACTTGTATTGCTGTATATAGAAGGAAAAAAAAATTCTTGCTATAAAATAGATCCTAAACTTTAAGTTGTACGTACAACAAAGCTCTGGTAAAAATTCCAATAAATTTTAAAATTCGATTTTTGCGTGAAGCTGGAACAAATTTTTTGCTGATAAAGAGGATTTAAGTAGAATTTGGATACAAGGCATGTTTAAATTAAACTTTCAAAAATTTTTAGTTTTAGTGTGGGTGCCTTAGGAGGTATTGGCAGGCTATCTGCTACTTCGAATGAAAAAATTGTACCAATTAAAATATTCAATATGGCAACACTGCTCTTTGCAAGAGTACTCTTCATTGTCAGTTTTTCTATTTTCATTATTCAACCCTTTCTTTCATTATTTCACTCGCTTTTTATTTTTTTTGGCTTCAAGTTGTTCGGTGCATGGGTAAAAGAGCATTTTCTATTTGCTATTTGTTGTTGTTTTTGCGGTTTATAAAGCAAATTAAGATTGAGTGATGGATTGGATTTTATGGCTAATTAATGCAAACGGATGTTGTCTTTCTCGATTTCATGCCCAACGAATATTTCTACAGCTGAAAAATATTCATATTTCGAGGTATGAAAATTTAGCTGTAAAAATCGACATGTCAGTATTTGGCAAAATACATATTTGTTGTACGGAAATTGGTAATTAGCATTTGTTTATGTATTACGTATGTATGTATATAGATATGATGTAGATTGTTTGCGATGCAAGTTTGTTAGTTTGGCTTACATATGAAAATAATAATTTATTAATTAAAAATTATCATTCAAGTGCAATCCATATAGAAAGCGGATATTTGAAGGGTCCAGCTGTGCTCTGCGGAATTTTCTGTGTGCTTCTAGTTTAATAAAATAATAATTTTTTTTTTAAGTCTCAATGCGATTACAATTTTTTTTTCACAAAATTTTTTTAATATATATTTTTTATTCAAATATCCCGGAAGAAAATTTCAGACATTTTTTTTTGGAACTCAATGCTAATTTTCAATATAAAATTTTGATCTATTAGATCGTTGAAAACACGTCTTACAAGCTTCTTAAGTACCGGATATTTGACGCGCTTTACGATAACTTAAGTCTCTCTCAGATTTTTTATGATGTTTATGAGAAATCGGGGTGCTTCAGCCTGACAGTTCGCCAATTATGTGGTTCGTTTAGCTTATATTCAAGAGTATACACGGAAAATATTTCTTTTGCGGCTTAAAAATAGAAATATGTAAAAATAAAAACCAAAAAAAATTATAAAAATTATTATTATTGCTTTGGAAAAAATTTTTATAGTCAAAAGTGCTTTAAAACTGTACAAATCTGGAAAAAAATGCGATTGTTCGTACTAATTTGACACATTATCTAAACAATCCAAATATTAGCAATGATAAGGTCAACCGACTGTCAAACAAACCCTCGTTCTGATACCCCAGTGGTTAACAGAACAGAATGAAGAAGCCTAGCATCTTTTCAAATGGTTCTAGATAAAAATTTTAGTGTTTATTTTAAAAGTTTGCTTTTGTATTCGAATTAAAACTTTTGATAATTAATAAAAATTAGTAAAAAAAAGAAAGAATAGTAATTAATATAAAAATTATGAAGCTTTTTTTGATTGAAAATTTGTACAGAAATTTATTTTTTAAAAGATTCCAAGTCTTTGTTCTTTAATGAATCTCGCTGATATATCAATATAGTGCGTGTTAAATGAATTCGGAATTTCTGAGTTCTATTCTAAGATACCAACAATTCCTTGGGGTTGTGATATGTAAATTAAATTATTTTTGTTTCTAACAATATATTAACATACATTTGGGACTTTTGTATAAAAATACATTAAAAGATCCGAACTTTCCAAAAGTTTTAAATACATACGACACCTATTTTGTTGCTAACATTTCTCTCTCATACCGTATTAGTAAACATTTTACCTTTACAAAATATAATAAATTACATTCTTCAATTTATTAAAGTAACGCCTATCGAATTATTCACACAATAACAACTAGTACGTGCTCAAACATATTTATTGTCATGTTTATAAACAGTTTTGATTTACAAAACCAACAAATTCGCTTTGTTTTGATGTTATCAGTGAAAGTTGTAAACGGTTTCCGTTTGCATGTTTACTAAATTTACCGGAAATTATTGTTAAATCCTCGATGTAACTCGCACTCGTACATTACACTCCTTCTACCTATGCAGCTAACGAAATAATTGACAAAACAAATTATGTACCTAAATGTATAAATGTGTGTGTTATTGTGGTAGAGTTGTAGATATTGCATTGGCAGGTATGAGAAGAGGCTTTTATGTAACTAGTGAGTATCTTAATGAGAAGGTGCGTACTGTAAGGCCGCGATAAAATGAACTTTAGTAACTACAAATTAATATAAGAAATTGGTTGCAGGTAGAGAGCTGTTGATTGCAAAAATGCTAGATAATTAAGAGTAAATAGATAAATAAATACGTAGATTTATGGTACTTTTTATGCAGCCTCAGGCCGCGGTAAGTCAAAAGGAATGCCCCAGAAACTTTGTGGAAATCGAAGTAAACTTTTGACTACTCCGAAAGCCAAAACCTATAATAAACTTTCAATTGTGCTGCGCAAAGTTCACTGTAACGTGCTCTTACTGTACAATTAAACTCATGCACTCACGCAACTGTAGTACCCCTTTGAACATTACCGACTCTCTCGCGGTAAGCTCATACATCGTAAGTGATTAAGTATGTGTGAATACGTTTGTATATAATAAAATTCTATTAAAAAGTAATTTTTTGTTCTCCCAAATGTGTTGACAGCCTAATGTATGCATTTTCGATTGATTACAAAATATGTAACAACTTGCCACATTTGTTTTTGCTACCAAAACAAAATTGATGTGCATGCTTGCCACACAGCGCACACATTTAAAAGCGAGTATGTTGCCACATCTGTCAATATGAGGCTTTTTTACACGCCGCTAAACACTTAATTTTATTAATATGGCCCACCCAACAAATGTGAGCATGCAACACCGACACTCCTTTTTGGTTTGTGCCCAACTGCAACTGCAGCAATAGTTTGTGTTAAACTTTTCTCCACGGGCTGGTAATTATTAATTTACTTTTTGGGCTTTTCGGTTTTTTTGTTTTTTTTTTTGTGTTTTATGCGGGGCTCTCGGAGCCACTGCCACCACCACTTTATTGCCACATTATTGCGTTTTGTGTTAGTTTCATTCGCTGTCTATTTGTTGGGCTCACTCGTGCCGCTAAAATGCCTTTGCATGCCAAATTATTAGTTATTGTGTTGCTCATAAATTTCATTCTCGTATGTGTTCATGTGGGGCGCCTATACGGCTCCTACATACATATGTACTCATTTATATTATTGTTGTTATTATTTTTTATCGCATAGTGTGAATAAATGACAAATTTTGTGTTATGCGATGAGTGTCAATTCAATCAGCATAAATGTAATTTAGTCAATTTTATTGCTTTATTATTATTATTGAGCGGTTTATAGTTACGGTGGTGCGACACTAGCGAATATGCTATACGGTTTGGTTTATGTGTGAACGAAATATATTGAAGCAAAAACAAACACTCGGCACTTAGTAGGAAACACTTGGGACTTTGTGGTTAAAAACTAATTATCGACTTCAATTAACTAATATTTTTAATTGTTGATTAAATTCTTAAGAGGAAAATAATATTGTATAAAAAAAAAGTCGAAACCCACTTTCTATCAAACCGTTCATTAAGTTTATTATAATTATTATCAAATTTAAGGTAAACTAAAAATTTCAGCCTTCATCGATTACTTCCACCTACTTCTTAAGTACATTTCCTACTTCTCATGTGAAATAAAAAACAAATACCTTTATTCCAAATTACATTCCAACAGTACGCCTCTTATCGGTTGAGGGTATTATGTCTTCGTGCAAGTTCACAAGATGATCGACTTAAAGTTTTACACAAACGAAATCCAATCAGACATCATTCATAATTCAAACGAATTACGCGAGCACTTTTCAATAACATATCATAAACTACCAAATATATGTTTGTAGTGGGTGTGTATCGACTTTTTTATATCTAAAAATTATGTTCAAGTACTTATGAAGTCATATCGATTGGGCCCAGTAGGAAGTTTGGAGGAGCTATTCCATTTGTATTTTTTTTATTTGAATTTTTTTAACTTTATTTTATTTAGTTTTAATTTAATTTAATTTAATTTAATTTAATTTAATTTAATTTAATTTAATTTAATTTAATTTAATTTAATTTAATTTAATTTAATTTAATTTAATTTAATTTAATTTAATTTAATTTAATTTAATTTAATTTAATTTAATTTAATTTAATTTAATTTAATTTAATTTAATTTAATTTAATTTAATTTAATTTAATTTAATTTAATTTAATTTAATTTAATTTAATTTAATTTAATTTAACTTTATTTTATTTTATATTATTTTATTTTATTTTATTTTCTTGTATTTTATTTTATTTTATTTTATTTTATTTTATTTTATTCAATTTAATTTTATTTTGTTTTATTTTATTTTATTTTATTTTACTTTATTTTATTTTATTTTATTTTATTTTATTTTATTTTATTTTATTTTATTTTATTTTATTTTATTTTATTTTATTTTATTTTATTTTATTTTATTTTATTTTATTTTATTTTATTTTATTTTATTTTATTTTATTTTATTTTATTTTATTTTATTTTATTTTATTTTATTTTATTTTATTTTATTTTATTTTATTTTATTTTATTTTATTTTATTTTATTTTACCTTTATCAAACAATCATTTTGCTCTCAAAATATTCTTACTGGGTTATTATGGACGTTGAAGTTTCTCCTGCGATTTGGCTTGCCTTCTTGCCAATAATCGCATGAATGCATATGTGGCTGTGGTATTTATGAACATGACTTTGGCTAAGACCAATATATAGGAACATAAGTATGTGCGGAGCAACTGCACATGTCTGTATGTATAACTGCATATAGATATGTAAGTGAGACACTCGAACAATTTTCCAATACTCATAGCTTTTGCCTTTTGATTGTGGGCTTAAAGTCATAAGAAAGCTTAAAAGTGGACTAAATTAAGGACGAAATCTTTCTTTTCCTTTCCTTTCTTCTTTATGTATTAGGGTGCGCTATAAAACAAGAACTCCCCTAGATATGTACATATATGCTTTCGTTCATGAAAACCTAGTTTGCAAAGTGGTTTCATATTCGGATAACAGCGAGAGGTGTTATGAAGGGACTGCAAAAATAAATGTTTATGATGATTATTCAAGCAACAAGGTGAACTCTAGGACCCCTGCAAAAAAAGATGTGCCCTAGTACTCACACATACAAATGTTGGATCTATAGGGAACTTTTCATATGCTTTCTACAATTTCTTCAGGACTACCCCCCTTCACTGCATAAACACCTACTGCATATCGATGTCTTGACTATTGCTGATTCTTTCAAAAGATTAAATCACTTTTTATTATTGCTTTTTCTTTTATTTTAATTTATAAATATGTAGTTATTTTCCTCTTCCTTCTCTTTCTTTCCGTCGTCTATTTAAAATGTGGTGCATGCTAAAGCTTTCGTGGTAAGGATTTTCGTTTTCATATGAGCTACATTCATGCACGAGTTTGTAGGTGGCTCATTTGGTTTGCATGTGTGTGTGTGGTTGTTGGTGAATTCACCCACTCAGTTATACTTACAAGCACAATTTGAGCTAAATGATTTATGATGTCGATGTGGAAGAAGTACTAAAGTTAGTTATTAAGTGCCTTGTAAATAGTAACAGCGAAAATCCGAGTACAGCCAGTCAAGGCAAGCGATAACATATTGACTTACTAAAGTCAAACAAACATACAATCACTTGCAATGACTACAACATATGCTTATAGTTGTGTGTGTGTGTGTGTGTATGTGTGTGCAAGGAAATTGCTTTGTTATCCAAGTAGCTGGCGCGTTATTGCATGCAATGCAGCGGCGAAAGTATTGATGTGGCGTTGAGTTCTCGTGTCCTGTCGAATGCATTTTTCGTTTGCAATTAATCAAAGTGAAAAGGAGCAGAGTGAAACAAAATTAAAAAAAAAAAACAAAATTAAAAAAAATTCAAAACAAAATGCCAATAACTTGTTTCGCTATTTAGTTGAAACTGCAGTCATATTGATTATAAAGTAATATAAATAATTTTATATGAATTATGTATTTATTTTCAAGTTAGCATGCAACATTTTTTGAAATCCTCTTAACCTTGAAACAAATTCCTATCATGCTAAGGTAAAATATTTTTTTTTTCATGTATGTAAATGAGTGCAATTATGCAGATTTTATATAACAGCAAGAAGGTCAATGAGGCACAAAAGTATACTTCCATATAATCATACGAAAGAAAGAGAAGTTTTCATTTGGACTTTTTACAAAATTTCGATATATTTATTGATATCTGAAATATTAATCGATAGATGAGTTAACGGAAACGTTGCAATTTGCTTACAATATGGGTGTGTTAAACGAAAGGATAGGAATATAGGTTTCATTTAGACTTTTTGCCATATTTCGATATACTTATCGATAAATGAGTTATCGATTAAAATGACATTCCCAAAAAACTGTGAAATTTGCTTACCATATAAGTAGAAAAGAAAAGAGCAGGTTTAATTTGTACTGTTTACCATATTACGATATATTTATCGATAAATGAGTTATCGGTAAAAAAAATCGGTTGTGATAAAACGTTGAAATTTTGCATAAAATATGGGTATCAAAGAAAAGGGGAAGGTTTCATTTGGACTTTTTGCAATATTTCTTTAAATATATCGATATCTTAAATATTAATCGATAACTGCGTAATCGAAATCTTTGTAATTTGCTTACAATGTGGATGCGTTAAGCGAAAGGAGAGGAAAATTGGTTTTATTTGGACTTTGCCATATTTCGATACACAATTTATCGATAGATGCGCTATAGGCAGTAATCGATCGTTTCACAGATATAAATTTTTTAATAAAAAAAAATTTATTCATTCCTAAATATTAATTTCATTGTCGATATTTAAATAAATCAAGTTAAGTCTGTGCATTGCTAATTTAAATTGAAACAGACTGAGGTAATAAGGCGATAAGCTTAGAAATATCTGTCTAAATGATGGTATGAATAACTAACCAAAACTTCGCTGGCTATGAAAAACTTTTCTCCATATTTGTTGTTGTTGTCCATTGCTTTTGTTCTTTGTTAGCTGTTGCTGTGACTGCTGTCACTTAAGTGACTCAACTTGCAAACTTAAACATCATCAACAGAAAGAATAAGTGAAAATATGATTGACGAATCTATTCTGGTCTGGTAACAATGATATTAATACCGGTAACGAAATTAAGAAGCATTTAAAAAAATGTCAGGTTGTTGTACGGATTAAGTCTCTTTCCGACTAGCTAGAGATGAGTTATACTGGTAGTATTTCTGCATGCCTTTTTTTCATGGCTGGCAGTGCTGAATAAAAAAAATGGCCATTCCACGTCACAAAAGCATTGACAAATGAAGACTGACATTTACAAAACAACAGTTAAAAACTAACGCTAACAAAAAAAAAAAAAGCATGAATAAAATATTAAAACAATAAAACTTTATACACAGTAGACTACAACAAAAACAGTTCAAGTACCAAGCTTTCTATTTTTTTTTGATTTTCCTCTAACAGGGGCACAGTGCTGCTATTTCGCTTGTAGTCTATTTGTCTTGTTGGCTGTCGGCAAGATTTAGTCAAGCGTAGCAAAAATAGCAACAAAAAAAAAAGAAAAATGCAGAGCGCAACAACAATAACAATCGCATTTGATAGATGCTTTCTGCGCAACTCATGACTATTCTTCTTGCTCTTCATTCTGCTGCTAATACTAATATGTCTTGAGTTGTTGTACTTTGTTGTTGTGAATGTACGAAATAAATACGTGAAAGATTTAAAATAAAACCACTTAATTTTTGAGACATACTCTCACATAAGTACACGATTACATTCAAATGCAATCAGCGTTTTGGCCCCCCCTCATTTCAACGTTCTGCTACTCCATTTGTGGCTCTTCGACTCTTCTCATGTCGATTTGGGCACAATTTTAGAGCATACACTTTTTACTGTTATTTACGTTCTTCTCTCAGGCTTGTTTTTCTTTGTTGTCATTTATCCACTTTATCATATTTTTCACTAAATGCAAGTCTTAATTTATTTCATTATTTTTTGACAAGATTTCGCATGTGAACAAATATTTCTTTTTCAATCCACTTAGTGTTTGTTTGTATTTTTGAGTTGTCTGACTTATTTTAAGGCTAGCCCAATGTATGGTTCTTAGTTAAGTGCATTTTAATATTTGGCTTCTCAAGAGCGCTTTGTCATTTTTAAAATTGTTGTTGCTGCTTGCTTGAAGTAAAATTTCTTTTTCCTAAAAAAATTAAATGTTTTAACTAAGAAGGCACCAAACAAATTTTCAGTAAAATAGAGTGATGGGTATTGTGAGAGAAACAATGAGATTTGGCTTGTAAAGAAATTCTTGCTTGACTGCTTGTTGATATGCGACGCTCTGCTTACATGTGTGTGTGTATGTAAGTGCTTTGCTGGCGTTGATTGTACCTAGATTGTTTGGCTTGCCTTTGTTTGCACTCCATTATTAGGTAGTCGTGCGTTAACACGATGCACGCTACCAATTGATCAATATATGTTACAGTGTGGCCTAAGATTTGTTAGTGCAATATGGGTATCAAACGAAAGGTGCTACATATCTCAACTGGTTACGAAGATATAATGATTAAAGTCGAAAGCAGTTAGTTTTAAGCCCTAAGGCGCAGAGAAGTTGTGAGAGTTCAAGAAAGCATTTGTTTTAGACAGTGTCTCCTCACACTATACGAGTATACAGCGGTCTCATAGTTTGATTGTAATGACGAAATGTTGTAAAAGTAATAGATCTTAAGATGAGACAATCAAATCAAATTACACACAAAAAAATCTTAAAACAAAAAAAATTTTCTCAAGTGGGCTGAACCTATTAGTTTCTGCTGACAGATTAGGAATTTACTTTAGGAATTTTTGTTTTATTTAAAAATAAGTTTATTTATACTTAACTTTTTTTTTTAATTTCCAAAGTAAAAAGCAGCTTCATTATTCTAAAAGCGCATAATTGACGAACATTTTAGGTAAGAACTTTTTTTTAGGAAATTTGGTTTTATTAATTTATACTAAGATCTGTAACTTTTACATTATTTTTTATTCCGATTAATACCGATTCCATAACAAAAAAAAAATTTTTTTTGACCCAGTCTATTCAAAATATGTACAATTTCAATTTCCACAGCTACTTTGCTTCCAGCATAAAATATGTATATGACCTTTTTACAGCTGACATTTAGAAGCAACAGCTGCTTAGCACCAAATGCACGAAATAACTGCGTGACATGCAAATAAAACCATTAGAAACATTAACCAAGGACAAAGACAGTAATTTTATTTAACTTGGTAAGTATCTAAAGTTTGGTTGCTAACAGAAAGTGCAAACTTAGCAAAACAATAGAACAATTAGAAAAGTTTTGCGACAAAAATCAATAAGAAAAACTAAAAATAAATTGAGGAAGTGTGGAAATTGCATTGAAGATTGCGTAGGTCAGTGTGATTGCAGAAGAATAAAACTATTTTTGAGTAAGTTTGGGAGGAGCTGAATAAAAGTAATTGAAGGTAGAGAATGCGAAGAAGAAGAACTCGATGAATGGCAGTTCGGAACAAATGCAGAATAGCTCCAACTCACTAAAAAAAAAAAAAAATATTAGGATCGATAGGTATTTTTAAAGCGAACATAACGGTGTATTTCTTTTTTGGTGCAAACAACAACAACAAAAGTTATTCAAGGTCAAAGTTCATAAAACTAACTTTTTTGTATCTAAATTCCTCCTAAAGTACTAATCCGATTGCCAAAATATTGGCGTCGTTGGATAGGTAATTACAATACCTTTTATTTGATATATGTCTTAAATATGTAACTGCAAAGAATTTCCTAAAATAATAAAATTTTCTTAAAAATGTCTCCAATTTTTAAAAAACTTAATTTTTTTTTAATTTTGTTGCTATATTAACTATGTGTAAAGATAATTTAGTAACATGGGAAATAATTTAAGCTTTCATTTTAAATACTATATAATATCCTTAGTTCAATCAAAACCGGTGCGAAACCGCGTATGTGCGAAAACTGGTATACACCATTCAAAGTCCTTCTGCATAGGCAGCCTTCGAGTCGAATAATGATTTAGGGGCCCGATCCATGTTTTTTATGTGCAGAACACCTTTCCGCGTAGGCGGCCTTCGGCCGCGCTTCAAAAAATAACCCTGGGCTACGCCATTCCAACTCCGGGTGGTTGCCCTGAACGGTGGCAACATGCCACCGTTCCGACTCTATGGGCGGGATCCATGGTATTTTTGTGCAGAACACCTTTCTGAAGTTGCGTGTAAAAAGGGCACTAACGGGTCGATTCTAGAGTGGTAACAACATTCATTTTACCGGCAAACAAATATCTTGGAAACTTTTACACCCGTTTGGTATTCTGCCGGCTCAAGTTGCAGTTCAATTTCGTAACCACCGAAAGAGGTGGTAACGTCTCGTAACCACGAAAAATTGCACGTGTTTTGTAAATATTTTTGTGGACAGAAAATACCGCAAATTTTGAACACATACTAGTTCACAAGAATTAATAAACAATATAAGCACTTTTTTGTGCGATGTTTCGTGCGCGTTTGCATTTTATTCTCTTTTGCGCATTGTTTGTTTTTGACATCGTTACCATGCGCGCTAGAATCGCGGGTACATAAACCGCGTTGCCAACGGTAACGATTTTCGGTTAGATAATCTTCTGGGTACAAAATTTCCGGTTACGCTCAGAATCGACACGTTAGTGAGATGTGCCCCGTTCTGCGTAAAAGGGCTTATTCGAGAGAAGAATCGCGCGTTTTCATGTACAGCCTAATAATATTACAACAACCACATGAAAACTAGCAACTTTGATTGCAAATATCTCTTCAGAGAAATAAAATTTTTAATTTCCGCTTTCGGATTCTTAATCTACTCGTCAATACGCGTCTTTTGATACCCCACTTTCCCCTTTTGGACCACTACTACCACAGGCTTTAACCCAGATAGTCCCAAGACAAAACCAGGAAGGTAACCAAAATAATTTTTATGTTTTTCGACTTCAGTTGTGAATTAAAAGACATGTCTTAACTTTTTTTAAAACATTTAATTGATGAAAGTGGATTTCAAAGCCGTACTATATTTAGTACATTGGGAACATATGCGGTGTGAACGAAAAACTTACTTTTTTGTATGAAATGAAATAAAAGACTTTACATGCACTTCAACATCGCATTTTGAGCATCTGGTTGTGGTCCGTTCATGACAAAATCTACAACCAGTTTGCTTGTCCTGGGGAACCACGAATTGATTCATGGCATTGTAGCGTGCAACTGACCCTTCCAAGCTTCCTCTGGGTCCTTTTTGGTAAGTTTACGCCTTTCGATTTTGCAGCAGTAATGTCGTTGCAATGACTCTCCTAAATTTCAGCTGGTCCATGTCTCCATTCTTTCGATGCAATTGCCATGCATTTTGCACAGCCATGTCAATACAGTGGGTCAACAAACAATGGTTATCTATCTGCAGATAGTCCTCGTCCCCAGAGTATTCATCTGTAAATTCATCTGCTGCATTAATTGGTGGAAAAATACAAATTTCTTCAACTCGATTCCCATTATCATCGCCATCCTCCAAAATAGCAAGTACTTCGTTAAGTGAAACACCCCTATGAAATAATGACAAACACAACGCATATAGTCCCAATGTACTAAATATAGTACACCCTAGTTTGTTTATCCGAAATAGATAATAGTTTTTAAAAAAGCTTAAGTTTTTCATGTTATACTGACATATTGGATATATTTCTTTAACCTACCTATACAATTTTTCATTTTTATCTAATATAATATTTTATATTGTCTTACCTTTCGAACCGTATATTGAAATTTTGCATTTTGCAATTTTGTCAAACTTCGACAAGAAAAAACACGAAACCTTAACTCTGCCACCAACGTGCGATGTATGTCTAACGACTGCTGCAAGCATAATGAATATTTTGTTGCATTGCGCGCTAACGAGAAAGTTCAAATGCGAGCATGACGCGACATGATCTAGGTGTACTATATTTAGTACATTGGTACTATCTGGGTTAAATAAACTTTGACCCTTAATAACTCTTGTTGTTGTTGTTTGCACCAAAAAAAATTTATATATTTATACTCATCTCAATGATATCTACCAATCCTCACCATTTTTTTTTTTAATTTGGGAGTTGGAGCTATTCTGCATTTATACCGGCAGTTCTTATCCGAGTATGCGATCTATGTCTCATGCGACATTTAATTCAATGGTCCTTGGGTGCTGCATCATCTAGTCAAAAAGAAAAATAAAAAAAATAAAAATAACATAGAAAAGAACAAGAATTCATCATCTGCTCATCAGACTACTTTTATTTTTAATACAATGACGCAGAGCAAAATCGGCGGTGGGTATGAAAAGCGAAAGCAAAAAAAAAAGTTGGCTCATGATTATTGAGTCGATTGTGCGTTGTTTGTTTAGTTGCGGCGTGAAGAATTGATTTGCAATGCGATAGAAAATTCAATAGCTGCTAGAATAAGCTATGTGTCAGCACTTTAGCGGAAAATGCGTATATGTGTGTGTGTATGTATTTGTATGTCTATAAAATTTAGCGCAATAAGAAGCACACCTGAGTTGCGCCTCAAGGCATTTGCCGAACTACAAAAATGGGTTAAACTAAAAAAGAAAACAAAAAATGCATAGAAAAAGAAATTAACAAACGTGAATAGTGCTCGTAAAAATAAAAAAAATTAACAAAATAAAAAATAAAAAATATCCAATTCTTAAATGAAATAATCATTTGAATTGTTTAAGATTTTTCACTTTGAAGTGGCATAATATGGAGCAAAGCCAGATTAGGAAGGTGAAAGATGTGTGGATACTCATATTTTAATGTTTTTGTTTACACTAATTTTTATTGAGGAGGTTTTTTTTTCTTGTTTTCTGGGTATATGTTATACATGAAAATGGAACGCATATGATTAAATGATGAAATCAATTTAGAAAAAAAAAAAATTGTTTTTAATAGAGTTTATTTAGGAGCAAAGCAAATAAGTGGGTGACTTGGTTTTTCAATGGAATTTTTTTTTGATATTTTCTATAGAGAAAAAAATTATTCGATCTTTTTATCGGATCATGCCTAGACAAACTAGGTATGTATCTATATATGTAGCTGCATCATAAATAAACTTTGATAAGAAGTAAATTTACCCAGTTTACACTCTAAATCGACGATATGTCAACACATTATGGGAATCGGCGTAGGCCGTGTCGCATGAGCAACATTTCGTTTATATACACGGTGAATAATTTGCCCCTAAGTTTTAAACTTTTTGCGAAAATTTCGGTAAATAAATTACCAACAATATTTTTTAAAAATAAAAAAATACTAAAATCGTGAGCTCGTTCATAGTCATGGACATTTGAAATTTTAATAAATTGAAAAAGTTCTCAGAAATAAAAGAACCCCAATTAAAATTTTCGCTAATCTTATCTCGATAACGTTCAAGCCTTTTTTTATTTTCAAAACCATTTTTAAATTTTTGATTTCTAATTCAGAGATACATATTTTGCATCTAAACAGAATGAAATTAAAAATCGAAGTTGGTAATTGAAAAATTAGTTTTAAGCCCAAATTGTTAGCTGTGTAGAAATACATTTTTCAATTTAAAACACATCAACAGTATTCTTGTCGTTGATTCGTTTTTTTGATTTCTATTTTTTGCTAAGAAAATAACAAAAAAAAATTCTTATAAATAACGCAAAATAAATAAATTTCTTTCCCGTTCCTCATATTTCTCACATTACATTTCAAAAATTATGGATGTTCTGGAAAATTGATGCGGAATATTTATCGCGATAACGAAATCAATGAGAACCAATTTTTTTTTTGAGCAATACTGAATTCTTTTGGTTTCACTTGTGCTAGTTTTTCCAAGAGCTCCTTTATGAAAACATCTTGTACCAGAAAGAAGTTCAAAATAACCAAACCACAGAATTTTCGATTAAAGTGATCCAAATAAATATTTATGATTACACAATTTATTTGAAGCATGAAGTTCAACACAACCTATTTCCTGTCGAATTGTCTATAAGAAGATTGGAACTAGGGGCGGTATATCACTGCTACACATCCGTAACCCAAGAAAACAAACATTCATATCGTACATTTAGTGATAAATTTTCTCCTTTTTTTAATTTATTGCTCTCATTAATCGCTGTTAACAATAAAACTAGCAACAATACAATTTATAAATTCCATAACAACAAAATAAATGTATATTAAGTGTATGCTTATTCACGCTGGTCGAACAACGCAGATTCAAGAAGCGGCAATAAAGTTAAATCGCTGCCGCGCAATTGAGCAATCGAAAAAAAGCTTTGATAAACTGCAGCGAAGTGCGAAAAAAAAAATAACAACAAAAGGTGTTGAAATATGAAGAACAGAAATCTTTATACATTTCCCCATTGTAGTGCACGTTGCAGTGTGAAGAAATCAGAATTGCAATGGAAGTTGCATGGGGCTGCCCAGTCCAATGAACTAATATACACTGCTGTCTTACAAACTAGTTCTGAACTAGTTACAAACTATAGTGCGTTTTTTTGTGATTCTTGTCAGAATAGAGTTTGATTCCCGGAATTGAAAGGTTTTAAGTATTTAGAAACTAATATCTGACCTTGAATATTTTTTTCATGGAATTCTTATTTGGAAGTCTTGTCAATCTGTTTTATTACCTCTTGCATATCTTGGAAGAATGTTTGAAGGTATTCAAAAAATTTTGAAACATTTAATTTGGAGAATCGAAAAGCACTTAAGAGTTGCAAATTGAAACATTCTTGAGTTATTTAAATATATGGTATTAATGTTAATACAGAGTTATATTTGTTGTAGAAAAATTTCAAAAATTTAAATGATTCAATAATTTTTATAATTCAATATTTGTACATAAGTAAATTTTTAATTATGTAGCATACTTATAGGGGCCCAATTCAATTTAGTTTTTGTAGCATACTTATAGGAGTTAAAAGCACCCGTTTGATTATAAATGGGTACAATTGGTCCCTCGATAGGCCATGTTCAAATAGATAGAACAGTTCAACCCATATAAAGTGATCAGAATTCGAGAATCCTCGATGCATCCTAAACTAATCACATTTTTTTCCAGGTAGTTTAGTTTTTCATTCCAGAAAATTTGTAAATACACCCACACATGCTTAGACATACATACATATGTAATGCAAGTGTGTGGGAGTATTTAAATGATGAGGTAATAAAAGAAATAATTTATTAAAGTGCATTTAAATGTAAGGCAGCAGCGCTGTTTACGTTAGCAGTTGTGAAGCAGAGGAGAATAAATACTGCGTAATTGCATCATGAATCGACATTGTTGTTAGTGCAACGTAAATGTGAAATGAAATGTATTGCAGATCAGTTTTTGGCGATAAGTTTTTCAAGAAAAAAATACACTCTAGGGGCTCTGTCTTTCCTTTTTTGATACAACTTTTAGAAATATTTTAAACAGGGACCGGCTTTAATGTATGTATATACTATAGTTTATCCCTTCTTTCCCTTCTTTCTTAACACTAAAGGTAATGCAACAATTTCAATTCAAATATTTAAAGCAGTTTTGAAAATATCCTGAACTATATTTTTAGTATATAGAACTGTTCCTAACTTTTTTCAGTTACTAATAAATTTATGATTTTTTAATTGCAGGTTTTAAATTTTTGCTTGAAGCAATGTTATACAAACACTACATTTAATGGTAAGTAAGATAATTTCAATACTCAAATAACCAACGAAAACGCAAACGTTCCCACTGCAATGCACGTTTCAACTGAGCTTAAAAGCTTGTTTTCCTTTCTATTTTTTTTACCAACCTTTTTTTTTAGATATTATTACAAGCAATTTTAGGGAATTTCATTAAAAAACAATTGTTTGTAAGAGCCGGACTCAAATAATGCTGCCTAGATGGAATGCAATTCTCACCAGTATACTTTTTAAAGGTTTCCTGTAAGTCTCATCCAGTGGCGGATCCAGGATTTTGGGAAGGGGGCGGTCCACATTTTTGTTGGGAAATATCGAGGATATCTTTTATCCACAGGACCTGAATTCCGAAAGGGACATTGTTTAGACCCGAAAAGCCCCCAGTGGATCCGCTCCGGGCTTCAACACAATAGAGTCAAGAATTTGGACATGGTGACCCTGTGTTATTTGGTCATTTTATGAAGTTTGTGCCAGCAACTAATGTTTGACGCTACCTGCCGACTTTTAGAGCGATATGTGATAATGTGTGAACAAAACACGTTTAGTACTACATATGTATATGAATATTAGGGTGTGTCAAAAACACATTTTTTATAGTTTTATTTGTCATCATCTATTATTCAGTTTACTTAATTGTGTTCAGGCCTTATTTTGGTACAACTTAACTTTAGCTTTAATTAATATTTTTCCAAAAAAAAAAAAAGAAAAGAAATATTTCAATTTTAAATTATGTGGCATTTTATGTTGTTAATATAGTATTTATTTTGCAAGTTTGATCGACTACTAAAAATGCTACAAATTTTGTGCCTAGAGCAAGAAAAGTACGTCCTGAATTTTTGACACACCCTAATGTATATACATACATAAATGCATGCACCTGCATGTGAGGACGTCTAGTTGAACGGTCTGTGAGAGTACTTTTTTTTGTTAGTTTGTTAACAACTTTGCCTGATTACATTAATGGGCAGTTTGTTAGTGCTGCACAATTTGTTTCATCGATAATAAGTCGCTTGTTGTTGTTGTTGTTGTTGTTTACTGGTTGTTGCTTACTCATTACCTCCAAGCCAACAAACAACATTTTCACTATCTCAACCCTTTTCAAGTTATGTCATGTGTTGTTTTTGTTTCAATTGTTGTTGTAATTTCATTGGTTATTTTGTCTGACAGTTTTGTTTACTTTTGCGGGACGGTGCAATGTTTTGCTTTTCGCGCATTATTCGCTCTACTTTGGCACTTTAAGTAAATACTTAAACGAATTAATGAACAAACTTAAAAATTCCAGTTAAAGAGTTGCATGGCGTTTACAAAACAAAATGTTGGCACTGATTCCCTTAGGCACAACTACACTTGCAGGCAAAGAAATTGGTGTAGGTGTGTGTGTGTGAGGCCCTGCGCCTATAAGTATATGTATGTGTGTTCAAGTTGCAAGCGAAAATGAAAGGTATGTGAGATAAGGTTCAGCGAGTTGGGGCTTCAAAAATGCGATTAAATAGTTTAGGATGCATTCGGGATGAGTCGCAAAGGGGGATACGACTAATGCCAGCTTTGATCACATTTGTTTTATCCACTTTCTACACAAACTAGTATTTTTCAACTCCTATAAGTATGCTACAGAAACTAAAATTCACTTAAACCCCTATGAGTATGCTACACAAATAAAAATTTACTTTTGAGTATTGAATTATAGCCAACTCTGGACTAAAGGGACTAATTGCAGATGTCTCTCTTTAGAGATGAGCCACACGATTTTTTACCTAGGTATTTTTGCTTCTGGTGAGTCTATTTGTGCAATACTCACTGTGCATTCGACAAAGGTGAAAAGGCGAAAAGTTTTAATGATCGAAATCGAAATTGCTTACAACTCCCAAACTGCCTATGGTTTGCTCTTTATTTGAAGACTGTGGAGCCTAAGCTAAATGGCAACTGCTCTTTCATTATTATTGCTTTTAATAGTTTTGGCTGTGATCATTTCGAGGCCACAGTGTAGTGCTTAGCACATTTTCAGTAGCAGTTTTGTTACATTTTAATCGCGTTTAATCAGGGAAGAAGAAGAAGTAGAAAGTAATTTTATTTCTTGTGGGGCGAATCTGAATGTCAATGTGGCGCTTTGAAATACTTAACTTGAAATTATTTTGAATGTGTTTCAAAGTATCTGTATATACAGTACCTGGGCGATCGAAGTCCGTTTGGAATTTTTTTGGAGTTGCCACATTATTTATTCGGTGCACATTGATAGTCCTCAGTAGCAGCCCAGCATAGAAATACATATTTTTGTTGAAATACGATATAAAATAACATTCGTTTGATGCTAATATTAATATATCTTACTTGAGTTTTTAAACCTCTGACAGATGGCAACTCTGTAAAATATATCTTAGTGGCAAGAGTTATGACAAATAGCTGAGATTGTGACAGGTATCGTGTAAAGTATAAAACTTTATAAATAAATAAATAAATATGGGTATAAATATGTCAAAACATTTTCGATAAACTAAAGAATATCCAAGAAAAAACAAATATAATGTTAATAGCTGGCAACTCTAGTTATTAACTCTACTTAGAAATATTTTTTTTTATATATATCTTTTTTGGATGTTTTGGATATCCGTACTGGCACATCACATACCATTGAAAAAATATCAGATAGGTGGCAACCACATGAAAACACTTCGGGTGGCAACACCTAAATGGAAGTTTTTTTAGAAAGTATCCTCATACTTTCTCGACCTTCTACAAAGTCTTCATACACAGTTTTTGAAAAAATTTCTGCTTTTAATTCAATGAACTTTCGCCATTTTTCGCTGTGAGTACTTTCGCCATGACGCCGTCCAGAGCACATGCTAAACTATTCATTGCTTAACATTGTTTGTGTTTTAAATTAAACGATAAACATTTCTATGGTTTCACAACGCATCGATTTAACGTTAAATTGCGAACGTCCAACAACCGAACTGCGCAAAAAATGAAGAAAACTTCGAGACGAAACAATTGCAATTTAGCGCCCAGTACCTACCATCAGACAAATATATTACTTACTACCAAGTCAATGCTGTTGACTAAGCTAAGAAGCCGCCAAGGCAGACAGTAAGTGTAAAATAAGATCGGAATATATGACAGCAAAGCTAAGACAAAATACGAGTAAGCCAATGCCGAACAGCTTAACTTAAGGACAATACAACAAATAAACTTTATATATGTATATTAGTATGTAGGGGATTGTAAACTGATATGTAGATGTGTGGAAATATTAGGGTGGCCACTATTCTTTGGAATTCGTTGTACTGAACGAGGGACACTTAGAAGCGAGAGAGTCTTAAATAATATTAAAAATTGTGAATGAAAAAAAAATTTTTTTTGGTGTTTTTTATTCACAAAGTCGCTAAGTGCTTACGAAAAAAATGAGCTCATTTCAACTTTTCTCTATTTTTCGAACGCTTATAGTTTAGGCGTCCTCGGCAAAGATCGTTTTACGCCCTCACAAAAATTAAGCTCGCCCTAATGAGCACATACATATGTCTTATGAAGCAATATTTTCTTTATTTATTCCACCCTCACAAACTCATTTTATACTGTTTTGCATAGTTGTTGTTGTTGTTATTGCATTTTACACTTTACTGGAATATTGCATTTTCCTTGAAATACCATTACGCTCTGGCAACAGGATAGGGAATAGTTTAGTGTTGCATGCCAATGTCAGACCGCCTTAGCATGCCAACAACGAACCATCCATTTTTTTTTTAGTCGCAAACAAGCGAGAAACATATGGTTGGCATCTGGCTTCATACATTCACACTTATATGTCGCCTCGTGTGTGTATGTGGGCATGCATGGCTCGTGTGTATTGAAAAATAACGTGTAATAATTTAATACGACGACGATGAGACGATGAGGATGATGATGATAAGCATGACGATGACTTCCAACGGTTTTATGCGCATCGTCAGCTATAACTCTAACAGCAAGCAGCTGATGGCACAGCTATGTATGTGGCGTTCTCTAAAGAAATACCATCCAGCCAATGTTAAATATTTAGCTTTTCAATAAATAGTTATTTGTGGCAGCTGTAGCTGTGGTAGCGTCGATAGCCTCATTTGCTGTGCTCTTTTGGTCTTATGGATCATTTGGTTGATGACACTTGGTGTAGGGGTGCAAGAGAGCAGAGGTGAGCAAACTGAAGCTTTGGAGTTTTAAATGTGAAGCATACAAAATGGTGTGAATATTATCGAAGGTGCGATGATTCCTTGAAGCTTCGAGTCAGCTGCTCTTTTTCGTTCATTATTCATTAAGAAAATTCTTATTTTATTTTTAATGTTTTAAATGTTAAGGCATAAAATGAAAATTTTTTATAGAAAATCGGGCACATTTTTATTCGAAATTTTCATCCGAGGCGCTTTTCAAAAATTATCAAAACTCATTAGTTATGATTTATGAAAAAGGTAATTAAATTGTCAAAAATCCAATGCCAAACAATTCAATTCAATTAAATTAAATCTTGTCAGCATTTAAATAAACTAAAAAATGTGTCAGTGAAGGGCAAAGTAAATAGTTGCTCCCAAATTTAATTAAATTTTCGTTTACTGATTTAATTTTCTTTTTTACAGTAATTAGACAAATATTTTTAAAATTGCTCACTTAACATTTTCTTGGCAGCATATCAAGTGAAAATGCTCAATACTACATACGTGCGAGTATTGTATTATGTATGGCTTTCCTATGTGTAGGTACATTAGGCGGGGAAGATTTTTTTTTGAAAAAATTGGAAAAGTCATGTACGATTTTATTATTATTATTTATAAATGCCAAGAATATTTCTGGAAGAAAAAAAATGTTTTAAATGTGTTAAAAGTGTGAAAAAATTTTTTTAAAATGACAAAAAAAAAAATTTTAGTTGATGCAAATTTGCGTAAAAATAAAAAAAAAATCAAATAAAATTGAAGGTAAAGTTTCAACAACAACTGATAGACTCGACTTTATGATAGTGTATGAAAAGAATTTATTGGAAAAAAAAAAAAAATTGTTTATTATGATTACATTTATGCATTTGGGTACCATTAGTTTGGGTTCTATAGAACAAAATTTCTCGCAGGAAAAAAATGACGCAGTCTAATGTACAAATGTGCATGACGTGTAAGTACTTTTCGCCTGCTTGATGTGTCTTCAATGCATCGCACTCTATCTCTCACACTGTCTTGCGCTTAGTCAAATTATTCGGTAATAATATTTTTTCGAATTATGAATAATCGAAATTTATAAAATTCATTTTGAAATGTGTGGAAAATTCAGTTCATTTTTCTATTTCATTTTGTATAAAAATGTCCAATTAGTGGTAGACAGCTTTGTTATTCTGCCCTGATTCATCAAACAGCGTTGACAGATGTGCAAAATGAAAGGTGTTGAAAATGATTTTTTTTTTTTTTAAATATATCTCGAATAAGTAATTTTTGTGAACATCAAAGAAAGTAAAATTTTTTAAGAGTTAGTTTACTTGAAGCCAAAAAACTGCCGAAAGTAGATCAATGTGTTGATAAGTTCCTTCAAAGTGATTAACTTAATTAAAGAAGATCTCAATTATTTTTATTGAAAACCAATTTTGAGATTGACATATAAAGGAAAAAAAAAAACACCCAACACGCGAACTTAGAAACCCACACTTGCTTACTTTCCTCAGTTTACAGCCCAACAGCCCTTTTACGACCTTCTTAAAAAGTTTGTCATACAAATTTCTATTCAAATCTTATGAAAAAATGTTTGCCTCTTTCACACTTAAAGTCAACATTTGTATGTACATATGTACAGGTGCGAGTGATATGAAATATCAGCTCAATATTGAAGTTCAATAATATCAATATCATGAATATAATCCAGTCATTTCAGACAAAAAAATATAAATACTTTCAGTTAATTGAATGTGTCAATGAGGCCAATTAAGTGCTGTTACTGTGAAAATAAACCCTTCAATTACATACATACATACATTACATGTACAAACATATATTTTTAAATGCATGCGATACTCTGAAATATGAAACCATAACGTTTGCCTTATGACTTCTAAAAAATGCAATAATTCATATTGATGGTTGTGTAAGTTTTTTTGGACATTAGACTGATTCAAAAAAAAAAAAAAATTTAAAAATAAAGAAAACACATTTGCGAATTTGGTTTTGAAGAAGTTTTATGAAGAAAGCCTCATAACTATTTATTTAAAAATATTAATAAAATATATTTCTCAAACCAAATATTCGAGCTTTGTAGCATTTGATTACACTTTCTGGCCTTGATCTTGAGGATAATTTTTACTATACCCGAGCAATTAATAACGATTTTACTCACGATCTACTTTCCCAGCAGGAGCTCCTCAACTTGACAAAGCTTTAAATATATTCTAAAATATAGAGCAGCAATTTTTTTTTTTTTAATCGGTCTAATATGCCTGCAACATATACAGATTCCACTGTAAAACCAATCATCTTTAACAGTGACATAATTGACAACTCACTGCGACATACTTCCGCTCAATAAAAATACTCATACGTAAATGTATGTATGTATGTGTGTGTCCAAATGTATCAGGTGTGAAAAATGTAAAGAATTCATAATGTCACCGGATGGCAGTGATGAGTGCGAAGTGCGGATTTTCAGTGAGCTGCAAGCTTAAATACTTAAAGCTTCATGCAAATGGAAAACTTTGCGTGAAAGCTTAAACTGTATTATAAGAGCTCGGGAATCGCGAAGAGGAGTACAATTTGGAATACTTGAGTGATGTAGATGCAAGTTAGACAAGGAGCGCTGAGGAATGGATTCGACTGTTGACTCAGTGAGGGTGTTCGTCTTTAATAGATGTTTTGGGAGAAATTCGAGTGACCAATTTCTAAAGAGAGCGAGTCGCGATTAATCGCTTTAGTCCACAGTTGGCGGTAATTCAGTATGAATAAGAAAATGTTTATAAGTGTAGCATACTCATAGGGGTGTTGGTACATTTTAGTTTTCATAGCATACTTATAGGAGCTAAAAGTACCGCTTAAAGAAGAAAGTGAAAAAGTCCCTTCGTACGCTTTCGAGTATAAATGTATACAATTAGTCTCCCTAGAGGAAGTACTCAAATAAATGTGCACCTAGACAGAGTGATCAGAATCTAGACAGAGTGACCTTTTTTGTGACTCATCCTAGACTAATCTCACTTTTGCGAGGAAAGTATAAGACGAGTGCGGCTCGACACAACTAACATGGACGCCACTCAATGACGTCAATTCTGTTTGCCACTTCTCTGACTGTTGTCACTGCGTTGTTGCAGTTCTAGCAGTACTTGACTCGGCTTAGTCGGTGCAACCATTCATGAAATGGGATGTGCTGCCCCATACACCATTCCCAGTCTTTAACAAACCTGCAAGCTGCACTTCATCTTTCAACAACTTTGCATTCGATCCAACGCAACAGTTGGCATTTACCTAATTCACCATCGGCATTCAACTCTTAAACTCACCAGACAAGTAAAACTCTTATACCTCACATCCACGCATTTTTAGTGTTCATTGACTTTCGAGTTTTAATTCCTTGAACGCTTCCGCATACAAAACTTGCATTCGAATAATGAACTGACACGACACTCTGCACCAGACTGTCCAGTTTGCTGCCAACCGTTGTCCGAGTCTAGAACTTTGTCCTGTGTCAGTGTGTCAATGCAGCGTATCCTGCCACGCCATATGCATGTTTGTATCAATGTTTATGTGTGTGTGTGCCTGTATAGCTGTGTTGGTGTAAGGGTTTGCCTTGACTTTAATATAGCCATCGATGGTACATTTTCCTGCCTCAAAAAGTTAGACTTGTTGTCATGATTGTGGTTTCGCACCACTCGTTCCAACTGCTTCTCAAGTCGTAGTAAATAGTAAATAATAGTAAGCGTGTAGGATTTTGTTATTGCTATTGTGACTCTGCTTTCGAGTTCATTATGCCGACATGTTTTGTGCGGCATCATATAAAGTTGTAACTCTGACATATCCAACTTGCATTTCAACAAAAATAATTTCAAGATAAAGTCGGCGCACGTTTTTGCTGTCAGACTTTGAGACACTCTCATATCAGCGCTCTGTGTAATATTATGGCACGTAGGCATGCATTTGTATAGGTAAGTGTGTGTGTGTGTGTGTCTGTTTGTCTCCTGCCAACCGACAATGCACCGAAGTGATTGCTCTGCTGACGATTATCAATAACAAAGTGTAACCAATGACTTGAAACACAACGGAGATTGGTTACTAAAGTGACAACAGCAACAAAACAATGGCAGCAACAAAAAAAAAAAATCGGAGACTCACAAATACAAGCTCATGTGTCTATGAGAATATCGCATGTGAGTCTTGTGGTTATTGTTGCTAGAGCACTTTATATTTGGCCGTTGACATTGCAGTCCCAGATGCTGTTGCAATTTATGCCGATTAAGTTGTTGTTGTTGTTGCGCATGTTGACAATATACAACGCACGTTTTACCGCATTTACTGGTTCGTTAGCATATCAATATCGCACACTTTATTTTAATATTAGCAACTACTAGACTACTTCTAAGGACCATTTTATTATTTAACATTTTTTTTGAAATTTTATGATTTCCAACACTGTAAAAATGTAGTGTTGCCAATATAATTTACCACATATCACCTCATCGAACTAAGCCTTTCTTTATTCTTTTTTGGATTACGTGGCATCCCTACTAGTTTGCCTTAAATACGTAGTAAAATACCTGTCTTTTGATACCAATATAGCATGTTTTATTTGACTTTTCACCTTTTAAGTTAGGTGGCAGCCCCTTAAAAACATACTAAGTATAAATAAATATAACATGATTATTTAACAAGTGTAGGCGGTAACCCTACTTCGAGATATCTTTGCTTAAATACATATATTTCTTTCTTCTCCTTTTTTAAATGGCCTCTCTGACTTTAGTTGCCCTTTTATTAAAACAACTAGAAACATCCCCAGTGGCAACATTTAAAAGAGCTTAAAGTTTTAAAAATAATTATAAAAAAATGGCCATTAAAATCCACAAAATTTTTTTTTAAGAATTCCTAGGAAATTTTTGTGTATACAGTTTTGTAGAACAATAAATTTTCGTACAATAATGTGCAGGTTACAATTCGTTCAGAAATTTCCTTGAATTTCTAGAATTTTTATTGTGAAGGTTGTTTAAAATTTTCTTCCATACAAAATTAAATTTTGTACTTACTTAAGACGAAAACTCGTGTGTGATTTCTTCGTCTTTGTTAGTAGCGACGTTGGGGATTGAATCTTGAGAAATCTGCTATAAACATTATGGCCCAACATTTCAGGGCCACGCTAATTCATATGTAAAAATAGTTGCTCCTAAATAAAAATCTGAACCCGAGGCCATAAGAGGAATCTGAAAGTAGCCAAACAAATTTTGAAAAAATGCGTATACGTCATGGTGCACAAAGTGCGGAAATCAAATCGTTGATATTACTCTGATTGCACTATTTTGTTGTTGTTTGCACATATTTGTGAGTAGATATGTACATATGGTATGTGACTGAGAGTCCGGCTGTGTCTGCATTTAATTGCTCTTTGTTGGCAATTATTCTTTAGTCATCACAAATTCAACTTCTTTTGGGTTGAGAAAAAAATAAAAAATTTGTATTTAATTTTGTTTTGTTGTGTCTACTGCAAGCAACATACGTACGTATGTACATATGTATGTATATGTGTGTTTGACGTTGAGTAAATAGTGTAGCGCGACTGTCCGTTCGTTTGGCCCTTGCCCGCGTGTTTGTTGAAATGTGTTGGCATTCATGAAATTGTTTATGAAATTTTGCAGAAAACGAACTATTTTCGTTTATATTCGAAACTCATTTCATTAGCACGTGCGCCTGGCTATGCGTCCCACTTCACGGTGCAGCGCATTTTGCCTATCTGATTGGCGACCCTTTTGGCGAGAAAATGTTCTAGGAACGCTACTGCTTGCTTTGATTAATTTGAAATTTCGTTTGTCAACATTTAAGGCTCAACATTGCTACGAGTAAAAAGAAAGGGACAATTTTATGATTTTTGCTTTTTGAATTTGATTGACTTTTTGCTAGATTATCTCACAAATGTACCCGATTGGCCCAAAAACAAATAGTTTTTTTTTCGACGATGGCAAAAAAAGTGTTTAGTTTCGGACTTGAATATTTCTAGCCCAGATATTCTGGAACGGATTTTATTTTTTGCAAATTTTTTTTGTTTTTTTTATTTGTTTTGATGGGTTTTTACTTATTTCGCAGTTTTAGGGAACTCAAGAGCAGTTAGTAATAATTATTATAGACAAGAAATCGTGACTATTTACGCGATAGTGTATGTAGCCTATAGACTATAGCCTTTATATGTATGTATGTTTGTTTATCTAAAATTGGAAATAAACAATAATTATTAGCGAGTAGTCCGTAGCTCGTTAAACTTACAAAATAAATAAGATAAGTAAATAAAAGCAACAGAAAAAAAAATTCTTATTGTATTTCTAAAATTGAAAAAAAAAAAAATTGTAAATTTCACAAACCAATTTTTTTTAATTATTACAATTTTAAAAAGAAAAAAATATGTAAATTTCGAAAAAAAATAAATTTTTTTATCCCAAAAATTTTAAAAATAAAAAACTTATAATTTTCTAAAATTTTTTAAATTGGAAATTTTTTTTCTTTCAATCACGTCATAAAGACCATATTGTATGCATACATAAATCGTTCGTTATCGCCTCGGGAAATCCGTAAATATGTTTAACATCAAAATTCAAGTTTTCTAAGTTATCCCCTTTTACTTGCCATCCTGCGACATGCATACTCACATATTTTGAAAAATGATAAATCGCTTTGCGGCCTACCATGCGATAATTGTTGGCTTATTTTTAATACTACAAAAGTACAACCATTTACCTGTCTATCTGTCAGCGCGTCTGCTTTGGCAAAAAAAGAACGTTCATTTGTCACTGCTTTATGTTCAACCATGGCGAGGTGATTTCATGCACGCATATTCATCCGTTAGGATTGTCGCTGATTTAAATTAAAATTGGCAATTATGATTTATTTAAAAATAAACTCGACAACGAATTGTTTCTTTGTTTTTGGTTGTGATGTTCTTTAATTAGAAATGATGCTGGGGAAAAAATACCTAAAAAAAGGCTCTGAGGTGGAAGTTGAAATTTTTTTGTAAAATAATTGAAAAATCTTAATTTTTTTACACGGACATTTTTAAAAATTTCTCACTTAATTTTAATTCTGTTAATCAATTTGGTAGGCTCGGGGCTGCCAAAAAAAAAAGAAAAATTTATAAAAAATAAAAAATTAAAACAAAAAAAATTCAATTAAATCATTTTGTTGAAGGAAACAATATCGTGAACGTTGTGTAAAACAAAAGTGAATTTTAATTTTGCCAAAAAATAAATAAAAAAAAAGTATAAAAAACATTGGATATCAAATTAATATTGGAAAACACTTGGATCCGCCACTGGTACAGACTAATATGGACGATTTCAAAAAGCTCTTCCGAAATATTCTAAAGTTTGACCTTAGTACTTCTTAACTGTTGCCACAGACATATTACACTCACGCAGCTCCGTGATATTTAAAATTCCACCCACTGATACCGCACTCAGCATAATTGCGTATATAGGTCAATTATGCGTATTTACAGCATCCGCAGTTGGTGGGGGGGTATATTTGCTATCGTAACGCACATTAATTGCTATGATCGTTGTTGCTGTTGCTACATAATTTGCTGTCACTGGCATTGAATTTGACAGCCACTCACGCGAATCAGCTAAATACAACGTACAACCGCTATGATGACGGTGAAAGGGCACACTGGCATAGCACCTAGTGCAACGGTGCCACTACACAAATCAACAACCAGCCGCAGCGCAACGCACAGCATGCACCCAATTCACCGAAAGCTGCAAACATACATACATAAATTGTTGTAGTATTTTGTATTTATTTTGTATTTGTAATACAACTCATAATTCTATGCCAATTTGCATAAATGTGGTCGGGTTCTGCAAAAGCTTTAGCAATTGCATATACAAATTTTAATTTGTTTTTGTTGTATATATGTACGTACATATAGATATAGACTCGTAGTGACATTCATTTATTTTCGTTTTTAAATTTTTTTTTGTTTTTGCATTTCATCATTCATATTTCATCGATTTCAGCTAATGAGCATTGAGCAACAGGCAATTTATTAACAATCAATCAACAAGTCTTCGTATGTTTTTCTGTATGTGTGTGTGTATGTATGTATGTTCGAGCGTATGGATGATGTATTTACTTAAGAGCACATTTTCATGTTCGAATGTCACTTGTACAAAACTATTTTTTGAACGCATGAAATATTGCAGGTTTTTTTGGCACGATGGGCAAATGATTGCATAATTTTTATTAGTCAAATTGTTGAATATTCAAGTTATGTGCTGTGCGTCTAATTAGCGTTGTAGTTGCTTGTTAGCATTGACACTCCATGGACGCGTAATTAATATTAGAGCCTAAAAGTATGCCGCAGTGGGTGTGATTAAACTCAGAAGCTCACAGACATATTAATCGATGTATGCATGTAATTACCCAGCAGTAAAGGCAAGTGGTTGTAAATTAACTAAAAACTAGCAGAAATATCAAAATGAAAGAAGTCAACCAAGCTGCTAAATGATTGAGTTTCACACCCCTATTGCGAGTGTCGAACACGAATAGATAATCGACTAATAAGCAATTAGCGATGATCGAGCAATTGCGAGTGTCGACCCGATCGATCAACGAGCGAATGTGAATGATCAATCGATCATCTTTCTACCGCATTTTTGCAGTCGTTGGCGTGTCGATTGATTTGAAAAGTGCTAATAAAATTAATAAAAAGTAATATATTGCCAAAAAGTTTAAAATACATTAAAAACGTGCAGTTTTTGATAGATCAAGTTATATAATGTCAAAATAAAATACGATCGACTCGATCGAAAATTTTCTATGCTTGAGCAAATCGACACTCGCAATAGGGATGGCAGTAGAGAGATGAGGTTTAGAATATTGCTGCCGACGAAATACCAGACAAACGATTTTTCCGAATCCTCTTCATTACATCAAATCAATGGCCATGTCTCCAAGTTCTCTATTTCTGTTCTTTGTTCGAGTACATTTTGTCCCACGAAACGATTGAAGAACACCTACAATGTGCATGAATTTCTATCAAAACAGTCTATCCAAAAAAAAAAAAATTACATATTTCAAGTTAGATTTTTAGTTTTATTAATAAAAACTCATATTAAATGTTTTTAATTACATTACAAGAGCACTTATCGTTGTATTTGTATTTTATTTAATATTTCTAAACATAAACACTTGTTAAGTATAGTTACAGACAATTTATTAAGTGCTGTAAAATAAAAAAATTTTAATTTAAATATTAATTTGCTTAAATAGTTATTTAAAAATATTTAATTAAGATTATTTGAATAGAAAAAAAAGAGAAACTGCAATTTATATATTTTTTTTGATTTAAATTAAAAGTTGCTTTCCTTATATTAGACTGATACCGAAAACAAATATTTTTTATTTTTGAGTACAAATTAAATAATTTAGGCATAATAGTAGTTCATAATACAAATATTCAGGAAGAAAAAAACAGATAGAACATTTCATTTTGAGCGAAAAAATAATTAAATATTTCTGTATCAGTCTAATATGTACTCCTTAGAAGTATACATATACATACATACTATGTATGTAAATAAAAAATAATTATTTATTAAGCATACTTGCAGTACTCGCGGAAGACAAGAATATAACTTATTTACTAAAGCTTTCAGATTTTTTATTTACTTTTTATTAATTTAAGGTTCTCAATTATATGTGTATGCATTTCTCTTTTATATTTGTTTCCATACAAGTTTGCAATACAAGTTTAAAAATTCAGTAGTAACAATTTTTTTACTAATTTTTTTTTAATAAATTATTTGAAATAAAAATTTATTTTTTTAATTCCTTATGCCCTGTTTGGTTTTACTATTCACTTTACTGTATGTGCCACATATGTATGTATCTCTCTTAGTAATTATCTATTGAAAAATGTTTATGTATGTTTATAGCTTTAGTCTGCTTATTAAAAAAAAATTAAATTTGTTCGTACACTGCAAATATGGTAAACTTCCTGTTTTAACTATCATTTTTTTTTTATAAAAAGAAAGTAGCAAAGGTAAATACGTGGTAGTATTCTAGCAAAAAACTCATTTTTGCCCCTACCCACCAAAATACTTATTTATTTGCACCTTATATTAGGCTTAGTTGTTGATAATGACAGAGCTTTGATATTTTATTATTTTATTTTATTTTCTTTTATTTTATTTTATTTTATTTTATTTTATTTTATTTTATTTTATTTTATTTTATTTTTATTTTTTTTCTTAGTTTATTTACACAATTTTTCCTTGGGTATATATCCATTGATTGTGTTCGCGATCAATTAATTAATACATACCGTTGTTGACCTTGTGGGGTTAAACATGAAAATTGCTTAGATTCTTTTACTAAATACCAAACCCAAATATAAAAGGGGGATATGGAAGAGTGGTAAATATGTATGTATAAATATCCGTTCATATGTACTTAAATAGAAGACATTTGTACATATGTATTTCGCTAGTTTACTTAATTTAAAAGTGAAGAGATAAAGCAGCAATTAACTATGTGCGTCCATATGTATTCATACATTGCCAAGAAAGCTTATCAGTCCTAAAGGCCAATAAATTATTTTTACTTGTATTTCGATTTTTCTTTAAGTAATAAATTTATTATAGTTGCCTCAGGTATTGTTGATATATTTGTACATACATATATGTATATACATGCATATGTATGTAAATATGTAGGGGCAAACCTGCATCTATAAATATGTATGCGTGTGAGTACTTCTCCCTGCAAAAAATGATATTAGCCCGGAGTCAATTCCGAATGAGCCGTAAAGTAGCACTAGACTAATTCCACTTTTCCCCTCTTTATATGGTTTGAGTTGGTCCCGCTTGTTTGAGCATATTCTATAAAGAGATTAAGTACGTTTACCCTTTTATGCCTGAGTAGATTGTGTTGGGCAGATCCGCTTTATTCAACCTCGCATACGGTCGGGCAGCTTCTCGAACTTTATGATTTTTTTGCTGGGTAAAGATTAATATATGTACATACATACTCACTTACTTAGTGAAGTTTATTGATTCAGGTGCGGTTGTGCAAATTTTCAATGACGTTCACTTTATAGTCCGAGTTAAGTTTACAACTAGATGTACTTATAGATTTAGATGCGTATTCAGTATTTGTACAGGAAAGGGTGTAGGCTTCTTTATGTAAAAATTCTTAAAATGAATACAGAAATCGATCCACCATCTGAGAAGTTTTCACCAGCCAAAGCTTGTTGTTTGAAATAGGCGAATGAAATGATAACTGCTTCTAGTTAATTTTTTTTTTAATAAAAAAACTTTAGTTACACAAAAATCTTGTAAAAAGAATTTTAATTTTTTGTAGAGCTCTAAAGACGCAATTAATTTTTATCCACTCTTCCGTTCGCAGTCTTCGCAATGGAGAATAAGCCCTCTCTTCGACCTTACTCTCAACTAGCTGTCTTGCTCTGAGCGCAGACTGAATTGAGTTGATGCTTTCATCTCGCTTTTGTCATATTTACGATAACTTGCAATTTGTATATTTTTTTTATGTTTATTTTTGTGTTTGGTTTTAATATTGTTTATGTAAGAATGCATATATATTAAATTAAGCTTTAATTGAAAAAAAGAAACAACAAACCACACGCTGATGAGCGCACGCATACTTTGAAAATATTTTTCGCATACATATGGATATATGCAAGTAAATATGTCTGCATACAGTGTAGTGTACAAAAATAGCAGTGAATCAATTTTTTTTTGGTGCAGCAAAATTTAGGAGTTATTTTATGACAAATTTTTGGAAACAAAATATAAAAATGAAAAAAAAAAACATTACATAAAATTCGATGGTTTAAATTACTTTAATTTTAAAACTGTACAAGCACATTTATAGTAATTCTCATTTTCCATACCCACTCTTATACATCTTCAAAATTTTGAATGAAAAAAAAAAAATTTGGACTACTAAAATTTTGACAGCAACTGTATGTTGTTATACTAAAAATGCACAAATTGAATATGTTACTACAATATTTTGCTTCCAATGCAATTTTGTGCACTAGTGCTATTTTCTTCCGCACCACTGTATGTGTGCATGATTTGTTGGCTGGAAATGTGAGTGTAAACTATGTTTATTAGTTAGTGAAAGAGAAAAATATGTTGTAATTTCACTAATTTTTTACACTTTCTTCACTTTTGTTTTTCATTTTTAAACTAGGAATACATAAGTTTGTACATACATATTTACCAAAAGCAAACAACAAATGAGCGCTCTAAAAACATACATATAAAACACTTTTAATTACATTCATCATTTTACGAAAATGCAAATTTTCAATAATTTATTGTTTTTAATTAAACTTTAAAAATTGAAATACAAAAAGAAAAAAATCAAAACAAAGTAAGGAAAGCCTACGACTATTTCCACTTAATTGCTGCCACCACATATTTGGCTGCAAAAGGCAAACTATCACTTATCCATTCCGCTCTCTGCCTCATACTCTCCCCGCCCCCCTTTACAATAACAAACATTTACGTGATCGCTTGACGCGCATCACCGGACACAGCACCGAACGTATAGCCTCATCGAAGACCGTTTTCAAACCTTTTTGCGTCAACGCAGAACATTCCAAATATTTGACAGCACCAATCTCTTTTGCCATTGCCAAACCCTGTGGATATGTGATGGGTGTAAGTTTCTTCTCTTTTAACTTTTCAATTGTTGCTTTATCATCGCGTAAATCCAATTTGGTGCCAACTAAAATAATGGGAACATTCGGACAATGATGACGTACTTCGGGATACCATTTGGCGCGCACATTTTCAAATGATGCTGGATTCACAAGCGAAAAACAAATGAGAAAAACATCTGTTTGTGGGTAGGAGAGTGGACGTAAACGATCGTAATCTTCTTGTCCTGCTGTATCCCAGAGACCCAAATTGATGGGTTTGGCATCAACCATTACATTGGCGGAGTAATTATCGAAGACAGTGGGTATATATTCGCCAGGGAAGGCATTTGTGGTGTAGCTGATGAGGAGACAAGTTTTACCCACAGCACCATCGCCGACGACGACACATTTGATGGCTTGCATGTTGATTTGTAGTGTTGCTGTTGTTGTTGTTGTTGGTGGATGATGTTGTTGATTGAAGCAAGAATTTCAGAGTTTAAAGTTGTTGTATTGATAAAAGTTGTGTGATTTATAGATGATCTGTTGTTTTTATTGTTAGTTTGTGTTTTATATTTTCTTTGTTCTTTTTTATTATCTTACTGTTTTTTAATAAGTCTTCTTGTTGTTCTTATAAGTTTTCTTGTGTTATTTAACTTTCTGTTGTTTTTAAAATTTTTCTTGTTGTTTCGTTATTTCTGTGTCTATTCTTGTTGTAGTTTCAAAGTTTTTTTGTTGCTTATTGTTTCAAAAAGTGTTCCACTGTTTGCTTTATCTTACTGTTTCTTGTACTTTGAAACTTTGTGTTTCTTTTGTTTTGTATTCCACTTGTTTGTTGTTAAAGCGTTTTTTTTGTTATAGTAATTTAGTTGTTTAAAAATAAATTTTTCAGTACACGATTGTTATATTTCTATGATTTCTGTTGCTATTGGTTTAGTTCTCCTATATTGGTATTTTAAACTTTTTGTTATTTTTGAGTATTTTCAAATCTTTTAGGCCTTTTTGTGTGCTTAAATTATAGTTTATTTTATACACTGCTGCTCACTGGAATAAGTTCAAAAATAAATTTTATGAATATATCGTTTTTTCTGAAAGGCGCCTTTTCACATATTTTTTTTTATTGAGATTTCAAACGAAACAAATCTTAGAACCTATTTATATGAGCTTCAGTGTATAAATTTCAAAAATTTTTTTGGATGGAATATGGATTTTGTAGGCAGATTGGACGATCATTCTATGTTTGCTGTCGGTTTGAAAATGCGATAACTCAGAATTTGTTTGAAGGACGATAATT
This sequence comes from Sphenella marginata, assembly GCA_951509765.1. Classification (NCBI taxonomy): domain Eukaryota; kingdom Metazoa; phylum Arthropoda; class Insecta; order Diptera; family Tephritidae; genus Sphenella; species Sphenella marginata. The sequence goes on from OX608082.1 coordinate 11,630,140, forward strand.
CTAAAAACTTTACTTGAAAACAAGTCCTATCATTCAGTAAATTCAATACATTTTTAGCTGAGATAGGGTGTTCTTACATCAAATTCCGAGATGGGCAGTTCCTCAAAATATGCTCAACAAAGCATATTCAAACCAAACACTTAAATAAAATGATCTTCCACTCAGTGCATAATATTTTTTTATTTATATAATAATTTTTGTTTTTTTTTTCTTGTTTTTGCAATAGTATATAATTGTTGTTGTTAGCAATTTTAATAATTCACTTGTATTATTAGCACAGCGATTTTTTTTTGCCAGTTCTCCTTGTATAAACTATCCAAGTACTTGTCGCAACCAGTTTTTCTACTTTGCTTGTGCTTGTGCGTTGGAGTTGACGTGTCTACAAGGGCCGTAGCTGCGGCTGGAGGGGAGTTTTGCATAAACGACTTTTGTATCTGTTGGAAACGCTCAATTGATTTGCTCGCTTCAACACTTGTGTTTGTTTGTATGTATGCAATAATGTTCGATTAGCTCACTTTTGTTTCGTTTTTCTTGTGTTTAGCGCTTTAATTAATTTTCACTTTTCCTTCCTCCAGTAATTAAAAAAGAAAGAAAAAAAAAATAGCTTTGCGCTAGTCACTACTAACTCGATTACACAACCAAGTAAAATCAAAAAAAATTCATCAAAAAATTATATTTCAAGTTTTTGCCCAACAACACAACGTTTCAATGTCAACAAAACGCGTCATCACACACCTTTTGAATATTGAATAGTATCTAGGTATTTGTTGTTTTTTTCACATTTAATTTTTTTTGATAATTTGCCAATATTATTTTATCGGCTTACGTTTTATTCACAAACAAAATAGCGTTGATTTCCTTGCTTTTGTGGATATATTCGTGTAGATACTTTCAATCTCTGCAGTGGTCGTGACGAATGCTCAGCTGAACAGCATACAAACTAAAAAAAAACACACCCAAACGCTTAGAAATCTCTACAGAAACTAAGCAATGAATATTAAATTGAAAATGTTGTATCTGTTGCACGAATAGGCCACTACTAGAGTAGGTACTCTTGCAGGTAGTGAAAGATACAAAGATACTCTTTTGCAAAGCATGCTTATTCACTCACACAACGAACTTGGTTGAGCAGGTTGATTCGCTTGCTCCCACATTTGTTAAGCTATGAATGCAAGCAACGAGTCGACTGTCGTTTCAACTTGTTGTGTGCTGATCGTTTGTGTTTACAGTGATGGCTAAAAATATGTCTACATATGTTTGCTTAATTTTCGAAACTCTCCTTACTTTTTGATACACAAAATGTGCTCTAATCTCTTGCTGAGTAGCTTCTGCATGCTTTCTCATGGTTAAAATGTTGATTTTTTTGTTTTGTTTGAGCAAGAATGAGCGCACGTTTGCTTTTATTCATTCAATTACGCTCGTATGCTGAGCGCTCCAGCATTTTCTATGTATGTATGTATGTATAAAAAAATATGTTCGTTCAAACCCAGCCACTCATTAAATAATTTACTTTCCTAACCTTTCACTCAAATATTTCTGCATTGTTGTTTCTGCTTTGTTTGTTTGTTTATTATTTTTGATTGTTCGGAGAATTAGTGAGTCATGGTACAGAAATCACTAAATAAGTAGCAGGTACTGGCAAACCCTGCAGGAAAATATGTAGAATTTATTGCCTTAAATCAGTCGTCTCTTACTAGGGACCTACATACTTTATCGCGCGTAAATTGTATTTTTCAGATCATAATTCCTGGTATTTGATTTAACTGACAGTTTTAAAATAAATTTTAACGTTCACCCTTCATCTTCAATCTTTCCTCCTTACCACACTTCCTCTTTTCAAAAATACCTCTACCCCGACATCTACCGCTTCCAAAATACCATTCAAATTTTGATTAAATGTACCCACTGTAAGCTCTTAAGATATCCCTACTTCACTACGCTGCTAACACTTTATTACCGAATTTTATTTGTATTTCTTTTATCACTTCACATGAATATATCCCATGCTATTTTTTTATTTTCTGTCAGTTTTTATATTATCGCATGATATACTAAAAAATTTGGCCTACAATTTTTGGACCCACGCAATGACTTCTGAATTTTGTTATTGAGTATTTCTCTCAGCATCCTGGTTATGTATGTACATGAATAAAATTTTCTAAATTTTGTTTTTTTGAGAAATTATCGAATTTTGATTATGATGACGTTCTTCAACTATTTTCTGAAATAAATTCCATTAAAAAAAAATTTGATTGAAATGATTTTTTTTTTATTTAAGAGGAAAGTTTTTAGAGATCATTTGTGCAGTGTTTTCGAGCTTCTGCAAAAATTCTTGGAATTTTCCTGGAATTTTGTCCACCCTAATGCAGCTGGAATTTTAAGAATTTTTTGTTTTCGTTTACCATGACACCATATGAGTGGCGCGAGTGCTGCCCTATTAATGTTTTTGTTGCTGTTGTTGTTGTTGATGATATAACAAATGCGAATCATGCATACATCTACATACATACATCCATACATCCATACATATATATGTATATCCGACTATTTAAAATAAACGAAATGAAATAATTGCATTTTTCACGCATTCAGCGACCACAAATTGCTTGCATGTCCAGCACAGTGGTGTCTCATTACGAAAGAGGGAGAGGGGGCAAAAGCATTGAAATGATTGAAAGTACTTAAACAAATGTGTAATTAGAGTATTTAGCACTTTTCGTTTTGTTTTAAATGCAATTTGATGACAATTTCAATAATAGTATATTTTATTCGTTTTTAAATATGTTGCAAGTAAAAGAACACACCCACTCATATCCGCCAAAACATCCATCATCCTACTTTGCAAACTTAAATTGTGCATTTCGCTGGGCAAATTATTTGCAACGTTTAAATATTTTAAATTGTAGCACGGATGTGTGATGCGAGACGCAATTTCAGCGTGTCTGTTTAAGAGCGCAAGCAATTGTGCGTGTGCGATTGAAAGAAACCCCTGTAGGGAAATCTACGTTGAGAAGGAAAATATTAAGCAAATTCAATACAGCTATGTTCCAGGCATTGAAGGTATACCCTATCTTCACCAACTTTTCCATAATTGTTAACTATTTACAAATTCCGCAGCTTAGAGAAAATTGTTTAATCCCACAGGATATTTGGAAATTCGTTTATAATTGTGAAAATTTTATAAATTTCGATTCTATGTACAGGTTAATATCTAATTTCGAAGCAGCTAATTCGTTTTTGGAACTTTACTCCCAATTCTGCATCCAAAATTTGTTCATTACTTTCTAATTTCCTACAGGGTTTGTTCACTTTACATTTATAATATGCGTACAACGCGTTAAAATCTGTAAATGATTTATTACAACACAATTTATAGCAATAATAACAACGGCTACAGTAACAAGTGCTACAGTAGCCGACTGCATCATTTAGAAAAACAACAAAAATAAATGCTAACATAATAACAACAACAATTACACCAGCGGCAACCAACCAATCTGGACAATAAATGTCAGTTACAGCCAAATGAAGAACAGCAGAAAAATTAAAATTATATGGAATTTGTGTAAATAATTAAATCTTGCAATTATTATTATTATTTGCGTTGTTGTTGTTATATTCGAGTTGATTTTATTATTTTAAAACGAATGTGTGCCGATTAATATAGAAATATGAATATGAATATTCGTTAAATAATGTTATCTTATAAACCAAAAAATTAATTAAGTACCCAACTTGCGGGTTATAATTTGGAGCAATCTTCGCTAACTCGCATTTACGTGGAGCAGATTCAGCTGATCATTAAATGTCCAGCATTAACTACTCTTCGAGAGTTTTTTTTCTCTCCTCTCCAATACTCCGAGGGTCGCATCATCGTCTTATAAAAAAAAAAAAAGAATGATTTTAATAAAAAATGTTGCTGAGTCAGGATAAAGAATTAAAAAAAAAAAAAAAAATCAAGTCTCAAAAAAAGTATTTTCATGTTGTTGTTGTGAACTATAAAAACAAGTTTCCGAAAGAAAGTCAAACTTCGAAATAATTTGGCACACTTCACAAATTTCTATCTTGCTTTATCGTGCTTCTTAATCAAATCAAATTGAATCGCTATTGTTGCATTATAATTTAAAGTTCTCTGAAGGCAATTGATTAAAGTCATACAACGCCTAATTAAAACTATTAAATTTCACTTTATAACTGACCCAATTTCAAGTTGACGCTAATTAACTGAAAATTATTCGAGTAAACTATTTAATTATTTAAAATTAATAACAAAGATTTCTCTGACTACGTGCAGTCAAACAAACGCAATCAACCAGATGAAAGATTCAAGAAACAACAAAGTAAACATAAAAAGTACTAGTCAATAACTAGAACTTTATAATTCAACACAAACTAATCCAAAAAAGAACATACATCTAAACAAAATATATTTTTTTTGTGTAGCCCAAACTCTCCCATTGAAGCCGAGTACTAATCCACCATGTTCAGGGATATTTAATTTATTTTAATTCAACAACAAACACGAAAATTGAATTACAATTTTTATAAGGATATTGTGAACTAGTTTGAGACTAGTATATTTCTCTCCAAAAACTGATTATAGGCATTTCGTAGAGCATTGCCATGTCAAAGATACCCATTCATACTAGTTTTGAAGTAGTTTACAAACCAGTTTATTTCACTGCTGGGTTCATGTACACTTATTTAGTCACTCATTAACAAATTCACTTTAATATCATACATATATAATATTAAATAATAAAAAGAGCAAATGCATATGACATATGCACGCAATGAGGGGAGGCAACCACAGACCCAGACACACACACACACACGCACACGCACACACATGCACAAAACCATGCAAACAGACACAAATGCCGATTCCATTTAATGAGATACAGTCGCAATATTTAGCGGGAACAACATACAACAACAAATATTCGCAAAGATATAACAGAGGCTTTAGCATCATACATGGCTTTGTTGTTGTATTTGTCAGCACTGGAAGCGTAAATAATTACGCGATTTGAGTGCCACAAATGGCGACGAGCCGGAAGTGCTGTTTGCCGGCATCGCTGACAAAGGTGTGTATGCAACGGTCAATAACAACTAACGGACCTGCGGCCAATTGATCGCACACACTTACACTCGCACACACAAACACATACACACATTTGTAATGAGATCACATGTGTGTGGTCAAAAGCAACAACAACAACAATCGCCCTTTTGCAAAATCTGCTTCAACGCATTTATCACTCGACAATTAAACGCATTGCATTTATTGCATTCTCACTTTGAATCAGATCTGACAGTTGTCGTGCAATGAGCGCATTCGTTTGCATATGAAATCAAAATTGTTGAACAAATACACTAAAGACCTTTTGGTTGGCATGCTGACCTGCTGCAAGTGTGTTTGTATTTATTGCGTGCGCAATTTATTTATTTATTTATTTGTGGCAACCACATGATTATGGTTGTGAGTCGAAATGTCAACTGTAAATGTGGATAAATGTTGAGTGCGTGAACTTTGGAAATATTTTCACACCTCTTTTGTGCTTAATAGTTACATAGAGCAGTCGAGAGGGTAGTCCAAAGGGTGCAAACAATTTTCAATTCAACGTTTTTAAAATTATAATGTATGCTCCTAAAAATATGCAACACCACTTATATAATTTTTATATTTTATTTCGTTGCATTTCATTTAATTTAATTTAATTTAATTTAATTTAATTTTATTTTATATTATTTTATTTTATTTTATTTTATTTTATTTTATTTTATTTTATATTATTTTATTTTATTTTATTTTATTTTATTTTATTTTATTTTATTTTATTTTATTTTATTTTATTTTATTCTATTTTATTTTATTTTATTTTATTTTATTTTATTTTATTTTCATTTATTTTATTTTATTTTATTTTATTTTATTTTATTTTATTTTATTTTATTTTATTTTATTTTATTTTATTTTATTTTATTTTATTTTATTTTATTTTATTTTATTTTATTTTATTTTATTTTATTTTATTTTATTTTATTTTATTTTATTTTATTTTGTTTTATTTTATTTTATTTTATTTTAATTTATTTTATTTTATATTATTTTATTTTATTTTATTTTATTTTATTTTAATTTATTTTATTTTAATTTATTTTATTTTATTTCATTTTGCATACATATTAATTTATCTCAAACTGAAAGTAATTCAATATATATTTAAAGGTTTAAACTCCATAAGACTACATAAATAAACAAGTATCCACACTTGCTTCAATTACTAAATGTTGAATTTGTAAAAGGATGCATTTTTCTAAGGCGCAAAAGCGTAAGTAAATGGCGCTGTCACTGGCATTTGCATAGAAAGTTGAGCAAGGGTTATTGATATTAGAAAAAGAAGAAGCTACTTGTGAAAAGCGTCGACGATCCTCAAGCTTTTTACTTCTTGGCAACTGTTGAATTTTTAATGCATCATTTACGAAAATTTTTTCTTCCTCTTCTTTTTCTTGTTTAACTCCAACATGCCATCGTCCTGTGAATGTCCGTTAAGCCAGCACAATTCATTCAAATTTTCTGCTTGTAAATGTTTGATGTAGAAATACATACAAACACACTCCCTTGCCATCATCGCTTTTACGAGTATAAATGTAAGCCATTCAATTTATCGCATTTATACGTGTAGTCATCTGCGGCTTATTTTTATGAATATGTCACGTGTCCACATCAACGGTCGCAAGACGAGTCTATCATAGTAAAGAGCACTCACTTTTATAACAAATTCGCTGCAATAACAATTTTTCGTGCTGGCGTGCGTTATTGTTGCTATTCGTATGTCTTTGTTGGTGTGTATGCAACTGGTTGCTGTTCTTCTTAAAGGCTGCTTCAAGCTCAGTTGAGGTTTTGCTTTGGATTCCTCGACTTTTTGAAACCTACGACCGCTTGATTTTGCTGGTATTTTTTCCTTTTTTCGTTTCGCTTGTTGAAATGTCATCAAAGTTTCCACATTTCAATATTTCATGTATGCGAGACATTCAATTGGCATACTCGCACGTATGCAGACAACCATATCAACAGCCATATCGCACTTGGATTGTGGGTGAGGAGTGAATGTGTTTGAGTTTATACAACAACCATATACTTAGTTGTATGGGAATGTATGAAAGGTTGCAAGACCATTCATGATATGTAGGGTGTGTTGATGTTATAAAAACTGTTGGTAAAGCGCTGTCAAGGTCTGTGAACTAAAAGGATGGGCTTGTGAATTCCGGGTACTCTAGAACCCTGACCAGTTTCGGTTCACTCCTGTTTTGAGAAATATTTCGACTAACTATTTTTCACGTTAAGCGAAATAAATATTTACAAGGACATCGAAGCGAATATTGCGTTTGACATAAAAAAAAATTGATGAAAAATGAAAAAAAAACCTTCAAACACACATATTAGATCAATTGCATTCATTTAAAAAAAAATAAAAAATTTTCAACGTAGAAAACCGCGCACCCTAATGTTAAAACATGTGTGTAGTAAAAGTATACATTTCAGTTTTTTCTGTAATTCGCTTCCTTTTTGTTAGTAGTCTTTGAAAAAATGCCTACAATTTTCAACATTTTTTTTATCTATTTATTTACAAACAAAAAAAAAAAAAGAAGAAACAAACAAAAAAGAAGAAGTCCTCCCTACCAATTCGTCTATTTATCTCTGATGAGTTTTTGCTTGTATACAAAAATAAAAGTTATAAATGAAAGAGCTACAATTTGTTGACAAAAGAATGTGTCCTTTGACATTTGATCGCTGTCTGTTGATATATGTACAACGATGGCTATTCAGCCAAGGGGCGGAAGAGTGTCTGAACGATATATATTTTTGGAAAGTACGCTAAATCATCTATGCATTGATGCTAATATTGCAAATTTATATTCATTTGAAAAATTTTTACATCTGCATTAGAGTGGGCTGGATGATTTGTAAAATGTAATAATAGCTAAAGTTGACTAAGCTTTAATTTAAGTTCATACCGCAGATGTATTCTTATGCACATTTCGATGGATTCATTCAAAAGGAAAAACGAAAAAAAAAAAATTAAAAATTCTAGTGCCGATAGGATAGGTAATTTTTTAGAAATCGATTTTTGTTTTTAGTGTATTTATTTCTTCACAAAATGCTGCTCGCTGTTGCTCTTGAAACGAATTTTTATTGAAACATTTTCGACGCAGTGAATTTGCTTAAATATATTATGAAAAATTTGTTTAACTAAAGTGAAGATCTTTTAAAAAAAAGTCAAGCTGAAAAGTACCTGAAATATAAAATTTGATTGACCAAAAAAAAAACCATCCAAAAACCAAATTATTCAACCAGCTACCTTTATTTCTTCCTTCCTATATAACTCAAACATCATTAAACTTGCTTTTACTCCTGCAGCTCTAATTACAAACTTTTAAAGGCCTACAATGCAGCTGTAATTTCTCAATTTATTTTCTCTTGCATTACTGGAAGCGTCATTTACTTCATCTGCCTGTCGCATTTCTTTTGTTGTTGACTACATTTCTTAAGCTTTCGGAAAACAAACCACTTACGGGAAAAATTAAAAAAAAAGGCGTGGACATTATTTTGCCATTGCAGGTGCAGCTGCAGCATAACAAAATGAGCAGTGGCACCACAAGCGTGAAGTTGGAGTTACAGACACAAACATACAAAATAACTGAAGAATATATGTATGTAGAAAGCTTTGGTTTGGTTTAGGCTTTATTATACAAAGTCTGCCTATTTCCTAGCCCCTCATCTCTCAACTGCTCCTTCGTTTCAGTTTCTTTACTCTTCTCAAACACTTTTGAAGTGAGGAAACTCCTTTTAGCTGGCCCTCAACTTTTGCCACTTACTCGTACACTTAGCTTTCCACTTTAGTGAAGTTAATTATAATTAAGTCAAGTTGACGTGTTCCGTTCTGCAGCAATATACTCGGCAGTCAATGCATTTACTCTGACCATGTGTTATGTGTATGACTGCTCAACTGACGGTAAATACTTTGTTTCTGCCTGTTAGCTAAGAATTTAGTGCTTTATTCGCTGACGAACGATAGCATTGGAAGTTTCAATGACGGAACTTTCGTTTTGAGTTATTTTGATTTTCTGTCTTTCCGCCAGGGTGAATGCTAGATTTATACTGGACTGCAATTTCCGTCATCCTTTGCCATTTTTTGTTTATTTTACAAACCGGTTTCGGCGATCCGCCATCTGCAGTGCAAGTTTTCGTTCTCGTTCTCATTTTGGCGCTCAATATTGGCTAAGGACTGTATTGCTTCAGAACTACCTTTCACATCAATTTAGTTGAGAGCACCGTATGTTGTTGTTTTAGTCGCTTAAGAATACCTCATCTCAAATCGCGTTAAAAAAAAAAAAAAAAAATCCATTAGCTCCATTAAATATTTGAAGGTGATTCACTTTAACTTGATTAGATGTCATTGAAAAATGTGAAACATCCACTCAGACAATTTTATGTATATTTTTATACCAAAGCTTATTTATAAATGCATTTCACTTTTCATTCAAAATCATTATCTTAATCAACTGTTATGATAAAATCGATATTTCAAAATTAATAAAAAAAAAGTAGCACATCATCTCACGTTTTTATTTATTCAATACATATTTGTTTTATTGAAAGTGTTCATTGACCCAGTAAATTTAATATAAAACTATTAACCTCATTTAATTTGCATTAATTTAACCTCACGTGTAAGTCAAGTTCCATGCAATATTTTTTTTTTTTTTTAAATTTATTATATCACTTTTTGCGTGTAAAAATTATAGCTAGAGCGCGACCAAACATTCGGGTTTGGTTTTCGGGCTTGTGGCTTTGCATTAGCATAATAATTTGTTAAATAGGTATTCAATATTGTTTAGTATCTGGGCTACCAGCATTACCAGGCATTTTTCGAGGTTGCCATATAATTGATAGTGTTCCGAAAACTTTTTTTATTTGAGCAAATAGTGGTTATGCAAAAGAATAAAAACTTTGGTATATAGCAACAACCTATATTGCCATATCTCATTTTTATTTTTGCTTTAAATTGCCGTTGGGCTACATTTAATATTCGATTGAAAAGATTTCAAATAACTGGCAACCCTTTAAAAACATGCCAAATGACGAAATTTAGGTAGCAGATGAGGATAAATACCCGTTGTCAAATGTTGATGGGTCATCATATTCTTTTTTATACAATAACGGATATACAAAAAAAAAAAATTACGTAATATTATTAGGTGGCAACCCTAAGTGGTAACTGTTTTTAAAAATATTGTTTGAAACTCGACGTGAAGCATTCGTTGGATTTTCCTCATTGTCATACTTTATTCTATTGAAAACAATTCAGTTAGGCGGCAACCGGTATACTAAGAGGCAGCACCAGCCTACAAATTTTCGGAACTCGCATACCAGAACCCAAATTAACATTTTTTAGAATTTTTGTCTATCTATCTGTATGTTTGAACGCGCATCACTCAAAAACTTCTGAATGAACATAAATGAAACTTTCGCTGTTTCATTACTAAGTGTCCAACTTAATATTTGAGATATACCTTATATTAATATCCCAACCAAGTGCTGTTATTGGGCAATATGTGAACACCATGGTGACTGAAACTTTCAGCTTCGTATCAGCTTTAGCAAAAAAATCCGATACCGCTCTGACTTTAGTTGTACAAGTATTGCATAAAATATAAATGTATATGTCTCCAATTGAGTAAATATTACATTATCTATGCCATCGGTGACACACTTCCGGACGCTATTAAATAGCACAAAAATAAAAAAACGAAAACATAATCAACACACTCGCATACAAATGCAAAAAGCATAAACAGTTCGTCTATTTGGATGAGCTAAAACTTCAGCAGCAAAGCAATCTGTGTGCCACATACATTTCTTAGCATTTTTGTTGTATTACCTACATATTTAACGTAAATGTTAGTGAGAAAATTTGTATTGGCAATTAAAAACGGCAACATGGCCTAATTTCCTGTTTTTTTTTTCGTCACGTGTGCTGGTTTAATTTTTTTGTTTTTATATTTTCAAGGAAGTGTGTGAGACAGTACAACAAAACAAAGTTTACTTAAGAATAAGTATCTAAGGCATGAATTTATGTTAGTAGAACTCAGCCAACATTTCAAAAGATGGAAATAATTTTCAATAAGGTGGAGCACTTGTAAATAGATCAGTGTGGGGCAAGACTGCTATTTCGACAGAATTCAGCTAAACCGTCTACTTATGCTCTAGGTATTTTGGTAAAAAAATTAAATGTGGGAAAAGTAATTTTAAAAATCGGCAGCTTTGCCCATCACTGACTTTCTTATATGCATCGTTTCCCTTCGCACTTTAGTATATTAGAATTTCGTGACATCAGGAATGAGGTTACAGCAAAAGTTGTCTTTTATGAATGTCTGTGTGTGATAATAAGCAAATTAAAAATTATTTACATACATATGAATACTTTTTCACACATACTCACACATCCTTACGAGCATAGATTTTGAGTATGTGTATCTGCCGTTCATAAAAGCTATTCAAGTATTTTTGTTAATATTAAATAAAATAAGTTTTAAATGCCATAAAAGCCAGTCGCTGCTCGCACACCTGTAAGTAAGTACATATGAGTTGCTACCCTGTAGGAAAAATAAAAGGATTTCAACTAGTGGTCTTCGCGGCGCCCATACTATTTGGATCGTCTCTATAAATATACATTTTCGATGGAAAAATTTGTAATTTTAATTTGAGGAACCTACGCTTGTAATATTTAAAACCAAAGAAATTAAAGACAAAATTAAATGTTTAAACAGGTGGCAAACTTTTTTTTATAAAAAAAATATTTTATTTTTCAGCTAAGGGTTGACACTTCGTTTTGCATGCCAAATTCAAAAATCAAATTAGCCATATAATAAAATATATTTTTTCCAAAGGTGGCAACACTCTTTATTAAAATAATATGTTATTTTTCTTTGACATAAAAATTGATAATATGGTATTTTTGAATAGTTGGCAAAAGCTTTGATTGTCTTAATTAATCAAAAATCACACCAACTATATAATACCTACAATACTTTTTTCACAAAGGTGGCAATCCTCTTATTTGATATTTTCAACCTTCCTGCCCAGCCACTTCATATATCACATTAATTTTTATTAATTTTAAAATTAAAATTACTAATATAGAGTTCTCGAATAGTTGGCAAAACTTTGCTTTTCCTACAGGGTTGATATCAGAGCTACATAGGTTACCCATCATAACTGTGTGCAAATGTGTCTATAACGCAATTGACAACACCCGGGAGACACTCAAAACATGGCACACAGAGTGGGTCGCCGAGACGAATAGAACATTTTATGAATATTATTAGCAACATATGTGCCATTGCTATTGCCAATGTAATGAACGCCAGCGCATAACATTTCAGTTGACTAGCAAGCATGCAAGGACACCAACGCCTAGCACATATGGGAGTAGCTAACTACAAAAACAAAAAGTGAAAGCAAAAAGCGCTGCTTTACAAGCAAAATAATCATAAAAATGCAATTATGAATGTCATTTATGTGAAATTGTCTACAATCTTTACTCCCTGACAGACATTAAATGGGGGCACACGTAGATAGATAGATCATACCTCCACCGCCCCGCTTTTGATGACGGCAAGTAAAATAGCAACAACATACTCGTATAATTGTAACGAGGTGAAAGTGCAAAATTATGAGTTGAATTAAATTAGCATTAAGATATTGAATGCCACGACACACGCTCATTCATGCAACAATTTGCTCATTTCTACTATATGGTTCACGTACTAAAAGGCCGTCAAATGTGCCACTGATGCATTCACCAGTTTTGTTGCCGACGAGTGGGGCAACTTTAATGTGAAAACATTTCTTGCTTTTATGTCATAAAAATGATCCAGCATATTTATTTAAGCGCATATGTCGTCGATGTGTTTCGCAAGACTAAGCGCGGCGGTTGTGTGCTAGACTTTGGTGATAAAACCAGGGAAGCACTGCAAAATTTATAAATTGTTGCATACTTTAGGGCGCGTTTGCTTTTTGAGAGTTGGATTTCGTTTGACAACAGAATTTTATATATAAAAATAGACTGTCATGGACACAATCTAAATAACTCCTCGTGATGTTTAGTTGCAACAATGGAATGACCACACACATCCTTTGTAATACTTTTCTGAGCTTTCGAGAAAACGTACGAGCGAATGGTATTTTAGAAGAAAATCAGTTGGCCCAAATCTCTTCAGTTGGCCCAAATCTCTCATTATTTATTAGATATCCCTAATAGTTAGAAAGTTTAGAATGATTATTTTTCTATTGATTTAAAAAGTCATCACTTTCTAAGACAATTATAAAAAAACTATAGTAATAAAAAAATATATTTCGATTATTTTGAGCTTTTACTTTTTCTATATAAATAAAAAAAAAAATTCTTTAATACATATAGGATAGATATTTTTATTTTTTATTTTTTTTATAAGTTTTAAAAATCGTTAGAAGCTTCATATTTTTCCAATTATTTTTTAGAAATTCTTGTTATTATTTTGTTTTGGTTTTTCTCAGTTAATATGTATATAAATATAGTTATTGGTTATTAAAAGAATCTTTCAAAAAATGGATTGCCAAACTTATTCAAAATTTAAAAATATATTTTAAAAGTTACTTTAAGGGCGGTTTCTTTTTTGGAAAAATTTTCGTTTTTTTTTACTCATTTTTTACTTCACAAAGTAGTTTGGTATACATAGATATTCAGACAATTTTTATTTAGGATATCGTTATGTACAAATAATATATTTTTTATAATGCCGAAAATCCCGAATTATCCCGGGTATAAGAGATTGACATCCCAAGTGCTCACGCCTTCTACTACTTTAATTAATTTAAGTATAATAAGGACATTCAATAGTTATTAATGCCTACCCACATACATACATACATACATATGTTGACACATACAAGTTAGAGATGTTACGAGGGTGAGCTTACCCGAAATCGGATTTTTCAAGTTTATTTTAACGATATCGGAACCAAATCAAATAACACCAAAAGTTTCTCTCATCGGTGGTTCCGCGTGGTTTACAAAAGAAAAAAGTGAATGCGTCCAAATTTGTGCTTACGTTGGAAAACATTCGAAGAGGTTTTCAACTATGCTATTTATTCCCACAAATCTTAATCTGAATTCGGAAAAATGATGTTAGTTAATTAAAATAATTCCAGGAAAAAATTATCTTCGATAAAAAATCCGAATCCTGGGAATAACTTCGACAATTATCGGAAATTCCGCTATCTTCGTATCGTCAACGAACCTCCGTAACAATCGTAATACATAGTACAACAACTCTATAAAACACTAAAGTTGCTTTTGTTTGCGAATTGTTTCGGAAATGAAAAATATTTATGACAATAAAATCGCCTGAATAAACAAGTAAACTGCACGAATGCATAAAGAGCATAAAACATAAAGACATATAAACATATAAATACATACATATATGAATGAATGAGTAAATGAAAAGATGAGTGAATGAATGAATGAATGAATAGCTCAATGCTTTAATGGTTGGCTGCTGCAATTGTACAAACGCACAAACAAACAAACAAAGAAAATAAAACAAAACAAAAAAAAACAGCACAAACTGACTTCCATGACAATTTTGCAAGTTAAAATGTCTTCCATACTTCGATACGGCCGCACCGTTGCTATGCCTCAATCAGCCGAGAATGATAGATAAGGTGGACACATATACGCCTGAGCGGGTGGTGGTTGCATGGTTGGTTGACTGAGTGACAGTGAGCTGTTTTGTTCCATTGTCCTTGTAATGAATGCTTTGTGCTGTGTTGTGTTTTTGGTGTTTGCTTTATTTAGATTTCCATTTTCATTATACAATAAGTAAGAGAATTGTATGTATGTACGTATGTATGTATGTGTGATGAGTGTAAAAGGGTTTGGATGGTATGCGAACTACGAAAACAGAGGTTTGAGCTGAGCGTTGCTTTAAAAGCGAATTCCTGGCAAAGCAGCCAGTTTCAGATAAGAAATATGCGAATGACTATCTTACAATGAATCAAAATTTTAATAGAAACTTTTACAGAATGGCCTACACAAAAAGCGAAAGAAAATTGAAAGATTTATGGATAAGGAAATATTTAAATGAATTAGTTGTTGTTCAGCTCAACGGCAGTGCTGACCAGACAGTGAAAGAAGTCGCCGCTCTGCTGCCTCTGATGACAGCCGAAAGTAATGGCCTATGTCACTCTTGCGCAGTGTAAATCTCAGCTTGAAACTCACTCACTTAGATACAAAAATATTCACGAGACCTGGAATTTTACGAGGACTCTAGGTCCTACACCACATTTAGTTTTTGATCCGTCAGTGTAAACTGAAATGTTGAACATTTGAGTGAGCTGAGTATCTCTCCAATTCACTCTCCTATTCACTCCCACTCCAAAAAGATGTATAGAAAAGAAAGTCTTCTTCTGATGAAGAACGAAGCCTCGAGGCGTATCTTAAAAGGACTAGAGTAGGACTGTTTGTAATTTCTTGATTAATGACGAGAGCATCGATATCGCATCCTTCTACTACCATTCGAAAGTTTTGATAAGCCTAAAGTTCACTGTTTTGTGGGAAATTTTTGATCCCCAACTGCTATTTTAAATTTCATAATTTCACCTCTTAAACAATAAATATTGTACTCACTTTATTCCTCATAAAAAAAAAAATCCCTCCGAGAGTGCACTTACACGTGCACTCTAAATCTCATTTCTCAGTTAAAAAAAAAAAAACAATCAATCAAAACTTAAGCTACTTAAATTAATTGAATTTCATAGCATTTCAATGTTGTATATTTTTAAAACTGAAAATCGAATTTTTAATACGTAAAATCAATTATATCCACAAGAAGCGAGAATATTCACTTAAAAATGCTCAGCTGGTTATGCGAGCATGCTTTTAGGCGCGTAAAAATGTAGGCGCTCAAACCGTCTGCCCTTGCATACTTTCGCACGCCACAACAAAAAACTAAAATTAATCCATACGCCGCCTTTTGCGAGAACAAAAAAAAAACAAAAAAAAACAAAAAAAAAAACTGCAAAAACAAACAATTTTTATTGTTATATGATGGACTTATTTACATATTCTTGTCAGTTCATTTTTATCCATATTCTTAATATGTTGATTTTTTTCTTTAACATGAATTTCGCTTTCTCTTGCTTCTTTTTTTTGCAGATTTTTTAATCCATTGTGTATGGTTTTTGTGCGCCGATTGTTATCAATAACTGCGGTTAAGCCAACAACAACAAACGCAAGCATTGTTAAATCGTCATAACCAACAGAGCAACAAAAATTCGATTGCGCCCGTAGTTGGGGGTTTATGCGCCTGTAGGTATGCAACATTGCTGCTGCCGGACAATATAAACGAATGGAAAAGGAATGAGCTAACACCAACCACTTTCAGCAGAAAAAAAACATTTAACAAACGAGTAAGAGAATAACAACAACAAAAAAACGCCCAGCAAATCATTTGCGCAAACAAACGAACCCACAAGCACGTACTCAGCAGCCTAATCCTAGGCGTTTGAGCAGAAACCCCAACAACTCTAGCTAAAAAATATCAAATCCACACACACACACACAAATACAAATGAAAGTTGTATATAACGCACACGCGCTCTCTTCGTCGGCTTAGGTCTTTCCGGCTAAGGCGCTTTATTGGAATAATCCTGCGGTTGGCAGCGCCAGCAAAAGAGCATATAAAAAAAATAAAAATTAAGTAAAAATTCCAGAAATAAATCCATCACTGCGTTGGAATCTCATAAGGTCGTCAGCAGGCAGCATTTAAGCCGAACCAGCTAAGAGTGCAGCTGTGCGCGCCGTCTTACCCACTTGTGGCGTGCATACTTGAGATTCTTGCATTCAAAAATATTGCTTTCTTCATCTCGCAACGGTTTACTATTAAATTTTCATCATTGCGTTTTTATATTTTACGCCGTCGTGCCCTGAGCACATCCAACATCCACATCATCAGCAATATACCCCACTTCACCACCACTTCCAACAACAACAACAACAGCAACAGCAGCACCACCACCACCAACAACAGCAACAAAAACAATTATCGGCTCATCTGCACGCCGCACATCCGTTGCTCAAACAAACGTCAACGCCCAAAGTTGTGCTCCTGCCATCGCCTGCGCCAGCACTTTACTCGCCACACATACAAACTCACACAAAATACGATAAAGAGTCGACATCGTACGCAACCAAAATTACCGCTATACAGGCACAAAATAACAACAACAGTCTGAGTGTGTGCAGTAGTGCCGCCAGCAGTCCCAGTAGCTATTACAAACAAAAGGCGACACATTTTGCCAACAACGCCGCCACAGCCGCAACCGCCACCAGCAACACCATTGCCTCCGTCAGCGACACAATGAAATTGTCAAAGTTGTCTAATCAGACGAACTCGCAAGATCCCCAGGCTGTGAATTCGCGCGTCTTTGTGGGCAATTTAAATACGTTTCAATGTTCGAAGACAGATGTGGAACGCATGTTTCAGATTTATGGCCGTTTGGCGGGTAAGTGAATATTGCGAATAATTAAAAATTAAAATTAATTTTTTTTTTCGTTTTTCTGCTTTATTGCATACTTTCAGGCATATCAATGCATAAGGGCTATGCATTTGTACAATTTACGAATCCATTCGATGCGCGTAATGCTTGCCATGGCGAAGATGGGCGTATGATTTTGAGTCAAACATTGGGTAAGTTGAAAATGTCACCTCGGCGAATTTACTAGTTTTAGTGGGATGCTTAGATATTTATGTATGACAACGAGAGCTTTGAATATTATAAACATTAATACTAACTGGTTGTGTTGATCTACTTATGTCTACAAAATCACTTTATTCGATATCGTGTCTTGTTGCGATCTGATATTGTATCGTTTGATGTCGTATCATTGTGTGATGTGACATACGATTACCTTTAAGAATCATGTATTGCTTATAAAATTATTAGTTTTATGCATCGCTTTATACCAATTAAGCAAACAAAGTTGCTTGAGCAACAAATGGCATCAAGTCACATGCAAGGAAAATATCATCTGATATCAAGTCATGTGATATCATATCACATATGCGTAGTAACTAAAATAAAGACATATTAAATAATTTTGTCTTCGCTTAATAACGTGTGATAGCACAACATAGTATATCAGGTATTATATCATATGATATATTGTCTGAGTGTGATAGTGTGATAACGCGACATCATAAGATAACATATTCTACCATTCTAAGGCCTCGTAGTTGTGCAATCTTTGTATATATATATGGGATCTATAGCCTATATTCTTTTATGTGTTAAATAGACCTCTGTAAATCAGTTGCGTTAATCAAACATCATATCATATGAAGCCAATATCCACAACATCTCTGAGCTGTTAAGAATGACGTATGATGTAAAGCTTATTTGCTAGGTAAAGGACTAGTGTAGGCCTGGCATATCAAAGGTTGCCTCCTGACCTTACGAAATCGCGTGTTCATAAAGCTCCAAAGAAGATAATTGTGTTTAAAAGCTTTAACTTCAGCGGCACCTAGCGGAAGTTTTGAAGTTCCTTTACTATCAAATGCAGTTCATTGCTATTTATGGACACCCTCTAAGTTTGAAAAAACTCTTTTTCTAATGAAAACACGCAAATATTGTTACCATCAAATAAAATATAAAACACTAACTTCCGTTTTACATCAAAATGTGCAATAAATGAAATGCCAAAAGCAGTGACTTCAAACAGATATTTCGCTTTCAACGAGATTGCAATCGATATGCAGACGGCAGATACTCGTAGGTAAACGAAGCAGAGCTTTTATAGCCTTTAAGTAAGCTAAGTAGTGTACTTAAAGATATTATATGCTTTTGGTCTTAACTAAAACACAATTTCAACAAATCCACGAACAACAACAGACAACGAGCTTTGCTTGAATGAGTCGGAAAAGAAAATTCGCATAGTTGTTGGAAAATTTGTATGCATCCGTTTCGCGGCCAATACCCCGGAAATGAAAGAGAAAATTATCGCTGTTGTAACAGGCAAGTTGAAAGGATTGAATGAGACCGTGAACAAGAACAAGCAGAAGAACTTAAAAAAAAAAAAACTTGAAGCAAGTAAAAAACTAAATACCAAAGGATTGTCAAGAAGTCAAAGAACGTTTGAAGGCGTTGAGCGTTTTTACGACGGACAAGGTGCGCCGAGGCAAGCGCAAGTGTTGAAAGGAATTTCTAAGAAGCGTGCAAAGTAACGACCACAGACGCGCCGCCAAACAAATCGAAGGTTAAGAAAGAGGGCCAACCATGGAGACATCGCCAAATGGTGGATGGTGGGTGGATGGTACAACAACAAAAAAAGTGTATTAAGTAGCAAAGTGCATACGCCATCAATGTTGGTTGTCGGTTGTGCAGTCAGTGAAGCCATTAAAAGTGGCAGTTACAAGAAACAGATTAAGCAGTAAAAGTTTTTAGACGGCCAATTGGTCGTCTGTTTTAGAACTAAGTAGGTTAGGTTGTTGAAACTTTTGAATTTAGCTACTCTAATGTATGTAATTGCTTTAGGGAAATTGTAAATAGAATTGAATTTAGTGTGGCTATGAGTATTTCATGAGTCAAAGTTGTTAGAAAAAAAAAAAAACAACAAATTCTTATTACTAAATTCTGTGTTAACTGAGAGACACGACCAAGGTTTACTTCTGGAAAAATTTCAGATTCTCTAAATAATGACCTATCTCGGTTAATAAACGTGCTATATACAGGGTGTTTTTAAAAAATATTTTGAAATTCACTTCAAAAATAAATAGAGTAAACTTAAAAAGTGAAATGTTCCCAGAGCTTTACCATTCATTAAAATATTTTCCTCGTCCTTCGCTTTAAAAAATTTAAAAAAAAAAAAACAACTTCACAACGAACTTTTCAACGCCGATTTTGTTAAAAGCTCTGCACTGCACTCCACTTAAGCGTTGCAATAATGTGCATTTAATGAAATTTTACGACAGGCTCGTTGCTTGCACTTGTTGTTGTTGTTGTTATTGTTGCATGCAATTCATATCTCTCGCATACGTCGATTTAATTAACGTTTAAAAAAACGCTTTTAAAAAGATTCATGCGCTCGCATTTACACACAAAATTTATATGGTCCTAGGTACGTGTGTATGTGTGTGTGTGTTATACACGAAGTTGTCTGTAAGTGGCACGACCAGTATAAATCATGGCACTGCATATGAATACTTGCAAGTCTCTCCTTTGACTATGTACATATGTATGTATGTAGGGCCCTGTGGCATTTGTCTTGCGCGTGACGTAGAATGCAGTCGGCTGGTTTGCTTGGGTTGACTGCTAAGTGCGTTACTTCCTGCTTTTTGTATGGTAGTTGTACCCTGTAGGAAAAATTGGAGTATAGTTGGGACTGGTACTACTACTCGGTGCTATAGAAAACGATGAAACTGGAAGCATCGCAGTACAACTCAAACTCGATTTGGATTTTTTTTTGTTTTCCTACTCGTATGTCCGCTGAGTCGCAAAATTTGTTTTCAACAGGGCAGAACTTATGCGATTTCTGTGGGTACATCTTAATGCCCTTAACAGTCTTGTATTTACAATATTGCGCTCATGAGTTAGGACTGAGTGATTGCATGCATTTTAAAAACCGGATCTGCCTAGGATATTTACAAGCTTACCTTGCTTTTTAACAGGTCACAAGCTAGAGTTGTTTACAATATCTGAGCTCCTAGCTTGCAGTACCTAAGTATTTCCTTATTTTAGTAATTTTAAAATTTCAGCAAATGGCGTTGCCACTTCATGGAATTCATAATTTCTTCAAATCAATTTTATCTGCTTGTTGGGACATTGGTATTCAAGTTTTATATACCTTTTACCAAGACTTCTGAGATCAAAATTCTGTCTTTTTTTTAAATCAGTTTGAGTATTTCAAAACCGTTGCATATTTCAAGGGGCATTTTTTTCTTTTTTGTTTCCAGTTTGGCTTAAAAATCCCTTTTATAAAGATTTGAGCAGAGAAGACCTCTAGTGAAATTTTCCGATGAACAATTTACTAGAATATTTTAACCCTCTCACGACCTCACAAATAAAATTTTATCGAAAGTTTTAAAAAATGCCAAAAGTTTCTACAAAATAATATTACTATATGCTCTCTTCCTTCACATTTCGACCAGATATGGTTGTTAAGCCTTTTTGTATATTTTTTATATATATTTTTATTTATTTTTTGGTCTGTGTATGCAAAAATATTTGGATGTTTTACTCTTCGCATCAAGACCTTTCATTCGGGGTTAAAATAATTCCACCCCCAGATTTTTTAAGGGATTGCATACTTTTAGGCACTTGTTTTCTGTATAGGGTGGATCATGAAGTCAATTCGTCTGCCTGAAGGTCTACTGTTAGGTTCATCAGTCGGTTCTTTGAAGCATTCGGTTAGCTGGTTCCGTGTATGACTAACGATACCCCATCATGCATACATTATATTTACTACATATCACACCTCAGCAGAGTTCACGTTGCCCTGGCACAACTCCACACACAGCTCAGTTCGGTTGATATGTAATAGCCACCTGTGGAAAAGTGAAATTGGCACTGGCAGTGGCACTTTGAAGTGAAAATGCTGTCGCATGCTGAGACTTTGGTTGAATGCGCTTTATGGAATTCAATTAGTTGTGTAAAGTGTTAAAATGTAGAAAAAAGTACAAAAACATGTGGCAACTACGCGTATATGTTGTACACAGCACCAAAATATTCAATTGCTGAGTACTTAATGTTAAGCAAAATTTATTTCTTTAATATCAGCAGAAAACTTGAAATCTTCTCGGAGTATAACCAACTGTTGCTTTGGCAAAACTCAAAAATTCTTTCATAAGCTTCATTTAGTTTTTAATTTACTCGTCCAACAAATTAGCATTTAAAACGACTTTAGTTGACACGCTCCATTTACGCGCTCACTCAACTGATGAAGACAAAAAGTGTGAAGGCTGTAGCTTGAGTTGGGGTGATTGAGCAACTTCAAATTGCTTAAAAATTTCTCGGTATTTTCACAAACACCACTTCACTGCACGACTGCCACAAGCAGAACCGTACGAAGGAAGCTCTCAAGCAATAACAACAATAAAAACGAGAAGTCATCACGCCAACATTCCAACAAAATAAACCAAACCATTCGGCACATTTAAACCGCTTTGGCGCTTAGCTCTTAAAGTCGCCCGGAAATCCTACTTATTTCTTATCCTTAATCTTAATTATAGCAAGCAGACAGCAGCGTTGAAACTTCCTCTGCACCCCTCTAATTTATGCTGTGATTGTATTGGTAAAAATGTGGAGATTTAGTATAAGATAGACATGGCGCTCGGGCTGACAGTCAGCCTGGTAATTTGTGGTAGTAAAAAGAAAAAGAGAGAGGCAAGTGTAGTGGAGAGTTTGTAATCAAAAAAAAAAAAAAAAAAAAAATCCGAGGAAGAATTTTCAAAATTTACGCCCGCTACCATGTAAGTCTCCTCCTCAATTTTTTTTCTTTCTTTTTTTTTGCAGAAGTGCGGCGCGTCTGCGAATGTGGTAACCGAGTTTGTGTGCTCGCAACGGTCTGCCAACTCTGTGAATTATGATGAGTGGCATGTCGTGGCTTGGCGTAACTTCTCGGTTGTTGCTACCGTTGTCACACCCTTTTTTTTTTTGTTGGTTATGGATGCGCATAAATATGTTTTTTTTAATTTTTTTTGCCAATCTACCACCCGCGCTCTTGCTTGCCGCTGATGAATGGCGAATGTTTTGAAAAATTTTGCTGAGACTTTTATTAAGACAAATGATTTTGTGTTTTGCCTGGGGGGGGGGGGGGTATTTGCTGTGTTCTTTTTTTTAATTTTTTTTTTTTTGATTTGTTGATTAAAATTTTTTCAATTCGTAATTTTTCTTTATAGTTCTCTAAGTAAGATTTTTTAATTAGAAATTGATATGTTACATTGTGCTTAAGCCAAGTTTAAGAGAAATGCTTTGCATGGACGGGTTTTTTGTTCGGATTGATGGTTGGATACTCCTGCAGCATTTATTGATCCCATTTTAATCTATCTTGAATTGAAAGTTTTACAGTAAAACACATATAAATTGAAAAAAATGTTTTCATGCTGCCAGATGTTAACCAATTATCTTTCAATATTTTCTGCCATCTGATATTTCTCTAACGAGTTTTTAAGGATAATTAGGTATACCCCTAGTATTAGAAGAATTAACATTTTCAAGAAGTTTTCAAAAAAATTAATTCTCCTTTTTAAGACGTAAAATTTCTGGCAACACTTCTATCAACCCATATCGCGATTTCTCTTTAAGTCGATCACTGCATTAACCATCTTTGAAATACTTATTATTATTGCACCACCTAGCGGAATTTTCCATTTTCGCCGTGCTGTGGTTTTAGAAAAAGTTTTTTCAAAACATTGTCTGGGAAAAAAATGTAGGTCCCGCCAATTTGTAGGAAATATAAGAAGCAGCGGCAGAAGTGGCGGCCACCGTGGTGTGGAGGTAGTGTTGCCGGCCTACCACACCGAAGGTCCGGGTTCGAGCCCTGGTACAGGCTACATCAAAAAGTGGTTTGAAAAAGTTTTTTCAAAACGGGGTCGCCCCTCGGCAGTGGTTTGGCAAACTCTCCGAGTGTATTTCTGCCATGAAAGGCTTCTCAGCAAAAATTCATCTGCTTTGTAGATGCCGTTCGGAGTCGGCGAAAAACCGTAGGTCCCGCCAATTTGTAGGAAAAAATTTCAAAGCGGCACACCACAAATTGGAAGCGAAGCTCGGCGCAAAAATCTCCTAGGAGGTTAATGATATAACTGTTGCATATCGCGCCATATATATATATATATGTATATAAGAAGCAGCATACCACAAATTGGTAGAGAAGCTCGCGCTTAATCTCCTCGGTGGTATATCGTGACAAATATTTTTGTATAAATTTTTTTTTTTAATTGGTTGTTGTTTAGCAACAAATTTTGCGAATTACAAGAGTTTAACTCATCGGGAAGATGCTTGGAAATAGATGGCAACAAAGTTGTAGTAAATAATACCGTTGCTTAATTTATGTTCTAAATAAACAGAAGATGTCGCTAGCGACGGTAATTGCATACTTTTAGGTACCAAACTATCTTCTTACGTTCGCTTTATCTATCAATTTTAAAAACTATATATTTCTATATAACTTCCCCTTTTTTATTTTTATTGTAGATGTTAATATGGTTGCGGAACCAAAGCCACACCAAGTCGGTAGAAAGCGGCAAAATCCATCCAAAACTGGAAATGATTGGTAAGTTAATCGAAGTTCATTGTGAATGCATACAAGTGGCAAAAGCATTCACAATAGTAAACTCTTTACTCATGTTTCTGAAGCCCCATTCGATTGTGTTAGTTTATGGTTTACAGGACGATAAAAAAAAATCTCTTCCTATTCTTTACTTCTAGGAATACTGCCAAAATTTTGAGCATAGTCATGAGTGCATAGTTTGATAGGCGAACATTTTTCAATTGCCAAAATTTTTTTTTATTTAAAAAAAATAATTAATATATATGTATACCCTTCTGTACTTGTCATGTTAAGCATTATGTTGAATAAATAACGACCATGCTAGCTACAAGTTCAAGAGGTCTACACATTCTGCCAATTTAATAGCTTTTCTTGAAAAATGATTGATTGCAATGCTCACATATTGACAGCGAAATTTATTAATGACCGAGGAATTGTAAACATGTGTCCTACTCATGGTTGAGTGAAAGTACATAAACTACAAAAAAAAAAAATTATACACTTTGATTAGGTACTTTATATTTCATGGCCCATAATTTCGGGATTATACATTTCATAGAGTTTCTACCACTTTTACCATGACAATTTGATTTCGAAACAGTTTTGAATTTCAAGTTTTTCGATGGCTTCTTTTTAGAAAGCGTAATGCTTATTTAGCTTATTCTTTTTCTTCTCTCCAAAATCCCGAAACCAAAGCAAAATCAAAAGTTCGTTTCAATGCTACAAATATGTCCGCAGTAACTATGGAATGTATGTGAAAATGTAATTTGAGCTTTACTATTAATTTAATGTCCAAATGTACGCTTGAAGTGGTAATTTAATTAAGTTTCAATTTCGTAGTTGTACCCCACTTTGGACTTTTCATTTACCAAAAGCTCTTTTTTTTTGACTGTATGTGACAAATGGGGTTCTTTCATCAGCTCATTTAGCAATGTTCGACACCCATTTGCGTGCAGCTTAGCTAGATATGGGGCCACAAACAAAAGTTCGACTGGTAGAAAAATGGCTATAAAACTTGTGTATGTTCTAGCCGCAGGACTAATCCAGAACTCGCTGTAAATGACCGCTCCTGGAAATATCAAGTTGTGTGGGTATTTTTGTAATACCTCTGTTTTTTGGCGTTTCGAAATAAAATAAATAAATATTGCACAGGAAAAATATTAACAAGTTAATACGAAGGGGCTTGCTTTTCCGGGCAATATTTCTAAGCTCAGTCTTTACGATTTGAGCTTTTCCGAATATTTTTTTTTGTTTTGGTTTATGTATATCGCTGTCTTAAGAGAAGCCCCTAGGGCGATTTCAGTGGCTTGGAACTGGATTTTCTTTTAATTTTACGTTCCTTGGTGTCATCTCAATTTCAATTGAAAGTTTTAAAATTTCAAAAGAAAAAAGTAAAGCATTTTTTGTTTGTTGTTACAAAAATCTTAAAAGTTGTTAGCTTAGCGAACTTTTGTTGAACCCCTTTTATATGGGTACGTTTGTAGTTTGTATTTACTTAAATGCTATTAAAATGTGGATTAGAGCCGTGGACTGTGGGTATACAACGAAAATTGTGTTGCTCATTTTCTGTAATTTTTTTCCTCAACATTTTTCTGCCATAGAAAAGTTAACTCACTCTAAATACTCCTCGTGAACTTCACTCAATTCACTCGCTTTGCCACTTTCCGACCACTAAAAATATGTGAATATTTACATATCATTAAACTGTTTACATTTTGCGCTTTCTCAACGTCACTGTCAAACTTTTATTTGTTCCTTTAAGCAAAATTTACTACAAAAATTAAATTCCAAAACGAATTGCGTATAAACCGACCAGGCATTCCGTCACTATTTATTTAATTTGTTGGCAACAAACAAAAAAAAAAAAAAATTTTCTCCTTAATACTTGTTTGAGGCTACAGTGCGGTTACTTTCTGTAAATAACAACAAACAATTCATCACTTGAAATGTCCTTTTCATTTGCTCCACACAGCCAAGTGAGGACAATTCTTTGTTTTAATGCAACTTGTGGGTGCTGGAGTTGGCCGGGTGATTGTGGTGCCTGCTGGAAATTTGTGGTAGTTTGTTAAATAATTTTTTGTTTGCCTATTTGGCAATGTATTTACAAGGGGTCAGCGCATTTTTTTTTTTTATTTTTTTTCATCATCAGTTACTGCCACTACAACAAAGTAACTATTACACACACATTTACTCACTTACTCGCTATTTGGCTTTTTGCCTTTGAGCTCTGATATGAGGGCTGAAGTGTTACGTCAACACTACAAACGCGCCGCTCTCACATACGGTTGTTGTTACATATTATTTTTCATTTGTTTTTGCATGCGGCAGCAGCAATAACAACAACAACAGTCTCACATATATTTGATAGCAATTGCAAAAAAAATAATACCATTGGGCGTTGGCGTTCTGTTGCTCACTCATTCACTTACCCACTTGTCGTCATTTGTATGTACATACATATGTATGCCGTTGACATACGCCGTTGATGGCTAGGATAATGATGACCGGCTATGTATGTAGTGTTGACATATACCCACTTTAGTTTCCATTGCTGCTGTGAAGTGTAGCTGTCGCTGTGCTTTTCCGTGTTTTTGACAGATGTGCGTTAATATGCTACCATGGTTTGTTGTCGAATGCCCTGTTGGAAATGCGAAAGTGAAGAAAATTAATTGAAAATGTATTGGTTATTATGATGAGCATGGCAGGAGGATGTATTGTGGGTAGTGTCTTTTATATGCTAGTAGACGTCAAGGTTTTAATGTACCTACAAGAAACTTTTTTAATCGACCTAGGTGTCCGAAGAGTAGGTTACACTTACTACTTCTTAGCGCCCTCTTCAACCATAGAAAATGGGTAAGAGGTATTTCACCCCAACTGGTTACATTATGCAACCAAGGATTCCTGCAAGATGTGAGCGCCAAGTGTTCAATTTGTCACTTATACCATAGAAAATATCCTTCTACTAAATTTGTACTAAATTCCTACTGGGCTCTCATCCAATGTCATTGTGTAACTTTTAGCGATCAGTTTGCGCGTAGTTTTCAATTTACGAAACACTTCCTTTGTGAAAAATAAATTGCATTAAGTTCGTAAATGTCAAACGTTTTCGAATTTTCACCCATTTTGTTCTTTTGTTGTTGAACTTTAATAAGGACTGAGTGCGCTGGCAAATAGGATTTTAAGGTATTTCTCAGTTAATTTTAGCAAACAATTTCAATTTATTTATATTTTTAGAATAGGCATTTTATTCAATGAAAATTAAAATATATTTGATTATAATTAGCTGTTGATTATTTTGAGGTTTTTAGACTTCGAACGCTGTTTTCCAAAAACTATATTTGTTATTATATGGAAGAAATCTCAGGATGAATTCAAAAAAAGAGTAAAGATTTGAAACGATTTTCGAATTAATGTTGACACATGTTAATAGGGTAAACATTAGGTGGGAAGCCACTAGAGACAGCTGCTGACAGGTAGGACAGTTTGACGGCCAATGTAATGTGACATCTTAACAGCTGTTCTTATGTTACCTTAGAAGAAAAAAAAAAAAAAAATTGTAAGCAAAACAAATGCACTTTGGGCTCTTACTCTATATCTCTAACAAAAAAAAAAATTTGCCCATGTAAAGCAGTACTGTCTAATGTGTTTTTTGAATTTTGAAAGTAATGTTTACTGTTATGGAATATATTTCAAAGTAAATTCGAACGAACTACAGAGTGCCGATGAGTATTAGAATCGATTTTTGCTTTCGAATAGAACTATAGAGTAAGTACGTGGTCTCTTTATATGGTTTGAATTGCTCACATTTATTTTGTCATGTCTCATGGTGATGGTTATTTATATCCGAACTATTACGTTGGGTCTAATCCCTTCTATATTGTGGTTGGCGGGTATATTCTTATATGTCTAGCCATATTCTTATACGCGGTGACTGATAGGTATACAAATTAATGATACTAAAATTATGGCAATATTCCGAAAGTGATTAATTCAGTTCACTCTTTTTGAAGATAAGTCTTACCAATTTTGCAGGGTAACAACTTTGCTACAAATATTGGCTTGCCCATCCAACTACTGCTAGACGCGCCACTGTTCAGTACTTAGTTTTTGTTGAAAATCATAAATTTGTTATACATGTACATATATCACTACATACATATGTATCTCACCTGAAATACGTATCATTAAAATTATGTAAACAATATCATAAAACCTCAAAGTGACCACAGCAAACAAACACACACACAAACGCATTTAAAACGTCAATTGTTGCTACACCGCATGCCACATACCACAAATGCCACAGATTGAATTCAATACTCTGTCTCAATACAAATGCATAAACACCATAACCCCAAAATCAACCAGTAAGGTCAAAACACAAAATGGTCTATATAGCCAACCACAAATTGAGTGAGGTTGAATGGTTGGTGTAGGCGGGCAACTCAACACTGGCGTGTAATGGGTTAAGGCATTGCGGATATTTGACGAGAAATCACTACAAAAACGTGCAACATGTTGACCTACAACTCTTTTTTGTATCGTTTGGGGGATTTTTTTTTTGTGTGCTGGCACGTGTTTATTTATCTCTGGTACATACAAATGTACATCAATCATTGTATAACGCAATCGATGAGTTTGTTGATAACTAAAGGGTTGAGTTCAAAATGTTTATAGTCGTACATTTTTTTGGGGGGTTGAAAGTTTGTGAAGTGATTTCAAGGACGCATAACAATTTGTCTGTGGTTTTGATACTTACAGCATACGATACACTTCCGCAGTTCAAATATTGATAACAACTAGCTCTATTGACTGATAGTTTAGTCAAGTGATTGTTGTGGATGAATGGACTATAAAGAGTCGTGTGCCTAATTTGGTATTAAATAGCATTTTGTAATTTGAGAACGCAGTGATATTTTTTTTATAATATAAATGAGAGAGCTTGGGTTCTAGAAAATGCTCGAGCTAGGCAGGCCTGTCCTGAGAAGCAACTGAAAAGCACAAATGACGTGCAGCTCGATAATTGATCTATGATTTTACTACCCTTATTTTCCTTCTTAAATGAAGGGGGTATCACAGGGGCTGGAAGATTCCACCCTTCATACCAAATCGTCTGCAAGGTTGTTTTCGCTGTCTGACACCAACTAGATCCTCATAAAGGAAAAAGCTCTTCGAAAGCTTTCTCTCAAAAACTTTTACTTTTCCGCATGGCATGCTATCTGAAAAGTAGTTGCCATAACTTTGAATCAGAGGGAGTCCGATTGAATTTTCATTCGACTGGTTCCTTGATCTTTCGCAATCGCATTCTCTTTCCCTCACTCGTTTTGTCTGTGTTGACAATTCAATTAAATCATTTTGTCTGACTAATTGCTTATTTGGCACTTTTTAACTTTTGTCCTCTTTCTTTCTTTCTACCCCCCACAGGGACTACTTTTACGACAGTTACTGCTCATCGACTTTGTTGCGTCCAGCTGGCATTCGTGCGAAGAAGCGTAAACGACTTATGACCAATACGTCACGTATGCTCAGCGATGCGGTAAATAGTAGCAACATAAATGCTGCCGTCGCTGCAGCTGCACTTGCACAACAACAACAACAATTGCACCAACAACTGCAGCAGCAGCAACAACAACAAAGTAATCACTTGTTGCCCAATCCACATCATCATCATCATGCCGCCCAGCAGCAGCAACAACAACAACAACAGGCACAACATCAACATCAGGTTGCCGCCGTTGCTATGGCCGCAATGACGGCCAATTTGTTGCCACAACAACAACAACAACAACTCTTGCTACATCAGCATCAACATCAACACAGCTTGTTGGGCAATGCTCCCACGGCAGCGACTGCGTGCAATGGCGGGGGCACGGTGACGGCCACCACAGCAGCTCATAGCAATCTCAGCGTATTCTTACAGCAACAACAAATCAAACAACAACAACAACAGCAAGCGGCGGCAGCAGCAGTCGGTCAATATAAATCGACGTCAACGGCTGGTTTACAGTTAAATTCGTCATCCGTGCAGAATGCCACATCGGCAATAATTGCCGCCGCTAATCAAACAACATTGTTGAATGGTGGTGGTGGTGGTGGTGGCGGAGCAACGGGTGTTGGTGGTGGTAACAATGAGCAAATGTCAACAGCAGCCACAAGCTATGGCAGCATGGTAAATGGTCATCAGACGCAACAACAACAAAAGGGACAATACACTGCTAGTGCCTTTCAACCATTAACATTATCGCTGCCGAACATGCAGCATGCACAACAACAACAACAACAACAGCAACAGCATAAGTCATTATTGCTGAAAAAGCAAATACAATTACAACATCAACAACAACAACAGCTGCAGCATCAAGAGCAATTAACTTCGAATCAACAATGGGGACCGTTCAAAGTTTACAGTAAGTATTGATCCGAGCCATCCCTCTCTCTCTCTCCCTCTCTGTTTATTGACAATTGCTCAATAAACGAACAAACAGATAAACAGTTGCATAAGAGGATATGCATACTGCCCTGCAGTAAAACCAACTTGTTGGAAGCTAGCTCGTAGTTTGTAGGAATCACATTTCTATTTAAGTCAATTTTAGGTGGGGATGTCCCACAGAAAAAAATAGTTACGGCCTAGTGGTTTTCTCATTAGTTTGGTGTTTCAATACAGGGTATGTATACACACTTAAATTCTTACAAGTAGACAGTTATTTTCGGAATTGAGGTTAGGTGAATTTCTGCTAGGAAGAATCGAAAAGAAAAATTTAAAGTTTCGAAAAGAAAACATGATTTTCAATATCAAAAAGGACTTCAAGTGTAAAGGTAAGGAAAAGATGTTTCGTGAGAATTGTGACTTCTTCTTCAGCGTCACTTTCAAAGGTCATATACAGTCATGCGTAAGACAATAGGGGTGCGAACATCAAAAACATGAATTGCTCAATTCTCAAAATAAAATATTTTTTTTTTTAATTTGTTCGGAAAATTTGTAACGTAGTAAATTTTACGAATTTATTATTCGGTAAAATTAGCAAAAAACTAATTCCGCAAAAAATAGTCTTATCTCGCGAGAGACTAACATTCGCATAACGGTGCCTCCTAAGATACCCTCTGGGATGTAATTTGCTGGACCATGATATGTGAACACGGCTACGATCCATAAATCTTCCGAATTCCAAACCAAAATTCCGAATTCTAGAGCAAAATTAATTAAACTCTCCACAGTTGCACAAAGACTTTATCGATTAAAATATTTTTCCCCCAGAACTAAAACAAAAAAATTTGCTTTCGTTTTGTCTTTCTTGATTTGACTTTTTTAAATTTTAAATATTTCAAAAATGTATTTTTCGAAAAAGATTTTCTTTATTTTTATTACTTTTAGCATAACCGTTATTATGACGGTAAATGCGCGTTTTGTACGTCGTCGTCATGCTGCGCGCAGCCTCAGTGCGAATGGTGATTATATGGAGGGTTTTCTCAAATTAAAGGGAAGAATGTTGGCCAACGCCGTATTGGCACTGCAGGCGAAACAAGGCGAATTTGAAAATGATAAACATCACAATTCGAGTGATCACAAATCTGATTACAATTATTTAGGAAGTTTTCCTATTGCAACACCAAAAACCTTATGTGCAGAAGATATAACAGAACCAAAACTTACAGTTTATGCGACTTGCCCTCCAACCACAACCGAACAAGAACGTGCAGCAACAACAACAAGACGAACGCCATATTCAAATAAATATCAAGAAAAGGGTGATAGCCGAGAACAAGAAATGACTACTAGCCGACAACGCACAGAGGATGTGACGCACCGCCATGATAACAACAAACATAAACCACCAAATGAGGAAAAGGAAAATGATGAAGTGACGAGAAAGGAGGAGGCTGAAAAGGAAGGCAAAACACAAAAGCCAACAAATGAAAATCGTGATGACGAGGAAGCGTCGAAGAAACACGAAGAGAATGAAGAGGTCACGAAGAAGAACGATGTTGATAAGGAAGATAAAAAGCAAAAGCCTTCGAATGAGAACCGTGAAGGTGAAGAGGTGACGAAAAAACCCGAAACCGAAAAAGGAGAGGCTACTCCCAAGCAGGAGAACAAAAAAGAAAAGCCAACCAATGAAGAAAATGAAAATGAAGAAGTCACAAAAAAGCAAGATACACACAAAGAGGAAGTCGCTAAGAAGTGTGGGAAGAAGACGCAAAAGCCTAAAGAGGAAAATGACGAAGGGGAAGAGAGCACGGGCAAAACAGATGAAAAAACACAGGGACCTACAAGTGAAAGTCACGATAAAGAAGGTGGCACGAGTAAACCCGACAGAGATGATGAAAATGTAGAAAAAACCGCTGTGAGTCATAGAACGCAAGAAGGTGATAAAACAAGTGGAAAAGAGCCACACAATGAGCCTGAAACAAGCGTAGAAAAACCGCAAACGAAGCCACAAAAATCAAAGACACCCAGTAATGAGCGAGACGAAACCACGGAAAGTAGCGCCAAAGAGAAAATTAAAAACAAAGATAAAGAACAAGAACAGAATAATGAAAAACAAACAACAAAAACAAGCGAAGAGAAGGCGGAAAAGTCAAAAGAACAAAAAGAAGAGAGCACAAGTGGCAAAGCTAAAGAGCAAAAAGAAGAAACACCAACAGCAACAGAGAAAACATCAGAAAGCTCAACAGAAGGCACTAACGAGGAGGGAGAGGAAGAAGAATGTGAGGATGAGGAAACAGAAACAGAGCCCACAACACGCAAGCCAAATAAAACGCTCATCAAAATTATGATTGTACAACCTAAGACAACAACAACAGAATCAGGACAAGAAGCCGACGAGAGTGATGAAGAATGTGAACCGGAAGATGAAGAGACAGAGGATGGCGAGCCAACAACAGCTAAACCAAAAACTGCGCGGCATAAATGTGTTACCACGGCAAGTCCTACAAATGCGTTGCAGGCAACAACAACACGACCAATGTATGATAACTATCCGGCACAAGGTTATCCAGGAAATTATCCAGCGGTAACGCAGTGTTATCCTGTGGGACAAACTTATAATGCAGCGCCCGGTATGCAACATTTTACACCGCCTGCACCACCAGCAACGCAACCTTATCCTGCACCCACCGATATGCAAGCTTATCCCACGCAATGTTATCCTGTTGAAGCGGTGCCATATCCTGCAGCAACGCAATCCTATGCCACGGTAACACAAGCATATCCTATTGCAGCTCAACCCTATCCAGCGGCAACGCAACCGTATCCCAACGCACCGCAAGCTTATCCCACAGTTACCCAGTGTTATCCTGTTGAAGCTCAGCCTTATCCGAACGCTTCACAATCGTATCCCGTGGGGAATCAGGCGCCAACCCCAGAAGTAACCACTCAAACTAATCAGCAAACAGTATTCTCTTTGGTTACAACAAACGTTACGCAGAATACAACAACACCGTCGAACGTTGTCGTCACGCCTACCACCATAAGCCCTGTCGCTCCACCCGCTTTGAGTTATGCGACGACGTGTTTTCCTATTACGGAAACACCAAGTACCGTAAAGCCAACCTCACGAAAACGTAGACTCTATAAAATACGTCGACAGACTGGCAGTAGTGATGGGTTCGCTAAGCGCGCACGTACATCTAAGATGCGACGAAAATTGCGACGAGTAACGCGTGAGTTGCGAGATAATGAGAATAAACCTGTAGATTCTAAACAAATGTCATCCTTAGTGCATTTGGCTGGCCTACCACGTCATCAACGTTATAATATGCGCAGTCTAAAAGGTTCGTCAAACCTAAATTGCAATCATCAAAAAAAGTTTGAGTCCATTGACAATCCTGACGAAGAGGAAGGTCCGAAGTTTGTACGAAGAAGCAGAGTACAAGAAAAAGTTGAAAATATAGACTATCCTGATGAAGAACAGTCTCCGAAGTTTGCGCGCAAAAGTAAATTTTTCAATTTGGGAGCGTATGATAATGCCAATGCAGATGATGATCAATCAAATATTTTCGAAGACACAATGAAAGTTAAGATACCACTTTGTCCCACCAAAGCGCCAGCCATGCAAACAATGACCGACACGTGTTCGGGTAAGAATCATAATATACAACATTTTAAGCAGCCAGCTATGCAGAGACTACCTCCGACGCCAACGAAAGAATGTGATAAACCCTTTGAGAGTGTTAAGGATTTCAACTTTGAGCCCACAGATTTCCCCATGCCAATACCGCGCATAGGTGGCAGTAGTCAATTGAATGATACCTGCAAACAGCAGCAAGATCTATATAATGCTCTAAGTGCAAGCAAGAGTTGTGGTGTTAGTGAGCTAACGAGCAGTAATAATGAGGCTGGCTCAGCTGGTGGGTGCGATGATGACTTTGGTATTGAACAATTTTTGAAAAAGAGCGATGCGCAAATTGCACTCGAAAACTTTCGTAAAGCCGAGGCGAATGATCCCATACAACAGAAATTGAGTTTCATGGGTCGTCTGCTGGGTAGATGTGCCAACAAAAATAAGCCGCCATGTGAGAAAAAAACAAAGAAATTACCATGCGATTCGCAAGCAAAGGAAACATCATATAAAATGGAGCCATTAGATACAGAGAGCTTTTCACAAAGTGATGCACCAGCGAAAAGTTCCTCCTCCCTCAAACGCATCTTGAGTAAATGGTTCAAATCGAAACCGAATTGTGATGTATGCCATCAGAAGGTCAAACTCAAAGATTTACTACATCATCGTGAATCAATAAAGAAACTAAATGATTACAATACGAAATTTAGACGTAGACAAGCGCGCATTTTTAAGCTTCGTCACAGCGTTTATCCATACAACAATCATCGGCTTAGTGAGCACTCACAACTCGTACATCACCGAACACACACGAACAAGCGTCGCAATGCTGCGAAGGTCAGGAACAAAGTCAACTTGGCGCCTCACGGGAAGCAACGCAGGCGCTCAAATGTGCGTCGCCACCCTCGTTATGCATACGAAGAGTCAAATAGTCGTTTGAATTGGCGGGATTCGGAAGATTTGCCGGATCTTTCTTTGAGTTGGGAGGGGGATAATGTTTATGATCGTAATAATATATATTGATAAGCACATTTATTAAGGCTTTTTGGTTTATAAGATTATTTCTTGAATTCAATAATTAAATGCAAAAAAGTAAATAAAATTTAAATATTAATTCAGAGTGTTTGTTGTATGCTAGTAGGGGGTAATCAAGGCTCACGACTCTATAGGAAAGGTTAAGCGGGGAATGTTAATGATTATTAATCGTAATGATTACCAGTTTGATATACAGTTTACATATATTCCTGAGAATCATTAAATGATTGATTAACATTGCTTAAATTTGATATATATATTTTTCAGTTACTTAAAAATTGTTAATAAAAAAAATCATAATTTTTCACTATAACCAAATATTTAATTTTTTTAATATTATTTTTTAATTTTTTTAATATTTTTTTAAATCATTTTTTTTTTAATTTTTAATTTGTTTCTTATTTTTTAATTCTAAATTTTATGTATAAATATTTTTTTTTTAAATTTTGTTCAATAAAATTTTCAATTTTAATTATATTTCTTTTAAATTTTTTTTATTTTTTTATAACAAAATTTTTTTTTATTTTCTTACTTTATTTAAATTTTTTTTATATATTTTTTATTTTTGTTTTATATATATTTATTCTATTTTTTTTTATAATTTTTAAATATTTTTTTAAATTTTATTTTTTAATAATTATAAAAAATCATATTTTTTAATTGAAATCAATTTATAATTTGCATAGAAAGCAGTAAAAATAATCATTAGCAATTAAAAAATCCGACTAATCAATTGATTACTAATTACTAAGCAAATTAAAAATAATTAAATAAGGTTGTGATTATTGAGCGGTGGAATCTTAGTCCAATAATCCATTAAGTTATTGATTACCATTACTTTAAATTTGTAATGATTATTTTCCAATTAATTAAAACATAAAAAAATCTAGATTTTTTGCGATCATCAAATACAAAAAAAAAAATAATTAATCAAAAACAATTTTTTTTTAATTATTATCAAAAATTAAATTTTTATTAACTTTTTTGAAATTATTTTTGAATTTTATTATGTTATTTATTTCTATTTATTTTTTATTTTTTTTTTAATAATCGTAAAAAACAATGCTTGTTTTCGTTTTTTTTTTTAAATTTAAAACAATTTATAATTTGCATTGTCTAAAAAACAATTAAGATTTTAATACCAGCCTAGGATATGACCGACTATCCAACATCTTACACACACCAAAATTCATACATCTTTCCAGACTTCTTTAAACCCAAACATTTAATTTTACATTTCCTTAATTTTTTTTTTTTTTTGCAGGCAATCCCGACACATTAATTTGTGGCAATTGTCGGCAATGTTTCAACGAACTGGCTGAGTTATTAGACCACAAAAGGAGTTATTGCAAGTTACGTTTCACATGCAAGTGCCAGGATGTTGCATTCGCTGAAAGTGAGTATGATGCCAAACTACAGCGGAGTACATATTTTGTTGTTGTTATACTCGTACTTACGCACCACACACACACCCACGTTGCTTCATACATCTACCAAGCAAAACCGCGTTGCCAACGAATTGAGTAGTTCGTTGTATGGCATGCAAATTGTTATTGGAATGCTTGTTATTGCATCTTGTAGCATTTTGTGATGATGTGAATGTTGGTGTTGTTGCATGTTATTTGTTTTTGTTATTACACTTACGGCTAGTGTTCTTTTTGTAACCATTTGTTTGTATGTACATATTCTTGTTTGTAATTAATTTATTATTGTTTAACACTTTAGCAAATGTGTTGGCCGACACTTGTTTGCACATGTTTGTGCCGTTAGCCATATATGGAGCATTAGGGGTGATCGGATTTTATTTTATTGCTTACTTTTTATACTTGATTGGGATACAAGTATTATCTGAAAATGAGCTATCATGAAATATGGGTCAATATTTTTCGGTAAAATTCACTGTATAATAACTAGTCCTTGGGCGATCAAGCATTTTTTGAAGTGCCAGATAATATAGTTCTTTAAAAATGTATTCGAATTTCGAACACTAAACGCATGGCAAACTTACTTGCCAAAATAATAACATATAAAAGGGCAACCCTAATGTGAACCAATTTGTATGTGCAACGAGTTTCGATGTTTACAAGAGAGCGTTGCTAGAATGAATGAAATGAGTTTTCGAAGGTGAAAGTAAGAGCCATTCTAGAGTTCTGTGAGTTTAGGCTCTTTAAATAGAACAGTAGACGTGAATAAATAAATACAAACTTTTTGGTAAGGGCTCGTTGTAAGCTACGTTGTAAGAATAAATGGTTACAGGATATACATATTTTCAAGCCATTAAAGTTTGAGTCAGCAGTGTTATGTTTTTTTAAAGACTAACACTTAGCCTTGAAACGAAGCTGCCACTCTTCAAATCGCGAATTGGTAGCTCTGAAGGCCCGTATTAACTTCCTTACTATTTGATTTTTTTATAATTTTTTTAATTTCTGTTTCACTTTTTATTTTTTTATGTTATTTGTTACACTTCAATGTTTTTTTATAATAGAAATTGATAAATGAAAAAATCAAAAACCTTAAACAAAAGTTGCAAATTTGAGCAAAAAAAAATTTTTGTTTTAGAACCACAATTTTAAGTGTTAAATTCGGAATATATGGATATTTTACGATTTTATATACAAAAAAAAAAAAAAATTGGAAAAAATAGTTTGAATCTTATCATTGACTTTTGGTATAACTAGATGATATTTTACGAATTTGTTACAAGAAAAACAAAAAAAATTTGGAAAAATTGTTTTAAAATTAAAATTCGAAAACTTTTGGTATAAATAATATTTTACTATTTTGTTACAAAAAAAAAAAAAAAAAAATTGGAACCACAGTTAAAAAATTCAATTTCAGAAACTTTAGGTTCAAATTTTACGATTTTGTATAAAAAAACCAAAAAATTTAAATTCAAAAAAAAAAAATTTTAAAAAATTATTTTTAAACTGCAATTCTGAACCTTTTGGATGATATTTTGAAATTTTGTACCGAAAAAAAAATTTCCTTGGATTATTTTCCTAGATTACTTTACAAGGTAACCAACCCACCTTAAAGTATACAAACATTCAATTTAATTTCAATTTATTTCATTTAACTCTAATTCAAATTTTCCATATTTTTCAATCTCCCATAGAAACACCACCAATGAGCGCCAAACTTCTGTGTGCCGTGTGCAAGGACGCTTTCTCCAATCCGTGGGATTTAATGGTGCACGCACAGTCCGCACACATGGTCAACATTTACGAATTGGGCAATGAGGCTAATAGCAATGATGCCGAAATTGCTGATACTAGCAGTCATCCGAGCAACAACAACAACAACAATTTAAAAACCCCCATCACGCCGGTAACAAGCAACACTGCCGCCAGTGAGATTAGCAACGGCTTTAACGCCAACAACAACAATGTCAACGATGATCTTTCAAACGAGATGCAATTGTCGCCACCGTCATTGTTTAAGATCGAGTTAAATAACAACAACAACAATAGCATTAATGATAACAAGAATTTTGTCAACAACAATAACAACAATAACTACAACAACAAGGACGACAATGCTATAACTAACGGCAATGAAATGCAAATGTCACCAACAACCCAAACATTGCCCACGCCACCCACATCCGCATTGGTAGTCAACAAATTAGAGGCTAACAACAACAACAACAGCAACAGCAATGACAACGACATAGATACAACAATTGTTGTGGCTTCTAGCAATGGTCATGTTGGTGATGCTGATGATTGCATGGAAGGCAAATTTGGTATTTGTAATGGTTCGAATGGCTCAATTGCTACAGAGGTAAGCGGGAGGGGGAGATGATAACTCGTAATGTTGTGGGTGTGAAATACGGAGTTTGTGTTTGTGCGAGAGCTGAGTCAAGTTTGGGTTGTAGTTGCATTTTGCTACAGTGAAAGGGTGTGCATATTTTGTTGCTCTTATTTTTTAGGCGGTGGGGGAGGCGGTCGGGGAATTGGCTGTGTCGTTTTTGTTTTTTACACCCAGATTTTTGTATTTCGTTTGCAAAATGTTTTCGTTCATATAGACATGTTTCGTGAGTGCATACTTTTGGTGTTCCAGCAGTCCAATGTAGGAGTTCTGAACCAGATCACAGCTAGTTTGACTCCTAAGCCAAATACCGAGCCGAGTGATATTTTTTATTTAACTGTTATCTT
Organism: Sphenella marginata; assembly: GCA_951509765.1. Taxonomy (NCBI): domain Eukaryota; kingdom Metazoa; phylum Arthropoda; class Insecta; order Diptera; family Tephritidae; genus Sphenella; species Sphenella marginata. The sequence goes on from OX608082.1 coordinate 11,669,767, forward strand.
TAAAAAGCATGAGGTCGATCTATTTGGTGTCGATTGTTAGATTTCGTACAAAATATCGCAGTATTTAACAAGTTCGAAGTGGACCAACTTAGTTTTGCTTCCATCATGGTAAGAGAAACTCGTCAGATATAGTCCAAAAATTGTATAGTCGACTCACATGGTGAAGGTCTTGACATATAGCACTGATGAAGGAAGAGTCTAAACTAAGATAGAAAGATTATTGGAATGTTTTTTAAATCGAAACACTCCAGTCGTTTTCAAAAATTTGATTTTCAATATCTGAAGAACTGGTCTTCTATGGACTAGTTTGATGCTAGTTAGAAAATTTGTTCTTTTATGAACAGTAAACCTCCTTTTTAACAATTCTTTTCGCATTTGGACTTGTGTTATCCTCTGTCTCTGGTCCGTATATTCCCAACTTTATTAAGTCATATTAGCTAAGTTGTGGCGCGTGTGCTTAGCCTTTGTGGGCACGACGGAGAAATTCAAACTAGAATCGCTTTTGCCATATACAACCAAAATCAGCCCAAAAGTGGAACTTTAGAATTTGTAAGGATTTTTTTTTGATATGTTTGTAAATTCCTCTTAACTATATGAAACCAACTGTTTTGAATTGATTTTAATTTAATCCCTATTTTTATCCTTTTTTCCTTTAATTCTAGCACATTCACCCTGAAAGTACTCCATTAGAGGCTCAAATCACAATTTCAACGCATGTCCACAATCACACAGACTACCCAAAGATGTCGAATGGTTCGCTGTCGTCGCGTGACAGTTCACCAGCTGTGTAGAATGAGCGAGAGAGCGAGCAACCAGTAAAACGAAATATCCACAACCCGCCTGCAATGTGCGTACACTGAGCATTGTAAGTGCAAAATAAACAAAAAATATATGAACAAAATGCAAATACGAAAGTATAATAATAGCATAAATGCAAAAAAAAAGGCATGCCATTGTTATTGTAAGGGCTTAAAAAGCAAAATGCAAGCGTAAAAAAAAAGAATTTGTAAAAACATTAAAAAATGGTTTTGTCATAAATTAAGTTAACAGCGAAAAGCACTAATTGCTGGCGAAAAACCAAAATGCACACAAACACACACACACATACAAACATGCGAAAAAATCAATGCAAATAATAAAATTTGGTATTTACATACAAACAAATATAAATAATGCAACACATGCGCTCAGCCACAAGTTGAGCGTGATCAATTTCGCAAACAATTGAAATTAAAAACAAAATATATTGACAATTATTCATTTATTTATGTATTTGTTTATGCTATATGTATGTATGTATTTTATTTGATCCAAAAACAATAAAAATAAACCATTAAAAGCAAGCAACAACAACAACAGGAAGTAGCCTCCGACGCGGCTTGCTGTGCCACACTTTGGCTTTAAGCTTTACAAATGGCGTTGCCAATGAAGCAGCTGCTGCGATGGTGGTACTGTAAATCGACGAAATACTTATACATATACAATTAATAAAAAAGCCACGTACAGTAAAATGAGTAATAGTGCAACTTATAAGCAAATGCAAATAAATAATCGTGAAGCTATTGAACGCAGCGCGACTGTGTGGGGTACATGGCGTATGAGTAACCAAAGTGTTTGCCACATTAAAGTGTCCCGTTTTTTTGGCGAAATTTTTATTTTTTTTTATTTTTAAGCCGTTGAAGTAAGTCGACTACTGCCGAAAGCTGATATAGCTAAGCTGCACGAAGTGAAAGAGTCATTGCGTATTCAGAAGTCAGAAGAGAAACTGCACTGTGTTCGGTGTGTCGAAGTAAAACTGTCTTCCTTAAGTTGTTAAATTATATACTAAATGTAGCTAAAAAGTAGTGAAGCGACCTCGAGTCGGAAAAATCGTTCACTTAAAATCGTTATTTTTGGTTTAGATTCAAACGAATTTTAAATAAGCTTTCGATTTTTGAAGAAAAAAAATCGAATTTGTCCATTAATCGATTTTTTTGTTTCGATTCAATCGATTTTAGAATAAAGTTATCTGTTTTTACAAAAAATAATCGACAAATGGCATACTAAAAAAAAACTTCGATTAATGCTTCAACAAAATCGATAAAAAAAAATATCGTTTTTAATCATCGATCTTTTTTTATCGATTTTTTTGAAGCATTAATCTAAAAATTTTTTTGGTTTATTAAAGTTTTCAATTATTTTCTTTAAAAATCGATTGCTTTATTAAAAAATCGTTTAAATCGTAACCATAAAACGAACGATTTTACCGAGTGAACGATTTTCCCGATTAAGGTAAAAATCAGCTATCTCTTTAAAGCCCTACACAAACCTGATTATCGGAACAATCCATTGTAATGGGGCTATATGTATGTATGTAATATTAATCTGATCACGCACCTTTCAATAAATAATACAAAATGGCGTATACCCAATTTTGGCCAGATATCTACAAAACTGAAGAAGTTATGTGCATTCAAACAGACCTCAAAAATACTTTTTCCAAAGTCTCAAACATATTTTGTTGTTGTACTGTGCAATCCAATTTGAAGATATGAAAAAAATTTCACTTAAAAACGCAACACCCTAATGCAAAGTTGTATATAAATTTCAAGTATAATAAGCATCATTATTAAGTTGTTGGGGTTTCCCATGCTTATTTAGAAAAACAGTGTAAAAGTTTTTTCTTGTGTTTAATGGTGTAAAAGAAAATCATTTAATTGAACTGTTAGCTATTATTCATTGTTCGATTTATTATTTATTTTCGAGAAATGCATAAATTATTTGTAATTGATTGAAGTCTTTTTTATTTATATTATTCAATTAAATAAATTATAGTATTTATGTAGTTATACATTTTTTATTTGTTTTAACAAAAGAATTTGAATGTGCTTATAGCATTTAATTGATGACGAATGAGCGGGAATAATAAACGGATAAGTTGAACATGAGGGGTGGTCTTGGTGCTAACTTACAATAATTTCTCACTTTATCTTGCTCTCTCACATTTTTTAAAAAGGTTTACATACACAAGCTTATAAGTTATAACCAACGTGCCATTTCGATCATAAAACGCATACTTTCCAATACTTGTAATGTTGCTGGGATGGTTTCATGAGCTTCCTTTGTAGTAATCACATGGTATAAACTTCGAACAATCAACACAATCCATTCAGAACATTTTTTTTCTAAACTCACTCTTTCAACAAATGAAAACATCAACAAAATAAATTATGAATCAAAATTTTTTATTCGCCAGCTTAGCGCCAACATCAATTTAATGAATAGCTGTAGTGGTCCCTGACAAGAACAATTTATATATTAGGTCCTCACCGTAAGTTAGTAGATAGTTGCATAATATATGCAGGATATAAACATACATATCATTTTAAATTAGTTGAACAATTTATACAAAAAAAAAAAAAAAAAAAAAAAATTATATTAGTTTTTAAAAAATATATTCGAAAACTTCGCTGGAAATATGTCTTAGTCTGTAGATAAATTTGTAAAACTAATTTAAGATAAAAAGCCCGTAAAGTGTAAACAAGAAATAGAAAAAAATATAATCGATTAAAGCGGAAACAAATGTATGGTAATAATATTACTTAGATTTCGTTGTGCTTATAGAGTGCGCCCTTAACACCGATTCTGTGTTTTTGACAAATTGTCAATCTTGACAAATAGTAATAAAAAAAATTATTTTTTATTATAAAGTTTTTTTTTAAATTGTATGACAAAAACAACAAAAATAATATAAAATTTTTTTTTTTTTTAAATAATTTTTTTTCTTTTAAAAAATGAAAAAACACATTTGTTTTTAATTATAATTTCTATATCAAACTAATTTTTTTTCTTTGAAATTGAAAGGCAGCGCGAAATATCCATCAATTCTCTGTCTTACATAATTTTTTTATTATATGACACAAAACAAAATATTTAATAAAACCATCTGAAATTTTTAAGCAAATTATTTTAAAGAATTTATTCAATGAAATTTATAATCAAACAAACCGGTAAAATGAGCTTTGTAAATAAAGTAATAGTGTGTAGCATAAACGTAAGATTTTAGTGTATTAAATACAATAAAGATATACTCGTATAAGTTAACAGAAATATCAAAAATTAAGGAAAAAGTATATATTAATTCTTTATGTGCTTCGTCTATTTCAAATGGGACTAAGTTCTTAAAAAATTACGCTGTACTTCCGATATGGTTGAAATTGTAGTGAACCATGAATTATGGAAATAACTTGATACTTTAGGGTGGTCCTAAAATAATCCAATAAGTCAACTTTTCCAGTTCCTCCACTACAATCGAATACCAAGATCAAAGATGTCGTATTGGAGTTTTCGTTCCGTTTAAAGTAAACCTGCAGAAAATTGGACTAGCTCAGAACTATCCTTAAGCTATAGCGTTTGTAGGAACCACCAGTCCTAAGTCAGTCCCTAAGCATTTCTTTCAATTGCTTTCTTTAACATGGCCCTGCCATTATCGGTATCAATTGTAACCAGTGCATTGCTTGGCACCCGTCCTGAACCGTTTCTCATTCCTACAGTCCTAAGTTAGTTTGGCTTTGGCTAGTTCCGAACTGGTTCCATTTTTGATAGCTTAGGGGTACTTCTTCTTGTGGATGGGTAATTATCGATATCCGATACTTCATGATACAATTATTTCTAGTAAAAAAAAACTATAAATTTTGTCTTAAAACGTAAGCCAAATTCTCGAAATCTGGAGTAGTTTTTATTAAATTTTTTTAATTTTTTACCAGAGTTTTTATTTTTTTTTCAACTTATTTCTTTCTACGAAAGTGTCCGTCGATTTTGAACCAATTCCTCTATGAAAAAGAAACCCCCATATGTATTAGTAAAGCTATATATAAGATCGTATTATATATATAAATGTATACATAAACACAGAAATATTACGTTATTTAAAAATTTTCAGAATACTCTGAAAGCGCGTAGATAGTACACATTAACAAATAGATTATGAAATATGTATATATAGGTAAATATATTCAGCTCTATATACAGTAAAGTTATTAAATAAGTGCATGCTAATAAATTAAGATTACGCTGCTGATAGTGAAGAAATTGTGTTTAATAATTTTTTTGTTATTTATTTAAATAACATTTCTATTATATTATATACAGTGGCCGACAAAACTATGCATAAAAAATACTATGTTCATAAATTTGTATGAAAGAAAACACGAAAGCTCTTCAGAAAAAAAATCGCAAAAATCAGGAAAATTTCTTACAGACTTGAGACCAACACTTTATCAGACTAAAATTGAATGCGCTACAAATCTGCATTTTCAAAAAAATTCTAAAAATTCTGAGAAAAAAGTTGAAAATTTTGATGAAAATTTGTCTAATTTTTGCGAATTTCCCATACATATTTAAAATATAATTTATAGTTTTTGTATTAGATCTTGATAATTTCTCTTACAGGAAAATAGTAAAAATTAATTTTCTGAAGCCGAAGTTGGTGAAAACATACAAAAAAAGGGGGTATGCATAGTTTTGTCGGCCACAGTACATACATATGTAGTACATCTTTAAAGAAAATTTGTTCAAAAATATTTTTGTCAGTATTTCTAACAATATGTTTTATCGTATGTAATATATATTTTTATTAAAATATTATAAATTAATAAACACTTGCTTTCGTATGAATAAAGAACTTGCCCATATTGTAATTTAGCAGAACTTTTTCTTAATTTTCATTGTAATATCTAACAAAGTGTATATGTAAAGTTGCTTTATTTAAAAAAAAAAACCATCAATAGCTAAAGAAAGTGTTTCAAGTATATAGATATATATATTTCAAAAGTTCTTCAAAGTATTTAAATATGGAAAAATTATAACAAACAAATAAAAACCAAAGCTATATATATCTAGCCAAAAATATGGACTTTTTCTTTATTTGAAAAGGAATCAATTTGGGTAAGTAAAATTAAATTTAATTTTTGACCAATCAATTGCTAAAAGCACCTTTTCTTCATACATATTTCCCCTTTACCCACATACTAAAAATTAACAATTATGTATGTTAAAAATTTTGAATTACAATTAACGCGCCACCCTAATGTACGCCTATTAGTATATTATGTTTTATGAAAGTTCACATTTATTAGCAAGTCAAACCCACGCAATGAGCGAATACCAACAAATATTGTGTGAATATGTTCATTTCACTAAATTTACATTAAACTAGTGCGAGTAAGGGTTGTGAATGCGCATTAAGCATGCTCCCAATTGGGATTTGAGTCAGACGTTGATATTAAAATTAATTAACTCTAATAGGGGAACAATGTGGGTTTCGTAAGAGAATGTAATAACTATAAAAAAAAGAAAAGGAAAACACACTACATAGAGAGATATATGTAAAAGGATATTTATCATTTCAACACAGAACCTACACGCAGGTGGATTTCTATGCGAATGTGCTACATGGCGTATGAGAAACAAAATCCAATGTGAATTAGGGATGTTGCGAATGTCGATTTTTAGAAAAACAATTTCTTTTCAATATTTTTGGTAGAAAAATTCTTCGTGACAGCTGCTTAATTTAGAGACCTCAGAGCAGTGCTCCAGAATTCGCGTTATGTATTTTTTTTTGAAAATTTTTTGGCGCCTTTTTAGCCAGGTAAGTATAGTTTGGTGAGTGTTATAAATATGGGTGCTATTTTACCCGACTGCTGTTGGAATGCTCTGTTTACGCCCGAAGAGCCGAAAAATGCATTTTGGTAGCTTTGTACGAGAGCATTAAATTCTAAGCCCCCCCCCCCCCCCCCATTTCCATTCATTAGATTGATTTAAGCTTGCGCGAATATTCGCCACATCCCTAACATGAACAAACCCTACTAGTTACTCGTTGACTAATGTATGCAGTTATAAAATGAAAGCGAAAGTTAGCCTATTAACTAATTTTACAAATAAAGCCATTGAGAATGCGCATAGAAATGTCACAAATTATTCAGCGGCACGTATTTAAGTATATCAATTCCAGCAACAATGAGTAAGCCAATGCTCTATTGAGAATTTCGGTAATGATAGCGTCAGTCTTCGTATATGCCAATGAGTCCCAAAACTAATTTATATCTCAGACTCATACTTGGAAAATCGCATTCCCAATTGTCTTGTTTGAACGCATTCCCAAATGTCTGTTGCTTAACACACCTAAAACTCTTTAGCACAGTGTTAAGTCAAGAGTATAAAAGTCGCTGACAAATGTGCAAATTCTAGTTAGTAGTTAAAGTACAACGGGCCGGTCAAAGTGCGCTAAGCGTGAAAGAAAATCTAACAAAAAAAAATTTTGCAAAATGGAAACAAATGAGAAGAAAGAAGAAAAGGAAAAAGAAGCTGCAATGAGCATGCCATCTGATGCACAGTGGTAAATTTTGAAAATATTTAGAGTGAAAATATTTTTGCAGTGACAGTGTTTAGTGTTTTTTTCAAATCAAAACTAACAATTTAAAAATAACAAATTAAAAAAAATTTTGAATCTAAAATTGACAAAAAAAATAATTTATTAATTAAAAAAATATTATTTAAAAATAAAAAATTTAAAAAATTTTTAGAAAAAAAATTTAAATCTTTCAAATAATAAATATCAAAAAAATTTGTTTATATTCTCGAAGGAAACGCGCTGCTGTTATGGCCAAATCTGCAGCTGCTTCCAGAGAAACTCTCAACAATGACAGCGATGCCGAGGATGTTGATACAAAACAACAAATTAAATATGGCAACACATGCCAAGCGACATGCGGCATTTTGAAAGAATATTGTGATTATAGTACAATTCATGGCTTTCGTTATTTGGGTGAAACAAAGCGTCCCTATTGGGAAAGGTGAATGAAATTTTTACTAGAAAATTTTTTTTAATTTTACGAAAAAAAAAAAAAATGTGAGAGCGATTACCAACTATAGCAAAGCTTAGCGCTAGCAAAATATTCTCATAAAAAATAACGAAAAAAAAAAATTAAAAAACTCTATCAAGAGCTTATAATCTTAAGTGGAAGATCATGATATTTTAAAATATTTTTCAAAAGCACTTTTTTAAGAATTTGACTCAAAAACACCCTATCTCTGCTTATAATGAATTGAATTTTCGTTTGGAGAGGGCGTTTTTGAAAAATAATTTAAAATAGGGTGGGTGATCTTCCATTCATCGAATGATATTTTCTGCAAAGCATTTTTGTGTAGATCAAGATCTAGATGTGTGATATATAGACAACCGATTCTGCAAAATTTATATTCAATTTATGTAATTTCGATTTGCAGATTCTTCTGGATGATTGTAATGATTTTCTCCATTTACACTTGTGCCACACTCATAATGAATATTTGGGATAAATGGAATAATAATCCGGTTATTGTCTCCTTCGCCGAGAAATCTACACCTGTGTGGCAGATACCATTTCCCACCGTTACTGTGTGCACCGAAACAAAAGCAAGACAAACTTTTTTTAATTTTACGGAAGTTTATTGGAAAATTAATGATAAATTCTATGAGGTGACAAATGAAACGTTGACCGATGAGGAGTGAGTTGAAGTCGATATAAAGGGGGTTACTCGGAGAGGCGATGTGAATTAAAAAAAAATAAAAGTATTTGTTTTTTTTTCGATTGATTGTCAAGCGAGCATAGAGCAGAAGCAGCAGTGAAATTCGTGGGAGCATATTTTTTGCTCTGCTGTGAGTTACGCAGCAATGCAGTTCGAAGTAAAGAGCAGATTGATCAAGGTGAACCAAGTATAGCAATTATCAAAAATAAATTGGCGTGCATCAGGAATGAAAATGTTCTCAAATTAACCCCCGAAGGTGGGACATAACACCATGTTTTGAAGTTGCTACTCTGCTCCAAAGAGCTCGTTCATATGTCAAATCTTCTTTTGCTCCGTACAACAATAACATATAGCTGGCAGAAGAGCGAAATATATGACTCGCTTGAAACTGCTCTACGCTCTACTAATTTGGCAATTCGGAACAATTCGCAGAGCATATTTTTTATTGCTCTCTCTGCAGTGCCACATTAACAGCAAGAATCTGATTTTTTTTATATTTCTCCACAGAGTAACCCCAGAATTTTATTTCACTTGAAACTTCTCTATAAAAACTCTATTCCCTAACAGAACTATGCGCATGGAAGCAATGGCTCAAGTGTGCGATGAACATTTATTGACCGATGTAAATTTTGGACATAACACCACATCGGGTTTTAAGGTTATGGACGCATTGAGTGCGATAGCACCACAATTCAATTTGACTTATTTGAATTGTAAATGGCGTAATTCGCCACAAAAATGCGCAGAAATGTTTCAGAAATTTGTTACTGGCGAAGGTGTGTGCTATAGCTTTAATTCGTTGAGTGCAGCAGAGATTTATCGTCCCGAGGGGTGAGCGCGCGAGAGTTTGCAGTTTGTTAATTCATTGAATTTGTGTTTTTAAAATTTTTCTTCTCTATATTTTGTTGAATTTCTTTATTTTAAAAGCATTAATAACGAAATGATATTCCAAACTGATAATCGCACTATATCCGATTGGAATGTCGAGGATGGCTACAGCGCAAACGCCGATCCACAAACGTATCCCGAACGTGTGCTAGGTCCAGGCGCACGCGCTGGCTTTTATATGGTCTTAAATGGTTTCGAAAAAGATTTTGATAATTTGTGCCGTGGACCGGTGCAGGGATTTAAGGTGAGCTAATTTATTTTTATAAAGTTTGCGTTTTAAAAGTTTATTTCGTAGATTATTTTGCATACACCTGGTGAAGTGGCTCAAATATCTAAGCAATATTTTCGTATACCTTTTGATCAGGAAGTTTTGATTTCGATTAAACCGAAAATTATAACCACTTCGGAGGGTTTACGCCACTATGAGCCGCATAGGTGAGTTTTAAGGTTCTGAATTTGTATAAGGGGCATTCCAAGGCAAAAATTAGCAATAGTGGGAATTATTTTCAATTGTTAAAATTTTATTTTATTTTTGTTTTCAAATTTCATAAGCATGATAAAAAGTTCTAGAGTGTTTAGCTAATAAAATTAAAAAAAAAATTCTTATTTTTGAAAAACAAAAAACAGTTGTAAAGATATCAGTATAGATTGAGATATATATATCATAAAAATCCTACAAAAAACGTGGGCCCATAACTTTATGGTAAACTTAATTTTTTCGATTTTTAAAATTAAAAGAATTCAAATTAAAAATTTTTAGTAAATTTTTATTGATTATATTATTTTTACCAGTTTAAGTATCCAAAGAAAGACTCGGGATTTATTTTTTTAATTATTTTATCCCATAATGGATTTCATTTGTAGGAAGTTATCAGTTATTAAATTTGAACAATTTTGTGTTTAACTAATTAATGTGAAAAAAAAAATTTGTTAAAAATTCATATTTTTGAAAAAACAAAAAAAAACCAGAAAATATACTTTGGTTAAAGGATTTATGGAGAACTTTATTTCTTCGATTTTGAAAAAATTTAGAATTTAAAAAATTTTTTTTTTTGAGTTATTTGTTTATTTTTATGTTTTCAACCATCCCGTTTAATAGAACCCAAGCATATTTTTTACAGTATTTTTCAAAACATTTTGCTCTATCATGAATTTCAGCTCAACAAAATTTTCAAAAAATTTTGAAGTAAAATGTAATAATTTCTAATTGTGACAATTTCTAGATTAATTGACTAAGTTTCCCCTGACGGAATTCCCCCTAAATCACATTTTTCATGAAAACTAAATAAATAAAAATCTTTTCCTCCAGACGCCAATGTTACTTTCAAAAAGAACGTTACCTACGCTACTTCCAAATCTACACCCAAAGCAATTGTGAACTTGAGTGCTTATCGAATTTTACACTAAGCAAATGTGGCTGCGTTAAATTTTCAATGCCGCGTAGGTTAATGAATTTTTTTTAAAAAGGATATGTACATATGTATGTAAAAATATATATTTTTTTTGTTTTAAATTTTCTATTAAAAAGACACACCAAAAACACCAATTTGTGGTGCTCTAAATGTGAATTGCATTAGTAAAGCCGAGGACGAGCTATCACTAAAGGAGTTCAATCAAGGCAGCGGAAGTGATGAGAATATGCGTGCTCGCACGGAATGTGACTGTTTGCCCTCTTGCACCTCAATTGCTTATGAGGCAGAAATTTCACAATCAGATTTTGATTACAAACTAGTGGCGAATACGATTAAGAAACAAGACGATGAAGCAACACAATTTATGGCAAAGTGAGTAATTGAATGAAATCCTAAAAGTATGCTATAATTTTTACTATAAGTGTGGCATACTTTTAGGCACAATTTATTTACAACATTTTTAAATCCCTTCTACTTTCTCACTTTCTCTCTCTTCACAGCAACAAAATGTCACGCGTCTCCATATTTTTCAAGGAAGCTCAATTCTTAACATCCAGACGTTCTGAATTATATGGCACCACGGATTTTCTTGCCAATTGTGGCGGCTTATTGGGCCTCTTTATGGGCGTTTCTATTTTGAGTATCGTTGAGATTGCATACTTTTGTTCGGTACGCCTTTGCACGAATTTACGCATGCGTCACTCGAAACGTAAAGATTTGGAAACTGATAGCGAAGCTACGAAGGAGGCATAGAGTTACCTCAATTTTTAGTCAAATTTATTATTGCTTGTGAATATCAAATGCGAATAAAAGCATGTAAAGCTCAGGATTAAGTTTAACACAATGCAGCCGTACTTTTCGAAATAGTTAGCTACCAAAAAATTTTCTGACTTATCTTTAAAGTGTTTCACCAGCGATTAATCGCTTCAGTCTGTAGTTGAATATAATTCAATAAACGTAAGACAATTTTTATATGTGTAGCATACTTATAGGGGTACAAGTTAGTTTTTGTAGCATACTTATAGGAGTAACAATTATCCGTTTGGGTAGAGAGTGAAGATCTAAAAATAAATGTATTGTTTCAACGGACGACGAATATAATTTAGAATGCGGACCTATAATGATCTTCTCGAATTTTGCAAGAGCCTTCTTTGTAAGTGCTTTTTAGCACGGACTCCATACCTTCAAACTATTCAATATAAAATGACGGTATTAAAAGCAGAATCACTATCAATATGCCATCGTATCACATTGAAGCTCATGTCGCTAAATCCAACAACATCAAAACGCAACCCCACTAAACTTATATCTAGCATTTGCACCTGCCTTCTTACCTACAGAAATAGCTACTCCCACTCCATTCTTGCTCTGTATTTGTAATGTATATCTAACATTGTATTGATTCATCATCCTGATTGTCTTCATCATAAACTCTTAGATGTCTACATTTTGTTTGCTTTTACTTGTACAAACAATTATCACAAAGCATTCCCGGATGTTGTCTTTAACATCTTCATCGGTATCATTGATTTAGATACTCCACACATACATACATACATATGAAAGCACGTAAATGTGTTTCTATGCATGTATGATTGCTTGAAATTGCTTTAGTCCTTAAGTTCATTATTGGCTTGCTCACACATCGTTCTATGGAAATCAAAATGAATTAAGTTAATTATGTTAGCAAATATTTAAACAATCGGATAGTCCATTTACTCAAACATCAGCAAGTTGCATTTGATTTTTAAGAAAATTAATGGAATTAACTTGAATGCAATGCATTTTACCGATAAGTGCCCATGTACCGACTAGGTGAAAGTGGGTTTATGATATTAAATGACTTGCAAATGGTAGAGGGTTAAGTAGGATAAATCGAAGCGGCAGCAGCTAAGCATGAAGTGACTCTATGATGCTGCTCGTTATCCTTCATGCAACACAACTGGGAAGAGTTTTTTTTAAATCTCTTCAGGCGCAAGGGGTGTTCTTCAAGTAGACAGTACTCCGCCTGAAACTCCGATCCCGACACCATAGTTACCTCGATATGCCCCAAAATACAGATTTAGTATATTTTGTAATAACTCCCCAGCTATTCTCGAACAACCCAAACAAAAAAACGATCGAGTTTTGATCATTCGCTTTAAGGGAAAATATTTGTTTCCTCAAAAGTATTGGACCTTGACTTTCCACTTTGAACATTTTCCAGCAAATTTTATCGATTCGCAAACCAGTTCATCGGTCCACTGAAGAATATAATTTCCTCGAAACACATACATGACAGACACACTGAGGCCTACAAACGAGCCTACTCTTGCATACGAAATCAATAAATGGAGGAGCGTCAAGTGACACAAACTCAAAGGACATCATCATCACCATCATCATAGCAAATAAGCGTTAAAATGAATCGAAATAAAGTGCAGGCGCAAGCGGCGCAACAAGCCATCAATAAAATTGTCATAAATTCATTTTTATATCAAATTGATATGCACGAATGCCGAAGCGTCGCTAAAGTGGCAAGCAAAGTGAAAATGTTTCAACGGTAACAGCGAAGCACTCAACAATTCGTTACAACATGGCGATGTGCAGAGAAAGCATTACATACCAGAGAGTGGGAGTATGTGGGCAGCAATGCCATATGTCTGACGCTTTGGGAGCGTCGTTGTGGGAGAGCGAGGGAGAGCGCGACAGTGAAAAAAGAATAATGATTTCATATAAAATACGAATGAAATGAAAAGTTTATAAATAACTCATATGCCAATGCATATGAGTTGAATTATGAAGCAGTGAGAGAGTGAATGTGTGTGTTTGTGTGCGAGCGCACACGTGTTGATGAGATGTGCATTGCAAGTGTGAAGTGCAAGCGCAAAAACTACATGAAAATTTTATTAGCTATGCAAATGTGGCAGGTTGAGTTTTTTTTTTTTGCACACACCTTCCGTCAGCACACAAACATACATAAATATTTATAAACGTGCGCCAACATGTATCAAAGTTGAAAGCGTTTTGTGTTAAGCACCGGGCACTTGTTGCCGCACAATCAAAGTGCATGTGGCGTGTGAGTGCGCTTTAATGTACAAATACAATCGAATTTCGAATTGACATGGGGAATCGTGCGTGTGCTTGTATGTATGTGAGCATTCGGCTGTGACCAAGTGACATGTGGTTTCGTGGTTTGGGGTATCAATGATTTTTGAAAACTGTGGCACTTAGGTGTATTGGAATGCTTGCTGTAGTGAGTGTGAATAACGGTGTTAATTAATAGTTAAAAGAAAGAAACTAAATATTTATATTACCTTGGTAGCGATATTTGGAGAGAGTACAGTTCTCACTCATCATGGCTAGGCATTTTCCGTCCCTCTCACATTTGATTCCTTTGCAACTAAGCAAAAATACTGGTTTGCAACTATATCTTTTCAACTGGGCCGAAAAATATCTAATATGGATCAACTAGAAGTGAATCTGTTGAGGAGCATTGCCCCACAATACGGCCAATCTATACATCTAAAGTATTACAATTATATATTTATGGATAAGTATGGCCAAGCTAAAGGACAATCAATCAAAAAAATTAAAAAAAAAATGTATTTTAGTTGAAAAAAATCAGTTGGAAAAATACACCACTACAGATGCAAAATACATATACACCTATGTAGACGTTGTTGTGTGCGTCACTCTGAGTGCAGAGAGTTGGTAGTGGGCCAATGAAAAACAAGTATTCACACTATAGCGGCACTCTTGTTTCAGTAAACTTGTCGGGCATTTTAGCTTTAATTGTTGTTATTGCAGTGATCAGTGGTTACAATTCGCAGTGTCATCGGCTCACCTGAGTGCGTATAATAAAAATACCCGTTTGTTAAAAACTTCCCTGTCCAATGAGTCATATGTGACTCAAGAGAGTATATTGAAATAAGTTCATGAGTCACATATGACTCATTTGTCAATAAAACTTACAGAAGAAGAAGGTCCTATTTGCTCACATGTGACGCATTGAAAGTAGTAAACATGGTTTTTTTTCAACGTTCATCAGTCACATTTGACTCACAAAATTATTTATAAAAATAATATTTTATAATATATGTTCCTATTATTCAGTTAAGCAATACAAAAAACTAGTGAACGTGAGGCATTCACAAAGCGCTTTGTATGGGGGCAGGGAAGTGGTTAATATTGAAAAAAGGTTACACCATTTGTATTTAGTAATAATTCTTGATTTGATTCGAAGTAGTTTGGATATATTCGACAGGTTATATTTTTCTCACAGGGTATGTCGAATTCTTAGTCCGCGTATGGCTCGTATGTATGTTTGTGTTGTGATTAGAGCAGCCACAATTTAGCGAAAGCGTTGTTTGATATTGTGATTAGGCATGCGAATTGCCTCTAGCAACAAGGCAGTGTACACTAAAAACGCAATTAGATTGCAACCCACCAAGTTGAATGTCACTGGCAGAGAGAGACATTAGTAGGTGGGGCAATGAAATTTGAAATGAAATGTTACACAAAACTCACACAACTTCAAGTGGGCATAAATATGTAAAACTCTTACGCCACGGTAACCCAGTAATGCGTTTCATGTAATTTTAATAATAAAGGTATACTATTGCCAGGCAGTCTGACATATTTGTGGCTCTAAACTAAACATATTTGTTATGCATTTCATATTACTCAAATATCTAAAACTAAAACTAATTCTTACACAGAGCTAGTATCTACCAATATTTCCAGTAAAATATTGCTTTTGTTTTATTAATTCCACTGTCCACATCATTGCTGGGTTACCATTCGCTCAAAACTTTTTAGCATTCATTTCAAAAGTAACTATTTCTTGCAACAGCTGTTTTGGTGTGGGTAACAAAGTTCGTGGAAATTGTCTAAGCGCACCTTGCAAACAACAACAAAACAGACAAAACGTAGAAATCTAGAAATGCGCTCACATAGTTTGAAAGTCATTAAGAAGTTTGCAAAGTAGTTTGTTGCAATTTAGTGGCATTTGAGAAATTTGATTGAATTTTAAGAGTGATTCACAGAACGAGTTGCGAGTTAAGACATTTACTTTAGTGAGTTAAATGAAATATTTTTTAGAACTTGATACAAAATTTGATTTCAAATCTTATTCGTTTAGGATTTTGACGCCTTCTAGCCGTCTGATTTCTCCTGATAACGGCACAAATTCTTCATCACCCTAACTTTAACTTACATATACATTCAGAATTTGGTTCAAGTCCGCCATATATCAATGAAAATTCAAACTGTTTCCATTGGAGTAGGACTCTCTTCAAACACTTTTTGAAATTAGCTGAATTTTTTTTTTCCAATTTTCAAACTCTCCTCGTTACACTGTGCATCGCCATCATAAAATCACGCAATTAATAATAAATTCAAGCGATGAATCGAAATCAATGCATATCGTGACATTAATAATGAAGAGAATCGTGACTAACTCCAATGGTCTTACATGCACATCATACAAGATTTTACTTGCATACAAGTTTGTGTTTGGGTTTGTGTGGGGGTGTTCGCATCGCAAATATCCTACTATTCCGTTATAACTTGTAGGTAGCTGCGTCACAATAAAAAATTCTAGCCTAAAATTTGTATGCAAACTGCGAAGTAAATTAGATGTTGATTTTCTTCCGCATGCCCTCTTCTTCGTGCAATCTTGTGCAATGCAAGAACAATGCGCGAGAGTGGGAAGAAGCACTATTGACAGTCTCATAATAATAATGTGCTTTGAATAGCTGCCTCGGTTGTCTAATATCGCTTGTCTTACCGCTATGCCTTCCTCATGTCCTTCCTTTACTGGCTCGTGTTGACAAACGCTGGTTAACGATTCACGCCACCAATCCGATTCGATTAAAATTGATTGAACGTAATTTAGTGCATAAAATACGCAGACTGGAGGCACGCACGCATTCGCCAATTCGGATAATCTCGTTAAAATTGCAAATGCTGTTGATTACCCGATGTCGATTGTATGTGAAAATGTTGTTTTTGTGTTTATATATGATTTGTTAATATAATTATATGGTTTACATACATATAAATTTATCGAAAATATTTAAATACATTTAATATACCTTTCGAAAACCTTAAACTGCAGATAAAGTTGTAAACCGTAGCAACATAGCCATAACCATAACATATGTCATTAACCAAATAGTAAGGAAAGTACTGTCTTCTTAAACTCTGCAAAACTGTTAAGTTACAGATACATGGCTGAGAAACCCTATTTATCGAAACAATAGATTATATGGAAGCTATAGGTTGTATTGGTTCAAGCATGATGGTTCCAAGAAATGATTAATATATTTCAAAATAGTTTCCCCATAACAAATTTCATAGAGATATCTCAAAAAATGAGGGATTAGACAGTCAAGCATGGCTACATCGACTCAGGTTATCGCCCTGAACATTTCGATATACTTATTCGTGGGTGTAACTTTTCTTCGTTTCATACTAAAAAACATCGGACCAATTTTATAATACCATTTCATAATCATGAAAAGTATAATTAAGCGATTAGAATACCTTCTCATTTTAGCGATGTGAGGCCCGCACCTTTTCAGCAATAAGGAGAAGTGCTCTCTCTAACCTAACTAAATCAGCTGTGTAGTTACGTTACTTACCAAAGTTTCTCTAGTAACTTCCTGATTATAGTGCTGTATATAAAGCCTATTAAATAAAAAATATACACCAAACGTAAGTAAACACAAAACTTAATCTAAATTGAATAATTTGAAGAGCAAATAAAATTAACGTGAAACAAAAAATTGAAGCTCCAAATAACGGGCAAGGATATTCCTATGTATTGACACCCAAAGCCAAAAACGTACGTACACTAAAACTTGAATTGTTGTTATGAGAAGTGAGAACTTAATGCAGAAAGATAAACAAATATTACGAGTACCATTAAAAGTGCAAACTCAAACAAATAGAGCGTTGAATAGAAATTAGAACTAAATAAAAAAGTAAGAAATATGAAATGAAGAAACAACAAAATCCTTTGCCAACCAACCGAAGAGAATCATTTCGTGGCACTCAGCAACAAAAATTGGATATGTGAAAGGCGGCTTGGACCACTTGGTATGTATGTATGTATGTGTTTTTGTGTGTCTGCGGTTTGCTCTTTGTTGTGTGAATTGTACAAATAATGAATTACAGAATCATGAAAGCAAATTGACTTTAATGCAAAAATCAAATATTTACACAAAGAAGCGAATGAAATGAAATGCAATGGAAAATAAAGAAAACCGAAAATGGGGGGAAAAAAGTGAAAGAAAATGCGATGATGACTAGCGAGAGCAAGCATATAGCCTTTTCGGGGCTTGAAAGTGTCGATGTGAATACATTAGACTGTCCGCAATATATTTTTTCGATGCTTGATTATTTTAACTTCAATTTGTTTTCCTTCTCATGTCTTTTTGAGCTCTAAATTAAAAAACATAGCAGTGGTACTTCGGACTGAGTTGCAGATTTAAATTTCTGATTTTATAATTTTTTTTTACTTTTCGAAATTGAAAATAATTACAGAAGTTCGCAATTAAATTTTGAACTCGAATCTTTTTTTAAGATATTCTACAATTTTCAGAGTTATTTGAGAGGAGTTATTTGTGTTTTCAAAAATATAAATTTTGGCAAACATTTTTTTCGAGTTCAATTAGTTAAAGCTTTTTTTTATGCTCGTGTAATGTAAAAAAAAAAATTTTAAATTGAGGGTTTACATTACGCCAGCATGGAAAACAAATTTGAGTTATTTTATGCTTAACTAATTTAACTCGACTAGAAAATTATAAAATTAAAAAAAAAAATTCCCAAATTCAGAATTTTGAAATATTTAGTTATGTATTGCGACCAATATTAAATGCCGAACTTAATATTTTTTCGACTTCGAAAAATTAACATTTTTCTAAAATTAGAATTTTATTTTCTCCAAATATTTCTTTCGTACCTCTAAGTACCTCCTTGAAGGTGCCAAAATTTATGTTTTTAACACAAAGACAAGAAAAAACAAGCAAGGAAATGGCTGTCTTCGGCCGTGCCGAAGGCTTTATACCTTTCATGAATACGCATATCTTTTTTAAGTGTCCTACATGGCCAAACCACATTTATCGGAGCAATCGGTTATATGGAAGCTATATGTTATGTTACTCCGATCTGTATGATTTTCATTATACACATCACATTTATAATAAGTACCAACTTTGCAAAATTTTACGATCCTAGCTTCTTAACTGCAAAATTTATAGCCCAAAACCCATTTATCGGAACTATCGATTATATGGGAGCTATATGTTTTGTTGGTCCGATCTGAGTGATTTTCGCTACACAGGTTACAAATTTAATACGTACTAAACCTGCAAAATTTCGCTCTCCTAGCTTTTTGATTGCAAGAGTTATAGGCCAAAACCCATTTATCGGAACAATCGATTGTATGGGAGCTATGCGTTGTATTGGTCCGATCTTACTGGTTCCGACAAATGATTAATATAATGCAAAATGGCGGCTCCATACCAAATTTCATCGAGATATCTCTAAAATTGAGGGACTAGTTTGCGTTCAAACAGACAGACGGACAGACGGACAGACGGACGGACGGACAGACGGACATGGCTAAATCAACTCGCCTCATCGCCCTGATCATTTCGGTATACTTAATAGTGGGTCTATCTCTTCTTCTTCTCATACTTACAAACATCGGACCAAAGTTATAATACCATTTCATGTTCATGAAAGGTATAAAAAGAAGAAAAGAAAAAATGGAAATTTGAATATAAATTTTTTTTTTTGCGAAACTTTATTTTATGCTACTAAAAGCAAACTCACACCAAATTTTATTCAAATCCGAAGATATCGATTACAACTGTTTTGAAAATTATAAGTATCAACTCAGAGGGGACTTAAAAAAAAATATTCTGGAACCAGTCTCATGTACATAAAAAATGAAATTCAGCCAAGTAATCACACATACATATCCACATACAGTGATACTCGTATATGGACATAAAAGCAAACACAACAATTCGAAGTGGAAAGCTGAAAATGCCAAAGCGTCAAAATGAATGTGAATATTTATTGTGAAGCAAAAAATGACTATGGCCAACCCTGGTCGGTTGGCTCAGCACGTTTGGAGCTAAAACAAACTCGTTTCTTTGCGCTGTATTTATTTGCCAAAATTTAGTAAATATACTAAAAAACAAAGGAGCATATTGTATACGAATATTATACTGCAGCAGGCACAAACACAATCAAATAGAAGCTGGGACAGAGTGAATAGAGAAGTTTAGCAATTTAGTAGAAAATAAAATAAAGTCAAAGCTTGCCACACACGGTCTGGCATATTTCTGGCGATCCGGTGTTGCTAGCTGAAAACAGCCTTTTAATATTTCGATATAAGGATGGATCGATTCTCTTGGGTTCAGAAGCAGGGTTTAGGTTTTGGGTATTGAACTGGAATCTCTTGGGAAATCGTTAAGTTAGATATACGTCAAGGTGTTAGGCTACTTAATAAAGTGGTTAGTGTCAAACCCATTTTCGAAATTCCACACTGAACAATTTTTTTAATGAAGGAGTTATGATTATTCGTGCTAAAACTTCCCTCGGACTCCAAAATTAAGCTGATCCACCTTACTGCAGCATCTCAAATGTAATAAAGAAATAAAAAATTGTGTACGTATGACCCTTACCTATTTGGTCTATACAACCATGTTCTAATATACACCACACATACATACATACATACATTCATACATGTGTGCCATACTCTTGATTCTCTTGCCTTGCGGCCACTACAGTTCACACTCAGCTCGACTCGCAAGTTTTTCAAATTTCACACATTTAAATGTAACCGCGTGGATACTCACTCACTTCCGGCTGGACAGCTGAGTCCTTTGAAATGCCTGGCTGCTGGCTATTCGTAGCCAATTCGCATATGACTATTTGACGTTTAACCGCACAAATTTTACGATTGCCCGCATTATTACGTTTGCAAACTACCGACCATAACACTACACTCTGTATATTTAGTACTCTAGCTTTTCATTTCTTTCTAGCATTTGTGTGGCTGACTTTGCTTTGGTGTTGAACATTTAGCTTTTTCGCGCTATATTTGAGTTGAATATTGTTTTAGCTAATGTTTTGGAAAAATTAAAAATTCCACACTTTTGATGAAGTTTTTGGGTGTTGCAGACAAAGATGAAATTGACTTCAAGCGAAATTGTAGGTTTATGTGTGTGAGTGTGAAGAGTTTAAACAAAAGTAATATTTGGAGTGTTTGCTTAAAGTATTAGCGGCATCACAGAAAAAATTGTGACACTCGCACTTTAGGGGCCGAGTCACTACTTATGGTATGGAATTAAAACAGTTAAAATGACTTCGAACTATAAATAGAATCCTCAGCCTTTGTAAGAAATGAAAAAGCTCTCTATGGTCCTGGTTTAATCTAACATTATGTCGCCTAGTTCATTTCATTTAATGTGTTGATGCATTAACATCCCTTTGTGTTAATTTCGCAGCCTTTCATTACTCCTCTCTCGCTGTTGTAATGTGTGTTTATGTACACCTATCTAATCAATCTCTCTTTGTGCCCAACACTGTACTCGCAAATTCTTATTCACTACCACTCCTTTGTATCAATGTATGCTTGTAGATTGTGATGTCATCATGACTTCATTTATATAGAAACGCACAAGCATTACGTCCGAAGGATAAATAAAAAAAGTTGTTAAAAAGTGTATATGACTACCTTTACATACATACATCTTCACAGACATGTAAGTATGTGCAATGAAATTGCAGCAGGCTTGTGTGATTTGTAAGTATCGCATAAAAGTTCATACGGAGGATCCGTATTAGAGTAACAGATGTCAAAACAATCGGTTTTTTGTCATCATCATCGGCACTAAACGATGCAAGTGTAAAGTTCCCTAGTTCCCAGAACTATCCACAAAAATTACAGAAAAAGCAAGAAAGCTATCCAATATAAACGTAGAAATAGCAACAATAAAAAAGTACTCATCAACTTACTGTGAACTAACTCACTGCTAAACACATGCCGGCATAATAAAATCTGCAATGCAAAAAACGTAAGAGTTGATCACACTTTTAATTAATTAAAATGTAAGTACATTAGGGGGAAACCCTTAACCGCCAACTGACATGAATGGATTTGCAAAGCAAAGTCTAAAGACCCGCACTTGTGAGCTTGACGTAGCGCATGGTGATATTTTATCACCAACAGAGTTTTAATTTAAGAGCATAAAGCATTTGTTGATAATAAAAAGAAAAAAAATAAAATAAAATAAAAGAAAATAAAATAAAATAAAATAAAATAAAAAAAACAAGTAAGGAAGTCTAAGTTCGGGTGAACCGAACATTAAATACCCAGCGTTAGTTTTTAGAAAAAGGGGGCGTGGTTTTCATCCGATTTCGCCCATTTTAAAAACCAATCTATGCCGAGCCTAAACAATAGCGAATTTGGTGGGAGCGGCCACGCTCCTTGCTTATAAAGCTTTAACCGCTTACATGAGCCAAAAGTACTGAATCGATCTTTTCAAGGGTTATACCATGTCCTATATATAACTTTGGAAAAGAAGGCGTGCCATGCCCATAACTTTTAACGTATTTTGTGAAATTTTTCGATGTACGGATATATGTGTCCATTAATCAATATTTACATAATTTTAAAAAAGTGGGTGGTGGCACGCCCACGGATTTTATTATGTTGTTTGTCCCTATTGAAGATCAGTTTTCATTGCAGATCTTTATGATACTTTCACAGTGGCTTGTTAATAGTGAAATGTTGATATTTTGTTTATTCACTTGTGGGCGGTGCCACGCCCATTTTCCAAAATATTACCAAAAAACCTTTAAACATCACAAATAACATCATCAGGTGAATGAGTGTACTAAATTTTAGCATTATATCTGTATCAGTTAAACAGATATTGCATATTCCGGTTTCCTAACTCTCGTTTAGAGAACTTTAGTCCAAAAAGGGGCGTGGTCGTTCACCGATTTTTCTTATTTTCTGTGGTAGTACTCTACATAAACATAACATACCTGGAACCTAGTTTCGTAAACCTATCTCAGATCGTTCTGAAGTTATTAGCAGTCGAATTTGAAAATTGCTTGACTCATAAGTGGGCGGTGCCACGCCCACTTTCCAAAATTTTGCAAAAATAATGTAAAGAATATGAAAATTGATGTATGTACAAAATTATATTATTATAGCGGTATCAGTTAATTAGATATGGACTTTTCAATATTTCCACCTCCTTTCAATATAACTTTTATAAAAAAGTAGGCGTGGTCGCCAAGCGATTTCGTTTATTTTCTATATCTGAATTTAACACAACAATAGTATGCCCTCTACAAAATTTCGTTATACTAGCATAAACTGTTCTCAAGTTATTAGGAGTCAAAATTTTAAAATTTCTTCAAATATATGGGGGCGGTGCCACGCCCCTTTTCAAAAAATTTGGTAAAATCCGCCTAAGAACATATAAATCAATACATATTGCAAATTTTATCATTGTAGCTGCTTCTGATATTGAATTAACCCGTTTTATACGTTTTTCGAAATTTTCGATATCGAAAAAGGGGGCGTGGTTATCATCCGATTTCGCCCATTTTCAATAGCAACCTACCTTGGCCAGAAAGTAACCTGTATGCAAAATTTCATGCAAATATCTCAATTTTTACTCAAGTTATCGTGTACACGGACGGACAGACGGACAGACGGCCGGACATGCCTTAATCAATTCCTCTTTTCAACCTAAGAACTTTCATATATGGAACTCTATATCTAACTCGATTATTTTGTGCCGTTACATAGTACCGTTATGTGGACAAAATTAATATACCCTTGTACTAGTACTAGTACGCTGGGTATAAAAAAAAAAATAAAAAAATAAAAAAAATAAAAATTAAGTTAAATTAAATTAAATAAAATTAAATAAAATAAAATAAAATTAAAAAAAATAAAACCAAATAAAATAAAACAAAATAATATAAAATAAAATAAAATAAAATAAAATAAAATAAAATAAAATAAAATAAAATAAAATAAAATAAAATTAAATTAAATTAAATTAAATTAAATAAAATAAAATAAAGCAAAGTACTGTTTCACTACCCTTCCCCTTTTTTAACCTCAATGTGAAATACATAACTAATATATATACCTACATAATTATGTACATATGTAGCAGGCATAGAAATGCCGACCTTTGCGCCGTGGGAGTAGTGCAAATAAATATGAATCATAATTTTGGGCTCAACGAAATAATAAATATGATGAAGTTGAAACATTTCTACGTAGCCACTCGAACACAGCTACATTCGTGCAAAGAAATTATGTTGCTAAATATACTCACAAGTGTGTATGTATGTATGTATTTAATACGTGGTAAGTTTGCAATTGCTTGGCATAAAAGGGCGGCAAGAACAACACATATGTTTCCTATAGGGTTAACTAAAAAACACTTTGGTACATTTGGGAGCATACATTAGTAGCAAGAAAAAACAACAACAAAACCACAAAACAACAGCTGAAATGAGGTGGAAACGAGCGGATGGAAAATGGAAAAACGCAATGTGTGGCAGCAAAAATTACACTATGCAACAACAATCTTGCTTTTTAGGAATCATGCAATTTTTTAGGAATCATCAAAAACTTCTTAACACAACGTGCGGACTTCATCATTATACTACTTCGAGAAAAAAAGTTAAAATTTGTTGTACAGTGTAATTCAAAGGCAACCAGTGAATGAACTTAAAAAGCTCAAAATTTACGTGCACCAAGTTCTATGGGGTTTTCGCAATAAGACGCACATTCATATATCCATTTATTTATATGTAATTGAAAAAGGTGTTCAAAGTGAGTGTGGGTGAGTACTGCCTACCCCATCCAACCACCCATACAAAAATATTTAGCTCTTAAGAGCGGAAACGACACTTTGCTTTGCGTTTAATGGGGCGTATGAGTGTTGTATGTGACACAATTTCGATGTGAAATATGGCACTAGATGAGCGACTAATAAGACGACAACAACATACCCTACCCTCCGCCCTCCCCCATTGCCCTTTTTTCGTGTAAAGTTACATGTTACATAATGTGTACTTATCATCATCTACTTACCCACTTTTCACAGTTTATTTCTATTATGCGATTTAACACAATTTAATGGTAAAATATTTAGAGAAACTTTCCACACAAAAAAAAAAAAAACAACAACAAAAAGTGTAAAACTTTCAAATGGTGTGAAGTTTGCTGCTTACCGTTGGTGTGCTGCAACTGGCTGGGCGAATGTTGAAGGGACTAATGGAAATTGTTGCACAAAGTTTAATGAGGCAAATAACCCTTTTTATGGTAACCGGGAAACAATTGACCAACTATTTTTTAAGTTTTTATTTTTCTTAAATTTTTTTTTTTTGAGGACACAAAATTTAGTGCGTTAAGTAAAGGAAAGGGTGACATGCGTGTAAGTTTAAGTGAATAAAAATGTTTCGTCGACAAATTTACCACATTTCGAATGCTTTCGTAAAAGACTAGAAACTTTCACAATTTTGCTTGGGAACCTTGTGGAGAATTTTCTATAATCCATTTCTTTTATAAAAAAAAGTATTCCAATCGATAAAACGTATACCGATAGTGTGCTGACCTACTGCTCTGAAAGGTCCCTAGTTAAGTACCGGCACAGTTAGCATCAATAGTGGTTCGATAAAGGTTTTTCGAAAACGGGGTCGCCCTTCGGCAATGGTCGGCAACCCGCCAAATATATTAAAAAAAAAGAAGCAGGATACCATAAATTTTAAGTAAATCCCGGCCTAAAGTGTGGCACATCGCTCCAAATTATTATTTTTTTTCGTTAAAACAACAACAACAAATTAGCATTTTCACCCCGTCAGCCCTCAAGTACATGCACTATTTTAATATATTTTCATATTCCTTTGAAACCTTGTTACTATGTATTATTTGTAACAAATTTATTGCTTTGCACTAACGCTCGTTGTTAAAGTTGACTGGACATGCCATGAGTTGTGAAAGTATGCAAATGTCCTTGAATATTTATCCAATTTGCTCACAGCACACAAACGCCTGCACACACACACACACACACTTACAATATCATATACAGAGCCCACATATCCTTTATGTTTTGGCGAACAGACAGCAATAAAACGCTATAATCCTTCTTCTCATATTTTATTTCTTTTTGTTGCTTGTTCTCCCTCACACTTTGCACGCCTTCAAGTCGAATTTCAATTGCAATTCTAGCTGATTTATATCTATTTCAACATTTTTTGCTATTTTTATTGGTTGCGAGAAGATTCTAGTTTGGCATGCCATCCCTACCCTAAACTTATGTGAATATTTATATGTATGGGAAAAAGGGTGACTCTGCAATATTTTATTTGAGAGACTTAAAAATAGATCAAGAGAAGTAAGGCTGCATAGCCAATTATTTTTAACTATCAAATCAACACACTACAGATGTTCTTACCTCTGTCTCCTATACCCGACAATAACCGCAGCCAGTTAATAATTCCAGCACACTTTTGATTCACTCAATGGCTCACCCTATATAACACACAAACTGCTTTCTCGCTTTATTCTCTGCATATTCATGCTTCTTACCTCAGCGTTTATTTGCTGCAATTGAAGTGTTTATTGATATTCAAATTCGTTGGATTGTTGGCTAACAAACAAGTTGTAAGATGCCAATAAAAATGTTCAAACAAATATATCACAAAATCAAATTGTTTTACGGTCAAATGCACTTTGTAGTTGGCAAACTATTGCCATTGCCGAATGTCCAAGGCAAAATGTGAAGATCGCGTTACGATGGAAAAATAGATTTTAATTGGAAGCAATGCAATTCACCGAGGTTTGAGTATGTGTGTGAGGGGTAGCTGGTTTAGATATTGCCTGATTGGTAAAACATATTGTAAACAAGCGGATTTGCATGTTCGATTTCAGCTGAAGGTAAACAAACAGAAATACTGCACAAAACAAGGATACAGGCAAGTGAGGAGCGAGATCTATTGATAAAATAAAATAAAATAAAATAAAATAAAATAAAATAAAATAAAATAAAATAAAATAAAATAAAATAAAATAAAATAAAATAAAATAAAATAAAATAAAATAAAATAAAATAAAATAAAATAAAATAAAATAAAATAAAATAAAATAAAATAAAATAAAATAAAATAAAATAAAATAAAATAAAACAAAACAAAATAAAATAAAATAAAATAATATAAAATAAAATGAAATAAAACAAAACAAAATAAAATTAAATTAAATCAAATTAAATGAGATAAATAAAAATAAAATAAAATAAAATAAAATAAAATAAAATAAAATAAAATAAAATAAAATAAAATAAAATAAAATAAAATAAAATAAAACAAAATGAAATCAAATCAAATAAAACAAAATAAAATAAAATAAAATAAAATAAAATAAAATAAAATAAAATAAAATAAAATAAAATAAAATAAAATAAAATAAAATAAAATAAAATAAAATAAAATAAAATAAAATCAAATAAAATAAAATAAAATGAAATGAAATGGAATGAAATGAAATGAAATGAAATAAAATAAAATACAAAAATAATCACTATAAACAGAGCTTTTGAAACCCACAGAACAACTGCACCCTCTTCGAAAATGAGACAAATATCCTGTGAGGACCTTGTACATTTATAAAGAACACTTTTACAAAATAATTTCGCTTGTCGCACATTATAATAAATGCCTTAGCAAATATAGCATGAACTCTGATGAATCTAATTTCATTCAGCGAATCTGATTTATTGATGTGTTCTTTTAACTTGAGTGAAAGAAATAAAAATAAATCATTGGTTAGGGGTGGGTGTAACAGTATGGAAGTCGCATGCAGCAGCCGTCACTGTGACGTAGAAATATTGCAAATAAATTGAGCAAACGAGCTGGCATGTCTGTTGAACAAGCTAACAAGGTTAATTTCATTTCATCAACTTTGTAAGGAGAGCCATCATTTATCAATACATCGCGGGCAGCAGGGAAGAAGATATGTTGAGAAACAGATTTACAACGTAATACAAAAGAGAGAATCTACTGGTTTTGCACAATTTAGTGCGGTACGAAGACGAATAGCTAAACATTCTTTGAAAAAATATTTTTTTAAAAATCTATAAAGGACACTCCTACAGAACCTAAGATGCTCAGCTCTTTAAATACGCAAAAAGCTCGCCCCCTTAATCAACTACGCCCCTGTACAAAGGCGTAATTTTTTCCAACCATTCATTTCTTTCTTCACAGTAGCTCCAAAGCAAAATTAAAAATTCATTGGAAAGTGTCAATTGGAGTCACTTAATATACACCAACAGCTATTGCTGATATCGATAGTGATTGCTGGCATTGGCAACAACAGCAAAGCGAGAAACAATGAACCCAAACGACACAAGTGAAAACGACGTTTATGACATACACTTATGTTTGTTTGCATTTAGGGATGTATGACTACCATATCTTTTTTATTTTTTTTTATTTTCTGGTTTCGATTCACTTCCTTAAAAAAAGCTCCGAAAAGCTACACACCAACCCATTCATAGTTCATGCACTGTTGTTTGGCGAAATGTGTGGGCGTTGCGCCCGATGTATGCCTTGATGCTCACGTTGTACGCTCGTATGTCGCCTGCGGCTGTAGTGCTCTGCTGAGGATGCGATTTCAATTCGTGCCTCTACACCAATCCTTCACCCATACTCAAAAGCTCAATGCGATTGCACTTAACCCGGTTGGCTGTCTCTGCTATCGATTAACGCGTACGACTGTTACAGTGGTGTCGTGGTGTCAGTGGCTTCAGTTGCCATTGTTGGCGGTTTTTCAGTGATTTTTTGCCAACTATTAAGCACTTTTTCAATTCGTTGTTTTTGTTGTTGTGTGAGAATTCTACATTTTTTCTGCTACATCTTCAGCATTTGTTTTTGTGGTATTTCTTGCAAATGATTGACATGCTGAGCGCTGTCATTGTACTGCATTGTTGTAGAGTTTTTGTTATTGTTGTTGCTGTAGTCATTGTGTCACGCATTTGAATTCACTTCGATTTATGAGTTTCGAGGACTTGAATGATTCATTGAAATTCTTAAGCCAAATGTTGTAGTGTTTTGCAATTTTTTTTTTTGTAGCTGTTGCTGGAAATGAAACGGAAAATTTTTTTTGTGCATTGAAAGGGAAATGTTTTTTTTTGTATAAAAAAGAATAACGAGTGAAAAACTCATTAAAATTAGTTCTAGATTTAGTACAGCAGCAACAATTTACTTACACATATTATTTTTGAATTATGCTATATTTGTTTTGATAAAATTTTTGAAAGAAAACCAAGAAGAAAATTATGAAAAATAAGAAAATAAAATAATTTTTGAAAAATAATTAATAATTTTTTCGCCGTTGTCATGGACATAACCCTTAAGCCGTAGCTGTAACCGTAAATGGCTATGGTTGTGGTGACGCATAAAATTACAGGCGCGGGTGCTGATAACGTTACGGTTACGGTTATTGCTACTTTAACATTTTCGAAAACGATTACTTTTGTAGTCACAGTTGAAGTAAATTTTTGGATAAAGGTTACGGTTAATGCTTAGTGCTGAGGCCTTTTCGATCACTGTTACAGTTATAGTGCAGATTACTATGCTAAAATAGAAATGAATTCTGGTAAGGTCACCTTTTGGATTAAAGTTATGTTTATGGTTACGGTTAATGCTTAGTGCTGAGGCCTTTTCGATCACTGTTACAGTTATAGTGTAGATTACTATGCTAAAATAGAAATCAATTCCGGTACGGTCAACTTTTGGATTAAGGTTATGTTTATGGTTACGGTTAAGGTATTTCGATTACGGTTACGGCTACGGCTACAGTTAAGACCACCTTTTAAATTACTGTTAAGGTTACGGTTGCGGAAAAGGTTAGATGTTATAAATGTAGCTATTTCGCTTATAAAGAACACAGTTCGAGATTTGAAAATCTTTTGTTTTCAAATTATTTCCATTTTCAATGGATTGTTAGTGTATTCGCCGAACCATAATAATAATTTTCTAAATTCATACGTATTTACATTTAACCGAAGTTTAGCCTTTTTAACACATACAACATCAAATAATAATTTAAAATTTTTTTTTTTTGATTTATTCTTCACTCAATATTTATTCATTTCATGCTGAGCATTCAACAAGTTTCACTCCCACATACATACATAACTAATCCCTTTAGGTTTTTTTTTAATTTCTTCAACTCAATGCAATGCCCTTTTCTACAACGTCATGGCTTTTGGTGTGAAGAGCCACAAAACTTTAATTTTCCGTAAAAGCTTGCCAACTATTATAAATTATTCATTACAACGCGCTCATCTGCTTACAAAAATATACACACAGACATATGTACATGGAGGAATACGCATAATCATTTTTGTGTTGTTGTTATCTTCCATGTCTATTATACGCCACCGTAAGGCAACAAGTATGTGTGGATGGAAGGTATTTCCTGCTGACAGCCTTGGCAGACGTTCAGTGGCGAATAACCAGCAACGAGAGAGGCTAAAGTGGGTTTCCTTCTCGTTTGCACCTAATTTGATTTTTCTCCCTTTTAAAAGCACAAGCGTGCATACATTCATATATAGGTTTTACAAATAAACAGTAGCGTGCTATAAAAAAGCAACGTGATAAATCATAACCTCAAAAGTTGCCGAATTTTAAGAAAATATTTCAAGTTAAGTAAAAGCTCAATAGTTGAAGAATTTTTTTTTTATTATTCAAAATACAAGCGTTTAAAAATTCTTAAAAAATATTTAAATAAATAAAAAATAAATTATTCAATAATAATTTTCATGAAAATTTGTATTCGTGGCTTTAAGTTCATTTATAGCCATGACTACTCTAAAAGGTACCGAAAAAACAACCAATACCTGGCAATACAAATTTTTTTTTTATATTTTTATATTAATGTTTTTACAAAAATTAAATATTATTAGAAAAAACTAAATTAGAATTCATTGTTTTTTTTTTTGCTACAAGCTTTTTGCACGTGACTGTAAATATATAAGCACAACGCCTTGATGCACCCGCTAGCCACATTTTTTTTTGCGCTTCAGCATGCCACGTTGCTGTGGTTTGTGCTTCGCATTTTATCGCTAGCCATTTCTATCCACATTCATGTTGTGGTTGTTGTACAACCTTGGCGTTTTTGTTGCAAGCTGTTGGTGTGGATGAGCGGCAAGTATTTGTTGGCTGCCACATGGTTTGTGTAGAGATTTTTATTTTTATTTTCACATTTATTCTTTGCTCTTCAGTGTTGAAGTTTGATTTTTGCAAGCAAAACGCGACTTTTTCATTAAACCAAAGTAAGCTGTGTGTAAGCGACGACCAGGCGACAAGCGTAAGCGGCAAGATTGGGAAGTAACGACGATGGTTGCAAGTGTGAGTTGTGAGTTTGGCAACAAAAAATGTCTGTTATGTGGCTAAGAATTTCGAGTAATTAATGGTAAAGGTTTGATTAAAAATTCCTGAATAAATTGTGCGAAGTGATAGCTGCGGATTTTGCTGCTAAGTAAAGATGCACACACGCACACACACCTACAACAAATATTCATACATCCCACATTACTGTTAGACGTCACATCATTGCTTTGTAGATTAAATAGCTAGCGCTGCTGCTGTTTGCTGCTCAAGTCAACTGCAGATTTATTACTCCTCAGCATTGGGTAAGTCGTGAAGCGTATTCGTTTCGGCGCATTTTGTGCCAAATTCAATTATGCTTGCGGCAAATTTGTTTCCCAAAACAATAATCAAACCCAAATAAGTAGTCAAACAAAGCCTAAAAGCAGCAAAGCACACACACACACACACACACACGCAACCATACTTGCAACTTGTTGCTGTCAAACTTAAAATGATTATCGCGGATTTCATGCACAATTGGCCTTAAAGGCAGCTACATTCATTCATTTAGACTTTTCTCCCACAGCGTTGTCACAAACGAAATGTCAAATATCATCAACAGTCAGGCTTTGAGCTGCCCTTTTTTGGCTCAGACGCGCTCTCTCACAAATCGTAAACAAATTTGCATTATTTATAAATTTAGTTGAATTACAATTTGTTATGTGAATACGCATATCCTTTTTATTAGATTAGTATATCCTTCTTTCTAAAAAAAGTAAAAAAAAAATGCTTGTTTTGCTTGTGCTTTTTACTGAAGCTTTTCTTGTGCTTTGTGGTAACTTAATTTTCTGGGATTATTTTCTTGGTAGCATGAAATAGCTAATTTGCATATTAAGAAATTTCTCCATTATTTTGGCTTTATTGGTGATGATCTCGGTTAGCAATAACAATTATTAAATTATGTGGAAAATTACGAAAAATGTTAAAACCCGTAATAATTTACGTATTTCAATTGCTTCGTTTCAGTGATGGGCAAATTTAATTTTGAATCTTATGTTGAAATAATTTTTATTAATTTAAGTTTACTCACTCTTACTTTTGCCCTAAAGAACTTTCTGGAATTAATTATAGCCCACTAAACTTTGTTTTTTAGAGTTGAGCTTTTCGTCTTCGTTATTCTTCTTCTTTTTTCTAAGCTTTTGTCAACTGAAGTCATAGTCATTTTTCGATGGTCTTTGTGATCTGCTAGAAATCCTTTTTCACGCCCTTTTTGGGGGTTTGAATGGAGTTTTTCAATCATATCAACACAGTGTTTTTTATCTTGATAGTATGAAAGCTCTCCGAGTCCCCATTGGATGATCAATTTCGCTTTCTACGGAAGAGTTATGACTAAAAACCATTTCACAAAACTCTCAAGCGGGAACTCCATGACTCTTAGACCTTTTATGGGTAAATGAATGCATTAGGAATACCCGGTTTCGGTTTAGACTGAAACCTAAATTGAGATGTGCTTTTGCAAATTAAAATCTTACAAAACTCTCTCTTATAAATTTTCCGTTGAATTGATTTCAAATGAAAAAACAAAAAACAACAAAACCAATGTACGGGAGACCCAAAATAACTGTATATATTTCCCTAATATCATTCACTTGTCAACTTCATTTTGTGTTGAGCAAAATAAAGAGCCAACAAAACAAAAATAACCAAAACAATAATGTAAAAACAAAAAACTTTCTCCCCCTCACATATATCTGTCAACATATTTGCGACCCAAACTTTCTTCGTCCACTTCCCCCTTTCCATTCTTTATATTTTATTTATGCATCTTCTATTTACTTATTTCTTCGTGTAATATTTTTTCGAAAACTTCTCGAAAGCGATGATGAATATTTATGAGTATTGCAAAACTTTGCCGTGATGAGTGCTGCTGATAGCAGATAGTACCGTTGTAAGTGAGATGTTGGTCGAGAGTTGCGCCTTCACGAGTGCGCACGAAAATTGATTTGAGTTTTTATCAACGTCTGGATGAGTATTTGTTCTGCATTTAATTTCTATTATTCACATTTTATGCACTGCTTCACTTGGCGCATTTTCAATTTTTTTCGTTTTTTTTCTTTTTTTTTTCATTTGTGTTTATTTAAGGCTTTCACTTATCTCAACTTTTTTTTTTTGTTATTTCTTTGTGAAGTATTTTTTTTTTGGCAAATTGTTATTAATTTCACCCGCGTGGTTTGACTTGAAAATGTGTTTATGATAATGTGTTTGGTGGAAAATGAGCTGAATTTACTGGTAGACAAGTTTTTGTTTGAATATTTGTTTCTCTTCATTTTGGCAACGTTTCGGAAAGATAGGTGGGGAGAATACTTTGGCGGTGAAAGTGAAATTTAACTAATGAATACTATGTCGAATGGAAGGTGGTCATGCTCAGTATCGCTAAGGTCCATGCCAGAAATATCTGACATATTGATTTCATAAAGTATCCCGTTATTGTTTTATCTTGAAACTCATTTGTATATTCTCTCAAGAGAAAAGTGAGGTTAGGACATTATAATCTCTTAGAAATATGGAACTTATATATGACAACAGTACCATTTTCGCCTGTCAAATTAAAATGTACCAGCCCGAAAACAAAATTAATTTCTCAAAATTTTAAAAGAAACCCCACCACCAACAGAAAAATTTGCTTAAAAATTTTTATTTGATTCATATTTTTTTTGCGTCATTTATGTATTTTTTTTGTTGCAGTTTGATTCAATCCGTTTTTAATTTGAAATTGCTTTTTACGCACTTTTCTTTACTTTGCTCTTTATTTATATTTCCGCTCTTCGTTGAGTGTCAGAATACAGTGACACTCAAACTGATACTTCAAACTGTCAGAGTTACTTTTTTTTAGTTAGCAAGCGCTTTTATTTTTAAATTCTTTATAAATATTTTTTTTTTTTCTAATATTTTCTATTTTTTCAACTTCCTTCTCTTATGCGCTTATCAAATATTATGTGTGTTGCTTAAATTCGTTAATGTCAAGTTCGTGCCAATTTATAACTGTGCCAATTATAATTACCCTTGAAATTGTTCACAATTTGTTTGAGCTGTAATTATCACTTTGACCTATAATTATCGAAATGACAATAGATATCGGCCGCTTGACGACTAATACACAAAGAGGTAAATCGCCTACTCATGTATGTGAACATGTGTTTGCATTAGTTTCAAAATTAATACCTGACCAAAAAAAAAAATAACAACAACAATGACAAGAACTCTATTATTAAATGCTGAATCAATGTAGTGGAAAAAATTATAAACCCATTAGGAGGACCTATTGCCATAACGGGCAAGTGGGAATAAAAAAATTTAGAAGAATGGAAATTTCGTTCGGGAAATGTGCCTTGGACAGAAAATATAAGCAAATTGACGAAATAAAGTAGTTAAAGATCTACGAAATTTTCGCTGAATTAAAAAAAATATGTCGTATAAAATGCGAGTGATCATAGTACCCAAAATAGGGATCCTAGTTTTGTTATCCCAATTGACACATTCAGCTTAATCTCGCCATTCCAAATTGGACTTTATCTCTGATCAGTTTCGAAACAAGCAACACACAAAACATTTCAATGCGACTCTCTGCAAAAGGTCGATTATTAAACTCCAATCCCAACCACAAATAACACCCGCAGTTTGTGAAGGTCTTATTGGCTTGTATTACGCCACATATGCGTCTGTATGTAATCACCTAATATCATATATGTATGTATCTAGTTATGTATAAGGCGTTAATAATTAAACCCACCTCAATTGACCTAACTACCACAATTGTAACACTTTTAATGACAACGCATTATTGTTTGATTGTCTGTCAGGTGGGCTTTGCGCATGCGCCACATTACCGCTTAATATGTTGGTATTCAAAATGCCACTCCATATGATATTTATTACTTAATTCGCCTTATCATGCATTTGCTCCATATTTTTTATTGTTTCTTTCTTCTTACTACAAAACAAGTTTTAAAAAAAAACGTTTGAGAAATTTTTTGGTTATTTCTTTTTTCTTTTATTCGTTGGCCGTTTTTGTGTTTGTTGCGACGCACTTGACTTATGATTGAGATCAGCTTTGATTGGCATTATTAACGGTATTTATGTTATGAATATGTTGTTATTGTATGAGAAAAGTACTGTTAACCTAGAGAGAAGAAGTGTAAATATTTAATCTTAGTTTTTGGTCCATTATGGATGTGTTAATTTAATCGATTTTTCAGTAATATTTTTGTC
Source organism: Sphenella marginata (assembly GCA_951509765.1). Taxonomy (NCBI): domain Eukaryota; kingdom Metazoa; phylum Arthropoda; class Insecta; order Diptera; family Tephritidae; genus Sphenella; species Sphenella marginata. Next base: position 11,705,304 of record OX608082.1, read on the forward strand.
GATAAATACGATAAGTTCCATAATAGATCATCGATTCAGAATATTATAAATATGTTATTCTATTCAAGAACGGTATTGTTTGCCATGAGAGCTTTCCATAGCAAAATTGCCAAAAAACAACGAAATTTTTAAGACCTAAATGACATATAGCTGGGCTACAAAAAAGTATCCTCGGAAATTATTATGTAATTCTTGCTTGGATTTAAAAATTTCCACCATGTGGGCCATTTTGAGTAGCACTCACTGTATATAGATTTGAAAAAAAAAAACAATGTACCAACAGAAGAAGAAGGCTAGAACTATATAATCGGAAATTATTTTGAAAGTCTTAAAATTTCCAGCCCGTTTTTTTGAATTTTTAAAGAATTTTTTTTTATAAACTTGGAAACAGTAGTTCAAAAAATGTATGCGACAGAAAATCTTTATTTTTATATTACATGTAAAAAAATAAAGAAGTTTGCTCTAAAAAATTTTCAAAAAGAAATACATATTTTAGAATATCAAGTGGACCATTTTGAGTGAGACTCACTGTACATAAAAATTAATTTCGGTGTGGTCATCACGCTAAAACCTTAAGGCGACTAAACCAAATTTAAAACCTTCTTTGAAGGGTTTGTTTATAATTTATACGCAATAGTTTAAGAAAAAACAGAAGACGAAAGTATTAAGGGGGCGTGGCACCTCCCATACAACCTGATTTTACCAGCACAATATCTCGAAAACTGGTCCTAATAATGAGCTGAAAATTTGTTATGCAGATATGCGATAACAACACGATAATCACGAGAAAAAAAAATAAATTATTGGAAAAGTGGGCGTGGCATCTCCCATACAAACTTAATTTTTTATGATGAATGTCTCTAAAAGGGTTCAAGATAGGGGGTTTCAAAAGGGTATGGATATTTTTGATATGAATACCATACTCTAGGTAAAGAATAGGAGTTATCAAAAAAGGGGGTGTGGCACCGCCCATTCAAACTTAATTTTACATGTTGAATATCTCTAAACTAATTTTTTTTTTAAAGTAAAGGTTTTGTCTTAGTGACAAAATACAACTTTTAGCGAATAAGGATGCCTCTCAGTGAGTAATTTGGAGCCTTGAAAAGAATGACTGTACCAACTTCTAATTTTCAAACCAAAGCATTTTATTCAAACAACACAATTTTATCAACAATTACAAGTTTCGCTCAGTAACATATTAACAATAATAAGCAATTAACATCTATCAATAATTACCAACCCCAATGAGTACCGAAACCATTGAAGCTCATGTGGGAGGAGGTATCAGCAGGTGAGTAGTGCACAGTTTGGCTGGCGCCATAAGCAGAAACGCCAGGAGCATTATGAGTGTAAGTGGACGCAGCTGGACCATGATTGTAGCTGGTTGTGGCTACCGGAGCTGCATGCTGATGATAAACTGGAGCTGGGGCGGCATAGCTAACATGCTTGGCAACGGGTACTTCGTGATGGTAGACGGCAGCTGGTGCAGCCACAACAGCATGAGTATGTGCCGGAGCATAGACAGTTTTGCTGATGGGAGCTGCATGAGTGTATAAAGCAGACGATTTGGTCGCTGCAGGAGCAACGTAAGCAGCAACTGGTGTTGAGTGCACATAGGACTTGCTTTGAGCTGGAGCGGAGTAAACAGTTTTGTGCACAACTGGAGCGGAATGTGTGTAAATTGGTGCTGGTGCAGCGTAAGTTATAGACTTGGTCACGGGAGCAGCTAAGTGCGTGTAGATTGTTGTGGGTGCTGGTGCAGCGTATGTCACAGTCTTGGCAATAGCTGGCTGATAGACATTATTGCTCACGCGTGTATCATGCTTATGTACGCTGGAGTAGGGCGTCTCAATGGTTTTCGAGTATTGCGAAACGGTGCCATCAAAAGTGCGTACCACATTCTGGTGACTGGAAGCAACAGCATCAGCGGCAGGATTGACCACGTGCGTGTATGTGACGGGTTGTAAGACACCAGCGCTGGCTACAGCCAAAAGAGCTGAAACTAAAACAAATTTAAAAGCCATTTTTTTATGTTATTGTTATTTGTTTGTTGTTGTGTTGATAAAAAATAAACAATAAACTTGTTGTTGTGCGTGCTGAGTTGTTTGCAATGATTTGATCGATCGTTGACTGATACTTTTTGAATCGTAACGCAGCGCTTTTATACGATCGTAATGTGGTCGGTCTGCTGCTTGTTGGTGTAATAGCAAATCAAACAAGAAGTCAACTTAATCTCTTCCACTTCTGTGATTTGTTCAAGGTGCCAAATATTGTAATTGCGATTTTTTCATTGAGTTTTTTTTTTGTTGTTTGTGTTATTTTTATAGGCTTTTGCAAATTAGCGCAATAACGAGCTTGATGGAGTTTTGACATGTCTCCTATTGTTGTATTCAAATTGTCTGTTGATATGTGTAAATAAGTTCAAAATTTTCTAAATAAACCAAATATGTACATATGTATGTAATGAGTGTATTTTATATGTTTCAGCATAAAAAATTATTGTCCATTCGCATAACATAAAATTGATAGAAAGCTTATATGTAGCTAAGTAAAGCTCTTACAACTCATAGTTAATGTCCCTTCGATGATAATTGTACCCTTTATTTAGGAAATAGAGCACTTAAAAAGTCATCCCACTATCTATTTTCATGGTCCTTGATTCAGTGTCATATCCGAGCATAGTCAAATATTTCCCAGAGTCCATATGGACCGCCTCTGTAGGTCAGATATCACGGCTCTACGTCTTAGCTCTTTTAATAGCTCTGGCGTATTGAGGTGATTTCTGACCATGGTCGTGAGGTAAGGGGCTGGATCAAGGTGTCATGCGTTGAACCGTGCCGAGGATCAGCCTGGCTGGGGGCCCCTTTAAATAGCCCAGTCTCTAACGGTGCCCTCTGGGATCATGGCCAATCCCAGTTGTAACCTTTGGCCTTACCCCGGGTATGCGGATCTCTGCTCGGGGCGGACGACCCTCTTTCTCCGCTATTCGTGGGACCAAAAAAAAAATGTACAAAAACAAAAACAATAATAACAAAAACAAAAAAAATAAGGAGGCCGACACTCCAACAAAGTCGGAGGGGAGAACCCCCACAGTTTACGGCGCTCGTGCGATGCAGGGCGCCTCTACCAGTCGCGCTGCGGCTGACAGGGAGAGAGCACGCAGCCTCCAGGCGATGCCGGAGTCTGGTGCTAGGAGTAATCTGGCGGTTGCGGGTGAGGGAGGGGCGACCAAGAGAGCTGAGACCGCCGGCGTAGGCGTACCCAGTAAGCGGCTCGATACTGGGGTTAACGCCGAGGACGGTGCGCTCGCCTCGAGGAACCCCCTTCCTACGCCCACGGCGTTCAGTAAGGCCTACGATAGGCCAAAACTAGATAACGTGCGGTCTAGGCACAAACGCACTGCGCATAGGATCCTGAGGAGGTCATTCTATATGCCGGATTTACTCACCAAGGCGCTGCCTGGTGATGTGGCAGAGTTAAAGGCCGAATTAGAGTGGGCCAAGATGGTATGTCCGGACTTCGACGGCAGTCGTCCGGCAGAAGAAAAGGGGACCGAGAAACGCAACAGGTCCATGGAAGCTGGGTCAAGCGCCTCTAACCCAAAAAGGGCTAGAGTTCAAGGCCCCACTTTTGCAGAGGTTGCTAAAGGCAGCATACTTCTGGGGGTCTTTGACTCGAACCCCAATGGGGAGAGGCGTTTCCGGTCTCACTGGGACTGGGTGCGGGCTGAGATGGCTACCCACTCGGTCAGCGTCTTGGCCGAATCTCCTGGTCCTATCCCCTCCTGGAAAGAAGTGGGGTGGTTCCAGGGTTCGGTTAAGGTGGTGGCCTGTGGGGATTCAAGGTCGGCTGCCATGTATAAGAGGGCAGTGAGCCTGATGGAGGCGGTCTACCCTGGTGCGACTATCAGGGCGGTGGATCTCAGCGAGATCCCATGTAGACCGAGGGCTAGGGTGTGGATACCATCCAAACCAGAGGAGCCAGAAAAGGTCCTAGAGGTGTTCAGGGCCTTTAATCCGGACCTTCCGACCACCAATTGGAGGGTCCTCAGGCTGGAGTCTAGCTCCAAAGCGACGCGTCAGGCGGTCCTGATGCTGAATAAGGAGTCGGTCCCTATCCTGGAAAAGTCGAATTGGATGGTGAATTTCGGCTTCGTCCAGGTTAGGGTCCGGGTGTACTCCAACGACCTAAGGTCAGTGCAGGACCTGGAGGAGGAGCTGGAGAAGGACGACAGCGAGGGGGTGGTTGAGGATGTCGAACCTAGCCGGGCCGATCCGATGGACGGTACGGAACAGGACGACGCCGCATCGACCCTCTCACTAGGTTCTTCTCTGGGCTTCGGCAGATTATGCGAGGCGAACTCGGGGGATGAGCCGATGTCTGATGAAGACATTGGCAATGTCACGGTGGTGGAGAGGTGTAGCAACCCTGATGGTGCGGGTGCTACAGATTAATCTCCACCACAGTAAAGCAGCGGCGGCTGCGTTACTGCTCCTTTTGGGATCAAAGGGGGCAGCGGAGATAGCCCTCATCCAGGAGCCATGGGTGGTCGGGCACAATATTTGCGGGCTGAAGGCCGCAGGGTTTACACTGGTAAGTGGAGCCACAGTAGGGAAACCTAGGGCATGCATCCTATTAAAATCTAATATACATGCCTTATTTCTTCCTCAATTTAGCGACGAGGATACGACATCCGTGCAGATAGAGGTCAATGGTACGGCATGTACATTGACCTCGATGTATATGGCGCACGACAAACCAGCTCCTACGCAGGCGGTGCGCAGGGTCGTGGAGCAAGCAAAGGGGCACGTCATCGTTGGAGGCGACGCCAACGCACACAACCCGGCGTGGGGAAGTACCGGCGTGAACGAGAGAGGTGAGTCACTTTTCGACTATATACTACAGTATAACATATGTATATGTAATAGAGGCCAGGAGCCTACGTTTGTTACTAAAAGTAGAAGGGAGGTTCTGGACGTTACGCTTTGTTCGAGAGGTGCGGAAGGTATGGTCGGAAATTGGATGGTTTACGATGAGCACTCCTTCTCCGACCATCGCTATATTCGCTTCGATCTGGAAGGTGTACCGTCCACATCCCCCCCGTATAGAAATTTTAAGGATGCCAATTGGCAAACGTATAGAGAGGAACTGGACAAGTACCTTTCCGACTATTATCCCCATGAACCCAGGGACATTGTAGAATTAGATGATATGGTAGAAAAGTTTACTAACGCTTGTCAGCTGGCTTTGGATAAAGCCTGCCCCATTAAAAGGGCTAGGGGTAAGCAAAAACCACCCTGGTGGAACCCCGATCTAGATAGGTATAGGAAGCTTTGTAGACAAGCTTTTAATAGTGCTAAGGCCTCGAGGGAGGCTTCAAAATGGGATGCGTATAAGGAGCACCTGAGAAAGTACAAAGGAGTACTCAGGAAATCTAAGAGAACCTCCTGGAGAGATTTCTGTAGTGGTATAGAGTCTGTGTCGGAGGGTTCTAGGTTACGGAAAATCCTATCAAAATCACCTCGTGGTGGACCGGGGTGTTTGAAAAGGCCGGATGGGACTTGGACGAATACGGGGGAGGAAACGTTGCAACTCCTCCTTGATACTCACTTTCCAGACGCGGAAAACGAGCGCAGGCACCTAACTGATACAGGTCAGGGAGTATTTGACCAAGGGCACTACCTAACTAATGAAAGAATAGAATGGGCCATTGGGTCATTCAAGCCTTTCAAAGCATCGGGGCTTGACGGTATAGCACCAATTCAGCTCCAGCAGTCCATGGTACAGTGTATACCGTGGCTGCGGGCTATCTATATGGGAGTGCTGACCTTTTGTTACATTCCTAACATCTGGAAGAGTTCCAGCGTAATCTTTATACCTAAGGCGGGTAGAATATCTCACGCTGGCCCGAAAGATTTCAGACCTATCAGTCTGGCGTCACTCCAACTCAAGGTTCTGGAGCGGATCATGGAACCGCATCTCAGGGAGAAATTGGAGAATAAAATCATGCTCTCGCAGCATGCTTATATGAAAGGTAGATCCTCAGAAACAGCGTTGCATGAAATTGTTACGCACATCGAAAAATCTTTGGCCGATAAAGAATTTACACTAGTAGCCTTCTTGGATATTGAGGGGGCTTTTAATAATGTCACGCCGGATGCCATCACGGAAGCTCTGACGACCTTGGATATTGAACCCTGGTTAGTGTCTCTTGTGAACCAAATGCTGACGAGCAGGAGGGTGCAAGCTGTTCTAGCCGGGGTGACGGTAAGTAAGGTCGTCAACAGAGGCACACCGCAAGGTGGGATCCTCTCTCCTCTTCTATGGGTAGCTACAGTAAACGGACTGCTGGAGACCCTGGCGGTGGAGGGGGGGTCCAAGGTCATTGCGTACGCGGATGACCTTGCGGTGGTGGTAAGTGGTAAATACCCGCAAACGCTTTGTGACATTATGCAGAGAAACCTTAGGTTAGTGGAAAGGTGGGCTGGTGGTAAAGGTCTAGGTGTTAACCCGGCCAAAACAGAGCTGGTCCTGTTTACTAGGAAATACAAAATTCCGGCGCTGCAGCTACCAGTGTTAGGTAATGTCACCCTCAAACTTGGCGATTCCGCTAAGTTCCTGGGTGTCATTATCGATAAAAAGCTCTCATGGAAAGAGAATATCCAGGAGCGTGCTAAAAAAGCTTTAGTGGCCCTATACACTTGTAGGGGGTCCGTAGGTCAAAAATGGGGGTTGGCCCCCAAAGTTACACTTTGGCTCTACACCGCTGTGGTTAGACCGATTCTTTTGTATGGAGTCCTAGTCTGGTGGACGGGGCTGGAGAGAAACTCCAATACTATCCTAATGCAAAGAGTGCAGAGAAGCGCGCTCATATGTGTCAGCGGGGCGTTACGCACAACAGCGGCGGACGCACTAAATGCAATTTTGAATATTTTGCCGATTGATCTAAGCGGTAAACTAGCTGCGGCATGTTCCGCATTGCGACTCAGGAATCTACCAGGATGGGGATCCCCCGGTAAGGGTCATTCCTCCATCCTTGACGATTTGCCCGTGTACAGCTCCGACTACTGTACACCGAAGTACTGTTTTGGGAAAAAATTCTATATTACAATTCCGGAGAGAGAATACTGGGACATCGGGCCGTCGCTGGAAAATGGCTCAATCCATCTGTATACAGATGGCTCAAAACTCGACGATAAGGTGGGAGGAGGGGTATGCGCTCCTCAGCTGGGCCTAAATCTTAATTTTAGGCTGCCTGACCACTGTAGCGTCTTTCAGGCGGAAGTGGCCGCGATACAGGAAGCTGTAGAGTACCTGAAGACATTGGATATCAATAACGGTGATGTCTACATCTTCTCTGATAGTCAAGCAGCTCTCAAGGCGTTGGGGGCTAGTACGTACAATTCCAGGACTGTGGAGGGCTGCCGCAAATCTCTTAACGAGATGGCTGAGCAGCTCTCGATTCACCTGGTATGGGTGCCGGGACACAGGGGCATACCGGGAAACGAAATGGCAGACGAGCTTGCTAGAGGGGGCACATCCGCTCCGCTTTCACAGTCCTGGAAGGGTCTAGGCATGCCGCTCGCGACTAGTAAGCTCTTAACGAGGCATATGTTCCTACAGAAAGCAAGTGACAGGTGGGATAAGATCAGTACCTGCTGTCATGCAAAATTGATATGGCCAGAAATTAGTGCGAGTAGGTCGGAAGACCTACTCAAACTCAGAAGAGAAGAGCTCTCTCTGCTTATGGGGCTTCTAACGGGGCATATAGGTTTAGGCAGACATGCAGAAAGGTTGGGTATCCCCTTTAACGACTTCTGCAGAAGCTGCAGGGACGAGGAGGAGCCTGAAACGGTGAGGCACCTCCTTTGTGAATGCCCCGCTCTGTGGGGTAAGAGGTTGAAATATCTGGGGTCGGGTATTCTCCGGCATCTAGGCGAACTAGCCTATATTAAGCCAAAGGACATCCTGCGCTTCGCGGATTCCGTAAAGTGGTTCGAGTAGGGGGTCGCTTAAAGATCCATGTGGTATCACAACGGGACCTCCGGGGCCTATGTGTGTTAGCCCTCATGCTAGCAGCCACTGTAACCTACCTACCTTATATGTAGCTAAGTAAAGCTCTTACAACTCATAGTTAATGTCCCTTCGATGATAATTGTACCCTTTATTTAGGAAATAGAGCACTTAAAAAGTCATCCCACTATCTATTTTCATGGTCCTTGATTCAGTGTCATATCCGAGCATAGTCAAATATTTCCCAGAGTCCATATGGACCGCCTCTGTAGTCAAATTTCTCAAACATTAAACATGGTTTCTTTTCTCTTATACCACTCCAAGATGTTTTGTGCAACCAGAAAGATGGGATGTTAAAGCCAGCATATCCGTCTTACGTGATTACGATGATTAAGTGCTTCGTTATATCGCTGACTTGGAGACTACTCTGAGTGAACAAAATAGACTGCAGAAATTTTAGTGAGCTCATTTTTAGTCCCAAAATATAAAACTCGTAGGCGATTTTAGAATCGATGGACGATTAACAAAGATTGCCAAAAATTTTTTTTTCAAAAACCCACTATGTAACAATTTTTTTCTTTTTAATCTTATATCTCAGCTGATAAGAAATTTCTGAGTAACTTAATAAAAACCAAAAATAATTTAACTAAAAAATTTTCGCAACAGAATTTTTTTTCTACTGTCTTAGCTATTTTTACATTACAAAGGTTAGCCCAAACCCATTTTGATTTACTATTTAGGCTGGAGCTGACATTTGCCACATTTTCTTATTTCTTGTGTACCAACTTTTCCACTCAAGAAATGTGCTTTTCTTGTTCGACATTAGAACCGTACGACATGTTTGACCTGAAAGCAATTGCATATGTTTTCACTCACCAACACACACACATACATGCTTACTAATCTACAAATGAGCGCATCCAACAACAATCAAATTGCTAATATAATTTCTCAAACCATTCTTTTTCCAACTACTCGTACCCCACCTCTGCCGCCTGACTGTTTATCTGTCTAAATATATTTGTGTTGTATTCTTGTCTACCATTCAAATTGTCCCCAGGGTAGGTAAATTTGATTTATGACTTATTATGCGTCTTATGTCCCTTTCATAATTTAATTATTCGCTCATGCAATGCGACAGCCAACAAACGAAACGATGAATGTTGCAAAATGTTTGTATATGTATCGTATCCATTATATTGCCTTAGTGTGTGTGTTTTGTGTATTTTTCGTGATTGTGTATGTGATAAAGCTATTTATAGCTAACAAATTGCATTCTAACATGCAATGTTGCAACTTTAGCGAAGGATGTGCATAGGCGTTGAGCCAGACTAATGTGAGTGTGAGCAGTGCATCCACACACACACACACACATCTACAAAAAAGTAATAAAGGAGAATGGTAAAAAGTCAGTTAGTCCAACTTGCATTCACAAACATATTTGCAATATTTTTTTTTAAATAGCTTTTACTCAGTCACAATTCGCAAACGTCTGCATGCCATGTTCACTGTACCAAAGCAATAATCCGCAACCAGCATTCACATACCCCATATAATACTGGGCAGGGTTGCCACTTTTTATTTTATTTTATTTTGTTTTATTTTATTTTATTTTATTTTATTTTATTTTATTTTATTTTGTTTTATTTTCATTTATAAATCACAACTCAAACGGTGTATGAATAAATATTCTTAGTCCAATTAATATTTCGAACTTTTGTTTTTCGAAATTGTTGTCAAAAAAAGTTAAAAATAATTTTTTTTTGATCATTTGCAACAAATTTTGCTCTAAATTTTGGTGTGATATGGCAACTAACCGTTCGCTTTTATGCATGAGTGTGTGTAATCATTTAAGCGAAGAATTTGCCGACTTGGCATTTGAAGGTCGCAGCTGAAGTAGTTTACGCACCAAAAATAATTTAAACCATGGAATTTGTTTAGATAGTAGAAAATTGCTTACAAAAACAACAAAATACTGAATAGTCAGCAATGTTGCATGCAACAAATGTTCAACTACTCAAGCAATACATTTGTACAAATTGAGTTGTTGCAAGCAAAAATACCAAAAACATGGGCGTTACCAACAACAATCCAAAATAAGAGCCTCGAGTGCAAATTTTGTAATTAAAATCTGTTTTAGTCGTTGTTTGGTTATGTTCTTGGTTGTACTCGAATTGCATATATCGTACTGTACCAACAACAACAACAAACAAAATATGCAGCCCATTTTCGGTTTGTCACTTGAGCAAGGCTTGTGGATGGGGTTTGGGGGCAGAAAATGTCCATATATCATGAAAATGAAATGAATTATTAAGTAATTGTCGCTTTTTGATTATGCAGAACATATCTTTTAGGATATAAATACGAACGTATGCATATATATGTAAATATGTGTTGACTTTATTTTCAATCGTTGAATTCTGCTTTCCTTGTTTTTGCTGTAAAATTGCCAGTGACAATATGTCCAGCTAATTTGATACATTTAAATTCTTAACTACAATGCCAGACTAAATAAATGTGCAAAGTATTGCATGACACTTACTCCTTAGGGAATAATCTTAAGAACAATTTTACACGGTACGAAATCGTGGGTGTGTTTTAAAGAAAATTGTTTAAAAATGATAAAAATTAAAGTAAAATTAAAGTAAAATTAAAGTAAAATAAAATAAAATAAAATAAAATAAAATAAAATAAAATAAAATAAAATAAAATAAAATAAAATAAAATAAAATAAAGTAAAATAAAATAAAATAAAATAAAATAAAATAAAATAAAATAAAATAAAATAAAATAAAATAAAATAAAATAAAATAAAATAAAATAAAATAAAATAAAATAAAATAAAATAAAATAAAATAAAATAAAATAAAATAAAATAAAGTAAAATTGAATTGGGTGAAAAACTCTCTTCGAAATTTCAGTCCAACCGAAAAGGGTTGAGTAAAATTAGTCGGCGATTTGACATGGAAGGGGTTTTTGGTTCAGTTTTAACAACATGAAAGCAATAAGTAATAAAATACATGTTTTTCAGTTATTTACTTATTAGTAACCATTTCTAAAATTTCTATCATAATTTCTCATACACTCAACTTGCTACACATACATACACACACACATCTCCGCATTCTTACATTCAGCTGCATTCTCTTAATTCATGCTTCACGCCGCCAGCCTTCGATGCTACTTGTCACTGTAATTGCTAAACCGGCAATAGGGGATATGTTAATTTTACGAGCAACATGACAGCAACAACAATGTCAAAGATGCTGTTACAACAAAAAGGGCGGAACTTAAAGCCATCAGTTGCAAGTGTTGCGAAAAAGAATCCCTTTGCCTCATATATGTAGCTCATGTACGCAACAACAAGTATACGAATAGCAACAACAACATGAACCAACACAACATTGCATTTATACCGCATTTACTTCTCACTTTTCCCCCTTTTTATTTGCTACAAAATGTACTAATTTTCGACCAAACAAATAAGTTTGTCTGAGCCTCAAAACAATCAAGCAAACAGACAATTTGCAAATGACTCGAGGGCCTACTCAATCTGTGGATACATGGAGCCTGTGTAATGAATGTAGGTATGGATCTGAGACCATGTAAGGCATTCAATAGTTGGAGAGCGTACTTTCTGGTTCAGAGAGAGATAGAGCCAAATTCCGACAGCCATCTGAAATCTCAAACTGGAACTCTTTCAGTGGGTGAGTAGATCGTGATGTCCATTTTCATAAGATTTTTGAGAATTTTAAATTAATTTTGAACTACAGAAGAATTGAAAAATTCAAAGGCAATTAATCGTCGTGTTAAATCATCCCGCACTAGCTGGGCACCACATACATAAGTCCTTGAGCCTTTCCCTACAGGGTATTTGCTGCTTGCTGGTGTTATGGTGCCTGTTTTCATTGTACATGCAATGATACTTTTGTCTTGCTGCAGCGAAAGTTTTAACTGCGTTTTGTAACACTTTGCTCGGTATTTGATGCAGAGAGTAATGGTATAGGTGTGAGTGGTATTTGACGCACAATGCATGTACGTAAGTTTTGCAATTGTTGCATCAAAAATCCATTTAAAACACTTTCCAACCATTTTGGTTATATTTCTTTCCATACCAGAAAATGTTTAGGGAATTAAATAAGAAGTCGTCGAAATGCTTAGTTCTAGTTAAAAACTAGTTTTTTGAGGTCAAAACCTGTAGACTGAGTAACCATGACAGGGCATTTCTTATATTGTATCAGGGCAGTGCATGAATAATCGATTTTTACTTTAATCGATATTTTTTATTTTCGATTTTTTTTTATAGATTTTCATAAGGGTTAGCATCGATTGTATCAATATCGATTTTAAGAATTTTACATTCATCTTTAAATTTTTTTAAATTATTTTATCACTTCTAGTCCATCGTGATTCTAGTCAAATGTTTACTTTGAACATTTGAAGCAATTATTCATTTTGGGTTTATTATTGAAACTCAATGTTTAACGATTTCATATTCTAGTTTTGATACCAAATGATTCTAATATATACAAATGATTAATATTTAATTAATAATTAATTTCATTTTTAATTTATTACAATGTTAAAAAGCATACCGATCATTGGTTCTTTTTTTATTGTCTTAATTTAAATTGAGATATATTGTCTATATTTTGTTACTCTAAATATTTTTTTTTTATTTTTCTATTAATGTAGTATTTAAAAGTATTAAAAATTAATTTGTCAGTAACTCAAACTTAATTAAAATACATATATAGCCATTTTTCGTATAAAAAATCGATTATTGAGTAGTACATTTTTCTGACTCAAAGTCACATCGCTAATTCGAATAATTTCTCACAATTTTCAAAAAAAACTTGTAACTTACTTCAATGCATATATGTATGTATGTACGAGCATGCAGTTTGTTTTCTGAATATTTTGTTAAAGAATCACTTTAATGAAATCTGTTCGTGTCAGCTGAATTTTGAATTGTTTGTTGAGTGTTGTGCGTAAGAAATGTACAATGACATTTTCACACATCGTTGTCTGACAGTTATTCACACTCTCATGTTACATCAGTAGCAGAACAAATTTTTAAAACTTGATTTATATTCGGTTATTTTTCGACACATCTGTACAGTATACATTATGGTGCAATAAAGCTCTGGAAAAGCGGAAAAAATTTGTCAAATGTAATTTATGTGGGATTTTGGCACTTCTTAGAAAATAATTTTTAATTTGCTTATTAAACTCTTTTACTAACCAACCATGCTTGATTATGTTTCTTTATGACCCCTTTAGTTGGAGAAATTTTCATATTGTATCTAGTACCTGCCATCGTCCTTTAATTATATAAACTCAGATTTGACGTTCACATATCAAACAAATTTATCTCACATACCAACTTAATGAAAGACGCCAGCAACAGGTCAAAATCATACTCCAAGCAAACAAAGAACAAGTCAAGATTTAGCTCGATTAAAGACAAGTGTCAAGCTTAACAGCAAAACTGAAGCAACTGCTTGAATTAGCTAAAACGTCCACAACAACAAAGAACAAAAAAATTAATAAAAGCGAAAATCATGTCTGCACGAAAATCCGAAGATATAGAACAATAGAAAACCACAAAAGGAAAACCACACGTGAGCGCCTAACAATAATTCATAATCCAAGTATACTCAAGTCTCGTTGAGTAGGCGCTGAGTGGCTTGTGAGTGCTTGTTGAGTGTTTGTAAGATTGGCTGGTGGCCTAAGGCGGGGTATCTCTTGCAATAGCGATCGGTCGTTTGGGGTGAAGAAAAGTGTGCAGTGCGCAAAACGTTCGCATTCTTTATTTTTGCGATGTAAATAGAAACGTCGTGTGCTAGAATTTTATGAAGCTGTATCAACATAGCCTTCATTTTCCTAATAGACTAAATATTTATACATGAGAGAGCTTACACGCTTAAGCGTATATACGTATATTCATGTGAGTGGATTCCCAGCAGTGAAACCGAGTGGTTGTAAATGACTTCAAAAGAAGTATTAACACCAAACCTAACCAGGCAACCAACTACATATCTTTTTTCCAGAAACGTTAACCAAAACTTTCAAAAAAAATTCGACTGCTATGTTTAAGGCTCCGTTTAATCCGAATTCTCCCAAAACAAAATTTATTTTTTATTCAAATTCGGTATTTTTTTGAAATAATTTGAGTTGAGCTCGAAAATTCTAGTTGCAAACCAGTAACTTCTCTGACTAGTCTCCCTGCAGGGTAATGCACGCCCAACAATGGGGGGATGTTATTTAATGCTTTTGATGGCGAAAGCCAGCTTAAGGACTCATAGCAAGAACAATCTGCTTACTCTCACTTGACTTTATCGGCCTTGTAAATTGTTGTTGTTTTTGTTGTTATTGCCGCTGCGGTGTAAGCTTTGTATTCTACACAGATACGCATTGCCTCCATTGTGTTGGCGAATAGAGATTAAAATTTAATTTTTAATTTTAAAGATTTGTTTGCGTTTTATTTTCTTACAAATCGTTTTCGTTTTTTCCTTTTTTTTATTTTTTGTCTTTTTGTTGTTATTTTATTATGTATTATGTTGGAGCAACATCATTTGACGATTCGTATGTAAGATTGTTGTTATTTTTGTTTCTCATTACTGTACGCACAGTGGCTTAGAAAATTCGAGTCTGCTAAGAAGACTATCCTTATAAAAAAACCGCCAAGGACCAGTACTCGTTCTATCAAAATCCGTATTACATAACCTCAAAAACCTTAGTGGAATGTTCTTCGGTCACCCGATAATGGTCTTGGTCCAAACATTGAGCTTTTTTCGAGTGTAAAATATAAAAATAGAAACGACGGCGCTAAAGTGCAGGAGAAACCTCACCTTGAGCTGCTCAACTCTGCCCAAGGGCATCCCAAGTGATTCTCCAATTTTTTTGCAATTCAATGAGAACTTACCGATTTTTATTCTTGGTCACTGTACAAAATACAATGTTCAAAATGTTATTAAAGACTGAGCTAAAAACACACACTTACCGGCTGGTCGCTGTCTCATTTTGTTGCTTTAGGTTTGTTTGTCCTTGTTGGTATTTTTGTTTGCAATTGTTATTGCTTTTGTTGTGTTGTCGAGCGCATATAATCGTAATTTTGTTGAACGACGTTAACGTCTGTGCGGCCAAGCTTTAAATTGACTACACGTCCAAAAGCACAAAAATTCATACAAGCTCAGATTTGTATCTGCATAGAGTCAGCATAGGTGCCCATATCTCTATGAATGTCCATGTAGATAATTGGACCAACTCAGAATTAAAGCTATACCAATTGAAGACAGTACTAGAACGTTGGTCTAAAGTCGCAAGAATAAGCTACGAACTAGTTCAAAATAGTTAAACAAAGCCCTAGTTAAATATTAGTGAACATTTTTAGGTGAAAATAGTTTAAATGGCTCGGTGAATTCTGGATGTAAAGACGGCCAGTGAGGAGGAGTTAAATGCTCTAAATTTCAAAAAGTAAATTCTTTTCAGATTCTTCAAACTCTGAGAGCTCGAATTTTCAGCAAAAATTTGAATTTATGTTGGCACTTATTTTGATTTTTTGGTCTAGTTTCAGACTAGTTAGAATATTCTAGCAGTAAACTAGTATGTTTTCTAAGGAGTTTGGTATTTCACTGCCCTCTATTTCTATACACACACACACACTCAAATATCTACTACATGTGATACCACTTCTCTCACTGATTGGTTTTCATTTTCTACAAATATTTATGTATGTAAATGAAAGTAATTTCAGTTCTCCTCCTTTACTGACTCCTCACCGTCAACTCACCTTTATTTAATTTGTTTAGCTCTCGCTCTGCTCATTTCACTCATTCACCAAATTTGCCAACAATAAGATGCGCATTTGTAGATATCCTGGAACGTCATATCATCAGCCAACATCTGTGTGCTCCCGTCAACAAACGAACCCAGAAAATTCATTTTGGGTTAGATGAGAATTGAAATTCATTATTAGAGATTTGTTTGAATATTATATTGAAATAAATAAAGAAAATGAAAGCGTTATTATTTAGCATAAACAAGTGGTTTTTATTATTTGCATGATATATCAAATAGGATTTGCAGATGCAATATACTTTGGTGGCGTAGATAATCCTAAAAAAAAAATTAAGTCGCTTTATAATTACTTTGTGTTTATTTGTTGTTATCTTGACGGTCGCTTGGCAACCATACATGTATAAGTACTTGGTGAATTTTTTATTGTATATAAGAAAATTATGCTACAAATACAATAAGATCTTCCATAGCCTAGCCTTTGTCCTCGATAATTTTTAAATAATATTTAAAGTTTAAAATTTTCACCCAAAAAGAAATTTCTCTAAAGTTTTGATTAACCCTCCGATGAGTGAGAAGGGACCTTTTCGCCTTTTCAAACTGAAATTACTCCTACTTCGGCCACTACAACCCCCACCAAAGTTATTCTGTATTCCAAGAGCATTTTGTTACGCATCTTTTGGAAAAAAATCAAGCCGATCGGATCATTACTTTAGGAATTATTGAGGTTTTAGTGAGAACAGTACGCGGAAGTGTGAATAGGTCCGTGTGGACCTTGTTCTGAATTTTACTAATAAATGCATGTAAAAATTGAAAAAAATTGAAAAAATTATTTATGTATGTAGAATTTATTTATAAACAATAGAATCAAAATAAAAAAATTTGATATGAAAAAACATGATTTACAAAAAAAAGTCCGTAGGGACCTTTTCACACGGCCGTGAAGTTCAGAACTGTCTCAAAACTGGTTTCAAAATAAATTTTTTTTTTGTTTTACTCTACTTACCTTTTTTATCACCGCAGCAGCATTATAAGCTCTTCAATCCTTCTCAACATAACGTCAATAATTTTAAAAAGTTTTCTTTTGATATTATCTTCGATCTTTGTGAAGTTCACGACTCAGTAACGAGACGGCTTAGAGTTTGTAATTCGGTACAAACATTAGTGAGATTGATATTTAAGATCGTTGGGTTGCTATATAAAAAGTAGATGGCAACCACGCCGCCTTTCGATATCGAATACTTCGATGAGACAAGTCATGTCGACGACCCCTTCAATTTACTGTCATCTCGTTTTCGAGTTGATCAATTCTTTCGTTTTCCTAACAAACCCGTTTATTTCTAAACTTGTACCGTAATTTTTCATTTTTTTATTTTCCAACAGCATTTCCCATTTTATTTCCTCAATAAATTCGCTACATATTAAAAAATACTCACATTTAATTTAGCATCCCTGCTAAGTAGTTACGCACTCAAACAATGACGCCAGACTTGCTACATATTTGCTCTGCCCCATAACGATTAAGATTCAATTAGTGTCTTAGCATTATCAACGTTCGTCCCTTATTTCTTCTGCTCCCCCACTGTTTTCATCAATGATTTTATCAATTGCAATTATCCTGTACATCCATATTTAACAAGACATAAAAAAATACGCCCTCATTGCCACACCCAATCGATATCTTTTGAATGTTTAACACAATTTCGCCCACTTATCGACAAAGTAAATATGGCAGTTGGTATGAACGCAGTGTAAATTGTGGCAAATTATCAACACAGTTGGGCAACATTTTGCCAATGATAGAAGACAAACAATGCTTACGTACGTACACATCTACTTAGAAGTATGAGCGTGGGTGAGAGAAATGGCATTTTGCCGAGCAGGCAATTCCAAAGCTCCAAAGGGCATGTGGATTTTGTATGGCTGCTTACAAGCTTGGTTAAGTGTTTGTGTGGTAAATGTAGGAGTTGTGACAGTTTTTGTTGCGTTTATATACCGTTAGCATCTTCAAAAGGTTTTTATGACATCAACAGCTGTTGTTGACAGATTATTGCACAATTATTAGCTACAACGTAGAGTTCTGATGGCGCCCAAAAATGTCAATGCTGTGAGAGCTAATATGCCATACGAAAAGCTTAAGGACTGAAGATATATGTATATGTACATATGTATGTTATGAGTGTAAACTTGTTTGTCTCTCTACTTACCAGTGTTTTTCTATTTATCTCTATAAGCTGGTCTAGTCAACCTTTGTGCGATCAGCTGGAAACTGTCAGTACTGTCAGTATTGTCATTTGACATTTAGCTTTTAAGAATGAAATTGTTCAGTTGTTTGATGTTAATGCTGCTGATCTGTATGGTGTTATAGGAGTCTAAATATTTACGTAGAGGGAGTTCCAGATACATATATTGGAAACTGCGAAAGGCTTGGCTGATGAGGAACTGATGCATCAAAAGTCTATTTTATTTTATTTTAATTTTATTTTATTTCATTTCATTTTATTTTATTTTATTTTATTTTATTTTATTTTATTTTATTTTATTTTATTTTATTTTATTTTATTTTATTTTATTTTATTTTATTTTATTTTATTTTATTTTATTTTATTTTATTTTATTTTATTTTATTTTATTTTATTTTATTTTATTTTATTTTATTTTATTTTATTTTATTTTATTTTATTTTATTTTATTTTATTTTATTTTATTTTATTTTATTTTATTTTATTTTATTTTATTTTATTATATTTTATTTTATTTTATTTTTATTGTTTTATATTCTGTAGCAGGAAATTTTCTCTACAGGAATCTTAAACAAAATACATATCCACACTTAAAAGCATACTTTTAGGCGCACAAACTTACATAGTTGCGTTCTTTATGTATTCAAGCACCTTTTAACCTTATCAGTAATGCCTGTTGCAATTTGTTATGTTGCTGATAACGTACAATCACGTGCCAGCAGGCAATACCAATTGCTAAAAGTATGCACACACACAACGACATACCTTTTGGATATGGTGAAATAAGCAAACGCATTTAAATCAACACTTTCAGTTGACTATGCAAACTTTCTATAAACATACAACTACACACACTTATGTGAGTATATATATAATTATTATATTGTTTATGCATATAATGTAATTAACGGAAAATGAATGGCGTATTAATTGTTGCCGGTAAACATGAATATCCTGGGGGTTATCGTTTACATGGCCTGCCATTGATTCGCTACAAATGAGTATACTGTGAGTGTGTGTGTGTATGCGTGTGTGTATGTGTTTATTGGCTGTACATGTTGTTACAAATAATGCAACGTAAGCAACGATTAAGCTCATGCCAGCACAAATAAACAAAAACAATAAATAAAACAAACACAAACATGCACAAATATATACAACAACTACTACAACTACACAATTGAATTGAACTTTGCTAAGGCTACCAACACTTACAAGGCATTCAAATCCTTTGTCCCACACACAAGAAGCAAAACCATGCGTGTTTGTGACAATTTGTTTGTGTACTTGCTTGTTTGTATTTAGGACAAAACTTAAAGATATGAGTACAATTAAAGTTTATATAAGTATGTGTGTGAGTGTGTGTTACAAGTAGTTTAAGAGTGAGCGTCATGGGAAGCTACTTTGGCAATGTGTCAAAGTAAATTGCCTCCAGCAGCTGTTAGCCAAAATATTACCATCTAATGTAATATTTTTACCAGAGTTACGGTAATTTATTTTTGAATTTCATTTATAGCGAATAGTTGAGTATTGTGTTATAATAAATTAGAAAAACCATTTCGCAGCGTAAGAAACATCATTTGGAGTTTTTGTCTAGAGCCTAAAAGTGTTGTAAGTACAAATAGAAGAAGAAGAACAAAAAGAGAAATAAAAACCAATTATTATAAAGAAATTGTTTGTTTTCAAATTTAATCGAATATTTTAAGATCCCTACTATCTAATCTTTAATATATGTAAAATAAAAGCAACATTTTTTTTAAAAGCAAAAAAGTCATTCTCGACCGATTTCTCGAATTCAAAACTTAGAATAACATGTATGGGATAAAAAAGGATATGGGGAACGAAGACTGGAAAGTGGAAAGATTTTTAGTAAAAAGTTTTTTTCATGGCAGGAATAGATATACTCGAAGAAATACACTTCGAAAAATGTTGGCCCCTTTTTAAAAAAATGTTGGTCCCAATTTCAACTACCATCCTCGGACTGAACTTTAAGTGTAAAACTGGTCTGAAAAAAATTATTGAAGAAATAACAAAACCTTTCCATTAACATTTTCACCAATATTCCAAGTCTAAAGTGCCTTCCAATTCTCGTTCAAAGCGCACAATGGTTCCATTTTATCCACAACAGACTGTATTTACAATGAATAAATTCAGCTCGCTTATCAGCATTCGCCTTCAATTCTTTCACAGAATAAAATAATCATCAAGCGCGCTTTGATCTTCGCTACGAACAACAAAAAAACCGAGTCACCTGTAAAAATAGCCAATTGCTAGCCGTTTGTGAGCTTCCGGTTGTCCCGTCAGTTGCACGACAAGCGCATAACTTTGCATACTTTTTGGCGCAGAGACTTTTTGTTTTTCGATTTCGCTATGAAAACAAGTAACTGTTACTGACACTTCACAGACGCTTACACTAAAATAAGTAATCGAATAAATGAGAACAAAACATTAAATTGAATTAAAAGAAAGAAAAAACAATTTAAGTGGAAGCTTTGCCTTGACTGTGGAAAAGGACTCCTTGTACAACCTAAACAGCAAGGACCCAGTGTAAAAAAATTAAATGGCAGATAATTCAAAAATGAGGAAATTATTTTTTTAGCTACCCTTAAATAAACGAAGAACAAGAACAACCAACAACACCCGTGCTCAACATTCACAAAGCTTGCTGCTGCGCAACAGGATAATATAAATGAGCAAAATAAATGGCAAAAGCAACAAACCAAAAAACAAAGAAAAGAAAAATGTTACTCAGCAATGAGTGGAACATTTTTGAATTAATTTCGCTTGATGCTTTGCTTGATGAGTTTAAGGTGAAAAATAATAAAATTACGTGGTTGCTAACGTCAAAGCTAAATGAATATTTGAGCGCGCTGTTTTTGTATTCGTGTAACGGTAAAATAGCAAAAGAATTTCGAATCAGAGAAATTGAAATAGAAATGATTAAATGAGTTTGAACTTAAATCGGAGAGCATTCGCATTTCTCTGGGCATTAGGCACAGAAAGTATGCAGTTCGATGAAGCTTACTCAGGGTTGAGGTATTTAAAAATGAGTTTGGTGAAGATAGCGTACTTATCTTGTACCTCTTAATCCTCAGAACATACCATGGTTACCTCGATATAAGTGAGGTTAGGTTGAACTAACGTCTAAGCAAATACGACTAGACGAATTCATATCAGGAGCCAGAACAAGTTATATAAAACTCGGTATTCTTCTCGAATTATCATCTCTTCTCTGCGATTTATCACCTAGAGCACCTTAGACGCCCCTTCTCATGAATAACTGACGCCTATTCGAAACACCAAGAGAGATCCAGTCCAATCCATGCAAAAAAATAATTCAAAACCGTGAAAGTTCGTGAAGAAGAGAAGCAGAAAATTTATATCGATTGCTGCTAGTGATGACTCCATTTATCGATATGCTCATCAATATTTTATCCGCTCTAGCTAACACACCACTGAGTGAGTTAAAACCCATCTCGTTTCTTCAGCTGAATTTTTCTTTTGGTCAAATTCAATTGGCTCTTTCGTGATTAGAGCATGAGCCTTAAAATATTAAACTTTCAATGGTGTTATTACAATTTTTCCTTCAGCAAATTGTGTTAATTACTTTTCATTGTAATAAAGTGTAAGTCTTAAGCATTATCATTTGCGCATTTCAGTTAATTAAAAAGTTTTTGTGGTGAGTGCTGATGTGCCGTAGGCATCTGCTTGTTTAGAATTTGGACTAATGGGATGTCATTTTGCATGCGAACAAGTGTGGCGCGTTTTTTAGAAATTCAAATAATATTTTAATGATGTTGGAGTTGTATTGAAATGATAATAAGTAAAAAAATTAAAAAAAAAAAACACTTAATTTTAAAACACTTGGCGTTTGAAATTTTTACCCAGTTTAAAATTTTATATTCATTAAAAGTTTTTTAAATGTTATAAAATATTTTTATTACCTTATAATATTTTTTTTTTCAGTGCAATAAAGATTTTTTTACAGTGTGCTAACCATTTTCCAAATTTAGCTAAAAAATAATTTTTTTCCCTTGAGACACTTTTGGTTTCATGGGTTCAATGACCTATATCTGTCTGTGTATTTCAACAATTTCTAAAATTTGTCCAACCTTAACTATTGAAAAAAAGCGAATACAAAAATACCGAAATTTCCGGTGTTACTCCAAAAATTAAAAAAAAAAAATGACATCCCTATAAGGTACACCCCCTAATATAAGGAGCACCCCCTAATGTATCACTTATAAAAATGAGTCTGTAAAATCATTATATTGACTTTCAAGCAACTACTGTCACTGTTGTTAATCATATTCATGTTGTTGTTGTTGTTGTTGTTTTTAAATTTGATGGCATCACTGACTGATGCTGACACCTTTACTGCCGTTAATGCTGATGGTGTTCATGTTTATGTTGATGTGGTCCAAGAGATAGTATATGCTGACATTTTTATTGCCACACTTGACACATCCTGACGACTGTCTGCGTTGTTGCGTGCACACCACGCCATCACCCCACAGCTTGGCTCACGCAGCATGACAGCCAAAAAAAAAAAAAAAAAGAAATATGCAAAAGTAAAAAAAAAGAAATGATTCCAACTGTAACAACGTTGACAAATTTAAAAGTTCGGAGATAAAATTCACTGCCACGCCACGAGTGCGTCTGCAGATGAGGGTGGTTTTTTGCCCCATTACCCACAAAAGCGATAAAAAGAAACAACAACAAAATTACAAATTGAAAACTCACGCCTTCCTACAAACATTTAAACATATTTGGCTGGACGAAGTGGGAGGCAAAGACCGTTGTCTTCTTTATTTTTTACGTGGCTTCATATAACTTGTTATTTTGTTGTTGGATCACACCGCCAACGGCCACACACTTGGTCAGTCACTCTGACAAGAAGATAGTGTCTCATTTCATTCATTTCACAATTCGTTTACTGTCCTCTCCCTCGGTTCATTTGCGGTTGAAGTTGTGCGTGGCATTTCTGACTGTCCATCCTGTGCTTGTTGTTGCGTGTATGCGGGTCATTTTATTGACCTCATTATGTGATCCGATAAAAAGCTGTTTTCCATTTTTTCCGCTAATAAATTTGTTATGTAAGTAAATGATAAGGGTCTTTTTTTATTGCCACGACGGTTGTTAAACTTTTATCTTTACATTTTAACAATCACTCAGACAAATGATTGACCTCAGACATTATATGCGGGATTAAACAAATTTACCTACTTGGGGAGAAGAAAGTATTGGAAGTCGTTTAAAGGTTGACTTATGCAGCGAATTAAAGTTCAACGACTTTTAGAATAGATTTTCGTACAGAGATCCAGTTCCGGCAAACAGAGAAAGGAAGCCACCACCCTTAACTAAGCAAAAATGTATGCCCTTTTTTTAAATTTTTACAATTCTAAAATATTCGGGATCTAATTTTATAAGTTTTGGTTTTCGGGACTAGTACTGGGATTTCAATATACGTCATTTTGCAACAATTTACTTGGAAAAAGTATGAGAAACTGGTATCTAACTTAAAACATAAATAATAAATAGCTGGATTTTTATATTGAGCCTTGTTCTACATTTTTCGAGGTTGCCATATAATTTAGTTTTTTGATGATAATTTTTAGTAGAAATCCTTTTGATGAAATCATACTTAAAATACGTTTCGTTTGATACCCACATTGGCATATCTAATTTCATTTTTAAATTTCAGCTAGGTGGTAGCACTGTAAAAATCCCCTATGTGGAAACGCTTGTTAAAAAAAAATTCCAGAAAGCTTAGACTGTAGCAGTTAAAATGAACACAAAACTTGTTGGAAATGTCTCAAGACATTATCGAGATAGTAGGGGATAGACATAAAGTTGCATTAGGTGGCAACCTTATTTGGAACCCCTACCTGGAATTATTTTTTCTGAAATAAAAAAAAAAGTTTTAATCTGTAAATACCACCTAATGGCCACATTTAATTAGAAGAACTTGAATGTAGTATATTCAAAAGTTCATACAAAATATATAAAAATGGGGTCAGGTGGCAAGCCCAGATTGAAAGCAAATCTAGAATAAACGTTTTTTACCAACAAGACGTAAAATGTCTTTCGTTTAATACCTGATTTGGCATATCTGATTTCGTTACAAAAAAAAACCAAATAGGTGGCTACCCATAAAATCATACTGAGAGGCAACACCAAGTTCGAAAAATATTCGAATGTAAAACAAAAAATGTCATCCAAATTGGCTTAAGTCGTTTCCGAGATTGTGTGGATATGAAAGTATACAAGAACAGCTCATTTAAAATTACAAAAGATATGACAATCCTGAAAACCCCGAGACAAAGATTTTGCATCCATATTTAGCTTTCATTGGTCTTTTATTTGGGTCCACAATTGGCGAAATTATCGATTCGATTACCGGATAGTTAGTATAAAAAATTTTTATTCCTTTAATCCGTATATCAAATTTTAGACCGTTACTTTAAAAACAAAAACAACTAATTCATAACCTGAACATAACTTTAACACTACAACCAAGGATCGTTAAAATTTATTTGGCATACTAAGCATAACCAAATACTTATGTCGGAAACATGGAAAATTGTCAAGCATCAACACAAATGACATGAAAAACGCAAAAACGTGTCAAAGTGCTAAAATGACAGCAAACAAGGACTTCTCAAAAAAAAAGAAAAAATATTAAAATAAACTCATATTTATTTTAATACACATAGCCACAACCCTACCACACAAAGCCAAACAAGCTTCACACACTCGTTAGATAAGAGGAAACAAACAAACCAACCCACAAGTCTCTAAGTGCAACACATGCAACAAGGAACGCAAACAATTCCACCGTTAAACTACACACATTCTGCACGTTGCATGCAACTAACCATCATCGACAGCAACAACAAGAAGTCAAAGCTGAAGCCGCGTGGCAAAAGAGCTCATTAGGCAACAAAACCCCTAAAGAGATGTGTAAATTGCTAGAAAAACGGTTGGCAAATTATGGAGGTCGCTAATAAGCAACGCCAACGCCAACACCCGACACCAAAAACAAAAACAAACAAAAATCTAGAAAAACAACAAATTAACGCGCATAAGACAACAAGCGAGACCACGTAATAATGTCTACTACTCTAACCTAAAAAAAGCAACAAACAAAAAAATACTGAAGAAAACGCCCAGAAAAACACCCACAAGCCACTAGTGACCCGCTAGCACAGCGGAGTGTCTGTGTCGTATCGTTTCATGTCAGTGGATCGTCACCACTAACGTTGGCGTTAACTTTTAGCAGTGTCACACAAAGCGTAACAGCGAGCAAGCAAGCCTTTAGCGTCATGCGGAGTGGAAACAGCACTCACGTTGTTTTGTATGAGGACTATGCCGCGACTCACACGAGCTCATAAGAGTATGTGTAACGGTGTTAGAACTTAGAAATGGAACATCGTAGTAAATTAACTCCCCGAAGGTTTAAGAGTTTGTTGCAGATAAAGTAAAATAAAAGATAAAATAAAACAAAATAAAATAAAATAAAATAAAATAAAATAAAATAAAATAAAATAAAATAAAATAAAATAAAATAAAATAAAATAAAATAAAATAAAATAAAATAAAATAAAATAAAATAAAATTAAATTAAATAAAATTAAAAAAATAAAATAAAATAAAACAAAATAAAATAAAATAAAATAAAATATATAATATAGAATAGAATAGCAAACACTTCCCTTTTTCCAAATTTTTCGTTTAATTTTTCTTATTTTACTTTTCTCCTTCTTCCTCTTTTTTCTATCTAGCTACTGAAATTATCAGCTCTTGGACTTTGTGAATTTTTCCTGCCGTTAAAGATACCGAATAAGTAATTTTTTATAAATCTGCTACGATCGCTTTAAACTTCTAACACTGACGCTAGTATATGCACAAAAATATATACCGAATACTGAAAATGGAAATTTTTCCAAAAAAGCTTCAGAGTAGAAGTAAAAAAAGAAGAAGAAATACCTCTAAGGAGCCACCAACTTGCTTAACAACTTTCTAAGGACATTCTCAAGTGCTGCGCGTGGACCACCACCGAGTGTCGCCCGAAGGATAACAAGGAAAAATATAAAAAAATAAATGAAAATATTCGTATTCTATGGTATAAGCGGTGTAATTAAAGTCGCATTTGTGACAGGCGTCAGGCATCGTATGGTGCCTGTGGCGTTTTTAATTTTCGTCGGTTGCATTAGAAGTGGAACAATTACAAGCAAACCATCAATTACACACGTACAAGCGCACACACAGCCATGCACACACAAACAATAACAAAAAAAACATAAAACTTCAACCGAAAAATTCGTGAAAATTTGAATGTGCTTAGACAGCAGGCAGTTGCAATAGCCCGCGGCTGATTAAAATCTATTAGTGAAAATCATGTTTCGAGCGAATTGAAGAAGGACAAAGAAATATCCAATGAGACTCGTAATCATATTCTTGAGTTTTGTAATATTTTTGCGCTACTTTTATTGTGTTGAAGAATAAATTGGTTGTGCGCTTGAATAAATATTAAATTCAAGTGACTTAGATTTGGGTATTTCTTGTTTTTATTGGACATTTCACTAAATATGTAAAGCTATAATTTAAGAAAAGGTGGATGCATTTATAATTTTCGAAACCCCGACTTTCCTGGAATAGAGAAATTTTAAAAAAAGATCTCTACTGACTGATTTTGATATAAGTTGGTTTTAACTTCGGGTTATCTAAATCTTTTTTTGATCCATTTCCAGTTTCAGAAACTGTTTCATTGTTTGCTGCGATACTGGGCTCTCTTTCTTTTTTAGTTTCAGTATGAAGTCCGGATTCGCTTCCAATTCTACATCCAGTTTTCGTTCCGTTGAGGGATCGGTTTCCAATTCTCATCACTATTCCGGTAATGGAGCTGGTTGCATTTTCAATATCGGCTGCGGTTTAAGTATATTTTGGTTAGTTTTCTTCCGCTTTAGATTTCGATTTAACTATGGATTTCCCTGACTTCCATATTTCTTTTAAATCTACATTTTTGTTTAACTGATTTATCTATTTATGTTGTTGGTTATGGTTTCTTACCCTTTCCAAATAATTTTAAAAACGGACTTTTCCGTTTTGCTTTCTGTTTCTAGCTTTTTTAATAGTCTGTTCAGGTGTCGGTTCCGGGTTTCTTTCATGTTTCAACGTTGGTTAAATTACGGTCTTGAGTTTGGTTCAGGTTCATGTTTCAGTTTTTAGTTTGGCTTTCAATTTATAGTACCTCAAAATTTCGTTCTTTCAATTCCATTACATTTGTGATCCTTTCTTTCCTTTCCTTTCTTTACCTTTCCTTTCCTTTCCTTTCTTTTCCTTTCCTTTCCTTTCCTTTCCTTTCCTTTCATTTCCTTTCCTTTCCTTTCCTTTCCTTTCCTTTCCTTTCCTTTCCTTTCCTTTCCTTTCCTTTCCTTTCCTTTCCTTTCCTTTCCTTTCCTTTCCTTTCCTTCCTTTCCTTTCCTTTCCTTTCCTTTCCTTTCCTTTCCTTTCCTTTCCTTTCCTTTCCTTTCCTTTCCTTTCCTTTCCTTTCCTTTCCTTTCCTTTCCTTTCCTTTCCATTCCTTTCCTTTCCTTTCCTTTCCCTACCTTTCCGTTCCTTTCCTTTTCATTCCTTTCCTTTAGTTTCCTTTCCTATTCCATTTCGAACACAATTTTTTCAATATTTCAAGTGCTCCACAATAAACAAGACTATTCTCTCATTCCTGTATGAACCCAATTGCTCAATTGACACGTTCCGCACATAATCATACGAGTGTCATCATCATTTCCGTTGACATTTTCCCTTTAACTTTTCACCGATGCTTTCTCGTAACATAAAAAAGCAAATTATTTTAGGGAACATTTTATCATACGGACGCTACTCTACGAAATTGGATTGGAAAAAACTTTACAGCAGGCAACCTAGTATGTCCTTGTTGGTGGTTATGTTTGTATGTATGTGTCTGTTTATGTTAAAACGCGTCGAATTCCACGCATAAATTATCACCATCCATACATTGCAAATACCATTTACCACCAAAGTCATCTCTTTATGCATAATAAAGCTATTTTAGTACGCAAATTCTTCGATTATGATACTTACATCGTCTCCTTTTTTTGTAAAATGTAAAAATTTCCTTTCAACTTCCGCAGAAAGTGAGTGTGTCGCGTATCGCATGTGTTATTTATGGAGGGGGTGGGCAGGTACTCAAGCTTATTGACATTACATTTTATCATTTTTTAATAATGTTCGCTCGCTTTTCTAGTTATTGGTATTCTTGGGTTTTTCATGCTTTTAGTGGTTTTATTTGGAAAATTGACACTTCGCTTATGCGCCGATGTGAGGCACTGGCACATGTGCAATTGCCAACAATGTCGACGTTGATGATATTTAGTGTTTTACAGCGTGTGTGACACAAGGAAAATAATTCATTATGATTTTACGATAATTACGAAGAGAAAAAGGGCGGCAATGAATATTCTTCATATCATCGAAAACAGTAATTGGCCTTAGGAAATGACAAATACAGTTTTGGATATTTAAGGGACCGTCATTAAAAAAATCCTTTCAACGACTTGGCAAAAAAGTGTTGAGTCCCAAAAACTCTTGAGGTTTGATGTACATACATATTTTCAACAGATATAGTTGACAAGACTTCATTGCCAGAATATTCATCGGTTAAATTCAGGAAAAGATACTCGTTTATCCTTCATTTCCTTCTTTGATCATCATTATAATCATTTTTCTTCTTCTTAGTTTTCCTTCTCTTGGATCTTTTTGGCTCTTATTTTTACTTTTAATTTTATTCCTATTTTTACCTTTACTTTTATTTTAACTTTTACTTTTATTTTCATTTAGTTTTGCTTTTACCTTTACTTTTACTTTTACTTTTAAATTTACTTTCACTTAAACTTTTACCTTTACTTTTACTTCTACTTTTGCTTTTAAATTTAAATTCACTTTTACTTTTACTTTTAAATTTACTTTTACTTTTGCTTTTACTTTTACTTTTACTTTTAATTTTAGTTTTTCTTTTACTTTAATTTTACCTTTCACTTTCACTTTTATTTTTACTTTAACTTTTACTTTTACTTCTACTTTTCAACATCAAAAGTTTTAATTTAAATTTGCAAAATCTCATGCTTAAATTCATAATATTTACCAAAAAAAAACCCTTTGCTTTGATTGAAATCTAAAATACGCGTTATTACACAATTCAAACATTACAACAGCTTTCAACCTTCAAACTTGAAGTGTAGCGCTCAGTAAAATCCTAATAGTGGATTTGGAGATTATTCACATCACGTGCCAGCGTCACTCAGTACGCTTACATTTTAGTTCCCAACTCCTTTTTAGCGACATTGTTCATTTGCACTTTGCATTTGGAACTTTGCTACCAACTCTCCTTCTTTCTTTTCTTTCATTTTGGCTGCCCCAAAAGTCCGATATTTTAAGAATTATGAATGCCACGTGACTTTCCCTGCGACATGATTTGTAAATAACACAAACACCCATCCACTCATCCATACATTAACTCCACTGATGCTTTTGAATTTCATAAGTAGCCATTCCCCGAATGATTTCACGCATTTGCAGTCCATTTGTGGGTGACATTTTACTTTGGTTTTGCCCCATTTAGGGAGCAGCGCTACTCGTACAATGGTCCAGTGCAACGGCTTGTTTGGCCTTGGCTGCCCAAAAAACCAGACGTCACGCTCGCCTGCTCAATCGGGCGTGTATACATAAATAACGAATAGTAAAATATTAGTGAAATATGCTCAAATTATGAGATATTCGTAATGACCTTTTGTTCGTGGACACTATTTGTATGGGTTTAATGCGATGGAGCAACTTTTTCGCTTTGGTATAATTTACGAGAAAACGACGGCTGTGAAAATTAGGCCATGGGGATTTAAATACTTTAGTAGTTTCTGTAGCTTAGGGAAACTTATTATAAAATGTACCAAGATTACAACCAGAGGCTGGCAAATTGTTGGTTGGAACAAAAAAATTAAAGTTTTTTGTAGTAGATCGACACTTCGAAATTGAGTCAAAAAGGAGAGCGGAGAACAGAACCGAAATCCTATTCCATAGACTTGAAATCGATTCCAGTAAAAGGTGTTCTAAGGTGACTATTTTTAAAACTAATTAATTTAGCTTAGATATTCGGTATACATATATTTAATGTTGGAATATAAATATGTAATATAAATATACTCACGTAATATCTAGCGCGTTATCTATAAAAAAAACCTTAGCTTTAAAGGGAATCAGAAAAATGCAAAAAAAAACAATGAAAATAAAAAAATTACGAGGGCACACCTTTCATGAGCTCACAGACAACACTAAATGATTAAACGAACACACCTATAAAGATGAAAAAGCTAAAAAAAGAAAGCTTCGAAAATATTCCAGTAAATAAATGGACACAATATAAATAGACTTAGAGGTGGAATATTATAATTTTTTTTTTTTAATTTTAAAGGTTCTAGAATCATTCTTATATTATTAATAGGGTTGTTCTGTTATAAAATCTACACATGAAATCAAAAAGAATTTAGTGTAATTCGAATATATCATTCTAAATCCTTAGCTAGTCTAGAAAAAACTCTATGAAGTTATCATTTAACATCTTCTTTATTGGCTGCAGGTTAATATTGCCATTCTTGTTTGGTCATGCTGTGATAGTAAAACCTTCATACCAAAGTCAAATATACGGTCCATCAATTCGTCGAACTTCAGATTCGCTTAACTTTGATAAGTTTGAAACCCTTCTCTTCAAGGGTCACTATGGTTGAAACTTTTTATATACTCGTCCTTTAGTAGGTTACTTTATATACATGTTTAACCTCTACATGTAAACGCATAAGTTGTTGTAGGAATAAATACTTTCACATAAAACTAGAATACAGCAATGTTACGAAATACTTTCTATTTCATTTGTTTGCCAGCGTCACACCTCAACTATTGCATGTCCTTCAATTAAACTATTTACCTGTTCATGGATTTCTTCATTTCTTTTTTTTTTTGCTTTGCAAAAATTACGCTTTTTTTATTATTTACGTTTTCTTTTTATGTAATTTTTTGTCATGCTGCTAAACGCGTGTATAGAGTAATTTGAGCGTGTCACATGTGAAAACTACTGGAAACCAATTTGTAATAAAAGTAGCGTCAGACCACTACGAGCACCAAGCGCATGCAATGTGGTCAAGCCATAAGGACAATCACAACAAGTAATAGAGGAAATGATAGTGAACAAATGAAAAAAACAAAAACGTTGGTTTGAAAGCGGTAAGAAAAATCCTGACACATCACGCAAGGACATCACATGCGGTTTTGCACCTGCAGGTGACCATTGTATGGTTTTTGCCTGCTGCTTCCGTTTTTCTTAATTTCGTGTCTCTTTTCATTGTGGTCGCGTTGACAGCAATGATTTTCATTTCCACTTCTTAACAATATATGCAACTAACTAGGAGGAGGAGGTGGGGGACATGTGAAATACGCATTTTTTGCTATTTTCCTTTTGCTGGGGTTGAGGTTATGTAGCGGCGTATTAAAGCTTTCTTTCGTCATCCAATCAACAAAGAAAAACTAATTCCAGCAATTGCTTCCACACCTCCTCCTGCCACAAGATTTTTGCTTTTTTGCCTTTCAATTTTGCTGGCAGCAGCAACACTAAAAACGACACGGACTAACGCCATTGTACGAGTAGAACTGTTCCTGCTGCTTGAGGCTATTGTGCAGCACAAGCAAAAGTTCTTGATTGGCATAAACTATGGGGCCTCGCTGGAGCAAAAGTTATTTACGTAATGTTACTTGTTACAAATTACACTGTTTCGATTTTTTTTAGAAGTGTGGAAAGGAAGCTCTGTTCTAAATCTACAGTAGTAGTTAAGAACAAGTTTCATGAAAGGACTGCTGGTGCTAGCTAACTTTACTTCTACTGGCGACTGCTTAAGCAGTCTGGTGACTTAGAAGTTATAACAGGGGTCTTCAATCTTTCTTCCCATAGGTCATTTTTAGATGAGCCGGTAATATAAAAATCATATCTTATAAAATAGTAAAAACAAAACATAAGAGCACAGAACATTGCAAGGCACCTATGGCATAATATAGAAGAACATAAAATATAATAACATAACATAACATACCATAACATAACATAACATAACATAACATAACATAACATAACATAACATAACATAACATAACATAACATAACATAACATAACATAACATAACATAACATAACATAACATAACATAACATAACATAACATAACATAACATAACATAACTTAGCATAACTTGGCATACAATAATATAAAAACTCATAATATAGCACAACCCAACATAATATAACAAGAATAAAAATGCATAGATTTACATAACGATGCATAACATAAGGAATCATAATCAAAATCAAAGAAACACATGCAAAAATGCAGATTATTATTTTTTATCACATAATATAAAAAACATAGCACAGCTTAGCATAACATGACATAACATTGCATATGCAACAATTTTAAATCTCCTTAACAACTAAAATTTCGGGCTATACATACAGCTTGGCTTAAAAAATAACCTAACTAATTTTATTTACTCTAGTTTAAGGCAGTCAAAGTGCGTTTCTCTGTGTTAAATAAAGCCTCAAGCCGAAAATTAGTAACACCGTTGTCTTTTTATTTTACACTAGGCGATTGTTCGTTGCAAATTTTAAGTTGCCATTTAAACAACAAAATAGCAGAAAAAGTATTTAAAACACTTAAACTACAACAACAATTACAAA
The DNA here is from genome assembly GCA_951509765.1 of Sphenella marginata. Classification (NCBI taxonomy): domain Eukaryota; kingdom Metazoa; phylum Arthropoda; class Insecta; order Diptera; family Tephritidae; genus Sphenella; species Sphenella marginata. Next base: position 11,738,156 of record OX608082.1, read on the forward strand.
TGGCAAATGAAAAAAATTTAATGCCGCACAAAGTACTAAAACAAAAACAAACAAAACAAGTAAGGAAAGGGCTGTCTTCGGCTGTGCCGAAGTCTTTATACCTTTCATGAATATGCACAACTTTTCTCAGTGTCCGCTCCTTACTTACAATTACTCACAAACTCTCCAAAACTGTTAATTTAAAAATACATAGCCAAACCACATATATCGGAGCAATCGGTAATATGGGAGCTATATGTTATGTAAGTCCGATCTGTATGATTTTCACTACACACATCACTCATATAATAAGTACCAAACCTGCAAAATTCTACGTTTCTAGCTTTCTATTTGAAAAATTTATAGCCCGAAACCCATTTATCGAAACTATCGATTATATGGGAGCTATATGTTATGTTGGTCCGATCCAGGTGATTTTCACTACACACATTACTTATATAGTATGTACTAAACCTGCGAAATTTCGCTCTAATAGCTTTTTAATTGCAAGAGTTAGAGGCCAAAACCCATTTATCGAAACTATCGATTATATGGGAGCTATATGTTATGTTGGTCCGATCCAGGTGATTTTCACTACACACATTACTTATATAGCATGTACTAACCCTGCGAAATTTCGCTCTAATAGCTTTTTAATTGCAAGAGTTAGAGGCCAAAACCCGTTTATCGGAACAATCGATTGTATGGGAGCTATGCGTTGTATCGTTCCGATCTTACTGGTTCCGACAAATGATTAATCCTATGCAAAATGGCGCCTGCTTGCAAAATTTCATCGAGATATCTCTAAAATTGAGGGACTAGTTTGCGTTCAAACAGACGGACGGACAGACGGACAGACGGACAGACGGACAGACGGACGGACGGACGGACGGACGGACAGACGGACATGGCTAAATCAACTCAGCTCGTCGCCCTGATCATTTCGGTATACTTAATGGTGGGTCTATCTCTTCTTCTTCTCATACTTACAAACATCGGACCAAAGTTATAATACCATTTCATGCTCATGAAAGGTATAAAAATTTGCTACAAAAGTTACAAAAGAAAAAAGAATTACTATGCAACATTTAACCATAACAAGCAACCAACAACAATGCAACTGCAAGCAAACGTTCGCATTGGCATGAAGGAAATTACATTATCATCAACAACGGCAACATTACAAATACAAAAAGCGAAAAGTAAGAACACCAAATACCATAAACACTGCAACTATGCCGTCAAAGGACACAATACAATTACACTGCAATTTAAACACCCTCCCCGCCAACACAACCCGCTAGCCTAGTCGACAAAATGAGGTAGTTAGCGCGTTGTTCCAGAAATGCCGGCGGGCGCTTCGCACTTCCTGCCACCGAGTGACAGTGATACGCGTAATATAACGGAGATAGAGCGGCGAAACAAACAAACACACATACATACATACACATACACTCGGTGAAGGGGCTCTGCATGCTGGTATACATATATTACGATATCGCGCATAACAAATAAATAAATGCTATTTCTAAGTAGTCACTCATAATTACAGACGAACTGTCGGAAGTACATAAAGCGCGACAGTTGAGGCATTGGGGGCGTTGGGGTGGTGGGACGTTGGGCGTATGAGATTGTTTATCGCCTTTTAAACACTGCGTTTATGTGTAAATAGTTAGCCGCATAATTTTTCACATTTATACGTACATACTAGCAGATATATGAATATGTTTGTTTGTATCCCCATTTCAGTATTTACTTTAGTGACGTTGCGCATTGTCGCGCCACAAGACTGATGAACTGTTTATGACTTGACATTTTTTCTTGTTGCCAACTCTATTTTGCAATGGCTTATAGTGTATTTACCAGCTAACACACAATAGTTTATTATGTACATATATTTCAAGGAGTCACACCCAAGTTAAAACCAAAATCAACATGGGATTAAAATACATTTTTCCAAAAAAAAATTTTTTTTTTCAATATTTTTGATATTTTCAGTAAATAAATAAATCTAAAAAAAATTTTTTTTCAATATTTTCGATATTTTCAGTAAATAAATAAATCTCAAAAAAAATTTTTTTCAATATTTTTCATATTTTCAGTAAATAAATAAATCTCAAAATTTTTTTTTTTTTTCAATTCAAAGCCATAAAATATTGCAAATAAAAAGTCGTAAAATATAATTTTCTTAAAATTGTTTTAAATGAAATTGTGCTTAATTTTTAAGCGTAAAAAATGAAAAAAAAACAATTAAAATAAATTTAAAAAAAAGTTTAACAATTTTTTTTTGCAGTTTTAAGTAAATAAATTATTTTAAAATTTTTTTTTTATTCAAAATTTTAAAATATAATTTTCTGAGATTTCGTCTAAAATAAATTGTGCTTAATGTTAATAAAAAGTTAAGAAAACTCAAAAAACATTAAGAAAAGTTTTAACAATATTTTTACAGTTTTAAATAAATAAATAGTTTTTTAAATTTTTTTTTGTCTCAAAATCATAAAATATTTTTATCAAAAAGTTGTAAAATAAAATTTTTTTGAATTTCTTTTGAAAGTAATTGTGCTAAATTTTTAAGGGTAGAAACTTTCGAAAAATAAATGGAACAAAATTTTTTTTAATATTTTTTTTTTGAGATTTAAGTAAATAAATTATTCTTAAATTTTTTTTTTTTAAATCATAAAATATTTTCATAAAAAGGTTCTAAAATATAATTTTCTTGGAGTTCTTCTAAATTAATTGTGCTCAATTTGTAGGGATAGAAAATAAAATTTTTTTTTTTAGTTTTGGCAATATTTCTGGGAGATTTCAGAAGCAAAAAAATACTAAATAATTTTCTCTTCTTTCAAAATCAAAAAAAAAAATTCTTAAAAAACCTGAAAATATAATTTTTATTGATTTTTAACAAAATAATTTGTGTTCAATTTTTAGATTTTTTTCTTAAATTACTAAATACAATTTTTTGTTTTCAAAACAACCGATTTCCAAGTTCCCTGAACTGACCTCTTAATAATTGGTTTACATCCCTGCAAAAAAAACAATTTAACAACAATTTCACATACTTTATGCCTCGAGAATGGGTGGCGCAATTTAATATTATTTTCTTCTTCTTCTATCAACGCATTAAGCCCTCCGGCACATTTGACATTTGCGGCGTAAAATGTGTATAAATAACAGTTAATAACTGTTAGTCCTACAGTGGTACTGCAATTTTTTTTCTTTACCTTCATTGTTGTTGTTACTGTATGCCTTACTTATTATGATAGTTTGTATTATTTACAGGATTAACGTTTTCTTTTCGCTGGCAGCTTGCTTACGTACGCGTTCCAAAGTTGATTTATGTACGTTTGTAGCAATGTGAGCGTATGTAGCTGGTTTGATGTTGGAGCTGTGGGGTGTACTTATGAGTAAATGTAATTAAAATTTTTTTGCAATTCGTTTGAATCGTATTACAGCGCATTTGTTTTACTTTTTAAGCAATCAAACGACAAGGATTACTTCGAGGAAATGAAATACAAAAATTGTTCCTTTCTTTGTTATAAAGTATCAATCGAACAATTTTGTTGCGTTAGCAAAAATATGTCATGAATTCATAGTGATTTTATGAATACGATATGTGTGAGCAACTTTGATATTTTCTTCCTTTTTTCCTTACTTAGGATACTAGAAATTATTGTTTTTTTCTTTCTTTTCTTGCACTCATAATATAATGTTCGCTGTACAAGGCAATATTGGTATGATACAAGACCTGTCTTTAAAAATAAAAAGATAATAAGAGAAAATAAATATAAGTGCTACGATCAAGGCGAATACATTAAAAAAACAAAAAAATACTTAAACAAATAAAAGTAAACATGTGTGAAAATAGTAGCAACAAAAAACATAGGATGGAAGAGAGGATGTGCAGGCAAAAAAACTCTCCATACAAAATAAAAAAAAGAATAAACATTCGCAAACACAAAAGAGAAGCTGAAGAGTGGCAGGAATGCAAGAAAATGAAATAAATAAATAAATACATGAATATAAATTTGTTTGTATTAGTTTAGGTTGACAAAGAAATATTCCTTTGTAAGTTTACTTTCACAGTGTCATGTAACACATCGAAGCGTTAAATTAAAAATTGTAAAATAATCAGCACCAAACTAGGGGATTACGAATATGGGGTTTAAGACCTAAAACTCACCTCATGGATTAAATTAAAAAAAAACTCAGTAAATTATCACTAATGTGAGACCCATACTATCTTCAGCATCCCCACAAAATTCCTCTTTTTAGTGCGTTGAGAATAATTATTTTTTCTCGAATCACATCTAAATATTTTCTCTCACACTTTGCCATACATACATATGTACATACTCTTACATGTTTACTGCATTAAAATTTTATTTATTTAATTTCACTCTCATCGCAAAACGCTTCCGCTTGTCTCAGGTGTGTAGACGTTACAGCGATTTTGATTGATAGTCTCAATGGGACTTAAACTGATGCAAACTGATTGACAGTTCGTTGATTTAAATGCAGCGCGGTAAAACGACTTCTGTATAGATATACAAACAAGCTTATAAATATATATACGATAAAAGTGACTTAAGTGTATGCATTTAATATTAATCAGTGGCAGCATATAAACAATATGCCACAAGTGATTGGAGTACTCAATTGTGTTTTGGCGCTTCTTTGGAGAAACAGTCACTTTAGGACGCTTTTGTTTTTAATTTTATTGATTACATATTTGATTGAAAATGGATTTGGTTAATTTGTTATCTAAATACAATACATATAAATTGATTTTGCAAGGAAGGAGTGGCACCTGAGAACTTGTGCTGCTTGAAAAATTTTACGTTCTAACCTCTTTATTACTCTCCTTCGCTTTTAATAAATTTTTCTCTCCTTCTATTTCTTCCCTTTCTTTTTATTTTATCCCTCTTCCTTTCTATTTTATCCCTCTTTCTTTTCCTCTTCCCTCTGCTCCACTCAAATATTTTCCCTACTCTTCGTCTTTGCTTTCTTCGCAAGCGTTGTCCGCCATTTTCAGTAAAAAATAAAAAAATGTTACTGCTACCATTTATTATTTCCCTTGTTCTTGTTAATTTATAAGGGCGTGGTATCGCCCACTTTTTCAAAATTGTATCCCATCAGCCAGTATACATACATACATACATGAATGGGTCTTTCAAGTATCATCCTTCTAAACCAAAAAATTTCGTAGTTACGATTAATCGAAATATTTTATTTCAGTAGGCGTGGCACTGCCCCCTAATTTTATGTTATATATTTACAATATTGTATTCAGTGATCAGTAAAGAACTATTTTTGCAAGTTCCATAAAAAATATCGCTAAGAAATTATCATTAAGGTTCAGTTTCCCTCTTAATACTACATACATAATTCGCATTTATCGAACTATCGATTATTCGAATTTGAAGTGGTACCATATTTAGATAAATAAATTAAAGCCACTTGCTATTATCATTTTCTTCTTAGCCTACCTTTAAATAATCTCAATGTTCTTATCTTCGACTTTCTCGCAAAATAATCCTTTTTCTTACCAGACTATGTCAACATAATCAAATTAAATAAGTACATACACTCACATGCTATCCATGCCATTAGGATGATGCAACAGATGAGTTGGCTAGCCACGCAATGGGATTTATACAACATATTTGCACAAACCCTTTTCATTTATGCGCCAACAAAGACTTAATAATAGACTCAAGTAAAAATAGACAAAAACAAAAGCGGACGATGAAACAAAGAACAAGCACTGCATAGCCGATGATGATAGCTGGGTTGTCATATGGAGGCGGTGGCGTATGAGCAACTAATTTTAGATCAAGCTTCTGGAGCAGTTTAGCGCTTGTTTTTGTTGTGAATGAAAGTGTGAGAATGCAAAGAAGCTTTGAGTATATAACATTAAATTGCGCAATGTAGAAGGAGTTTGTTTATAAATGAAGACGTTAGTGGAAGAAGGGGCTATGTCGCACTTTGAGTGAAACGAGAAAATCGACTTTAAAGTTTAGCAAAAACATTTGAAGTTCTATCAAAACTGTTAAAATGAACTTGCATGAAAATTATGTAAATCAGTGTAAGACGGTGTATATTTTCATATCAAGCGAGAAAAAGAACACAGTAATTTACACATAAACATGTTACATAGCACCTTCTTCCACAATTCGTATTGAAAACTTGTGTACATAGCCCCTTCATCCATGATTTATTTTCTTAAATTTTTATGATAGCGGTTATCTGATAAGCCAGAAATCTTTATATGCATACAGACTATCCACCAATACAAGAAATAGAGTTTGAGTGGTTTGGCGACATAGCCCCTTCTTCCACTAACGTCTTCAAATATTAATAGCCTCAAAAGAAAAACTGTGAAATTTATTCAAATTTTTTCTCTCAAAATTTTTTCCATAAAAAACACAATATTGAATAACTTTTTCCTTGAAGAAAAACAATTTTGGTTCAAAACCAGTGTTTGATGTGTGCAACTATGTCTGAAAAGCAAACGATTTCAAAACCACCAAAATATTTCAAGCTAAAATATATTTTTTAAATTAAAAAAATTTTTTCCATTAAAAATAACCAACTTCTTCAAATTTCGCCAGATTAATTCAAATGAATTCGCATCATATTAATTTGCGAAATTCGAAAGAAGCATCAACATAAAAAGCAATACATCAACAGAGATGTGTTAATGAAAACAAACGTTATAGCATTAAATCATTGCATAGTTACAGGCGCACAAACGTAGATGACTAACAAGTAGTTATTGTATTTGCTTTTCTTTCTTCCATTGTTGTTGTGGAATTGGCGACAACAACAATGCATTTAAAATGCAATAACTGGATTAGATGTGCTTTATGCTGGGCGCCAGCAACAACCACACACACACACACACATGCACATGCATCCCACTTGTAATTGTATTTATACAGTTATCCTTAACCAACACAAAAGTCTATTATTGTACTCCAATTGCTGTTATTGTTATTGTTGTTGCTTACTCTGTTATTTATAGAGTTTTTAACACAATCACATTGGAGTTGACATTGGCCCGGCAGCTATGGACGACAGCAGCCGGCGGCTACTCGACGTTGTTTGTTGGAGTTACAAAGCAAAAGTTTTTCTCACCTGTGTGAGTTCAACTCGGTTGCTGTTGTGTGTATGTGTGTAAGCTTTTCATTTTATCTATATTTAGCTGTTAGCTTGTTGTTGAGCATTGGCACTTATCTCAGTTTATTAAAAATTCATTCATTTTGTGTTTGCAGCGCACTCTGCCGCACATACACCAACGCATACTGGGTAACCAATACAAGCATACAGATTGAAATGGAATTACTCGCGTTTGTTTGTTGATAGGCAGAACAAGAGCTGGTTCAAAATTAGAAATTTCTGAGTGGTATTAAACTAGTCCGAAAAAGACAAGAGTTTTGGCAAAAAAAAATTCAGTGTAGCGAGAGTTTATTTTGAACCAGTTTCCGACTAGTGAATTTCTCTCCGAAAATTCAAGATTAACAAACCGTGTTTAAAAGTACCAGTATCTTATAAGAAAAAAAATTTATTTGGTTAGTTTGTTATCTTAGGCTTCATATTAAATGTACCGCATGCTTCAACTAGCTGGTTCGACTACAAGGTATATTTTATGTCTGATGTCCTACGTAGCAATTACCCGCTTGTGCATTTCATTGATTGTGCCTGCTTTAGATTTGTTTAAATTTAATTGTATTAACAAGCTTTATTCTGATTTGATAATAGAAAATCTGCATAATAAATTAAGATATGAATTTTAATCGGCTGGCTTGCAAAAAACATGTTTTTTTTTTCAAGGTCGAAGTTTATAGATGTTTTTAATAAATAAATAAAATAAAATAAAATAAAATAAAATAAAATAAAATAAAATAAAATAAAATAAAATAAAATAAAATAAAATAAAATAAAATAAAATAAAATAAAATAAAATAAATTAAAATAAAATAAAATAAAATAAAATAAAATAAAATAAAATAAAATAAAATAAAAAAAATAAAATAAAATAAAATAAAATAAAATAAATTAAAATAAAATAAAATAAAATAAAATAAAATAAAAAAAAAATAAATTAAATAAAATGAAACCAAACGAAACGAAATATTGAATTGAAGTCGAAATATCGAACAAATAAAAAAAAAATGTTTAATACTACCAAAAAAGAAGTTTTATTCGAAAATCTGACTCAATAAAAATTATTAAAATATAAAATAAAATAAAAGAAAATAAAATAAAATGGAACAAAAAATAAAAAAAATAAAATAGTAACAATAATGTATTGCAAGGCTGGGCAAGGTTATTTATTGTAAGTTTGAAAATTTTTTACTGGCAAGCCCTTTCAAATCTTTCCATCAAAATCAACTACCAACTCATCCCATAAATGCACCTGCTCATCAATGTATGTATGTAGGTGAAAGAAATTCTCTTCAGATCAATTACCTTCCTTTCAATAAGCTTCCGAACAATTCAATGCCACTTGACACAAATCAAATTAGCGACGAAAAATTACAAAAACATTCTTTAGTTCAAAAAAGTTCCGAACAAACTATAACTTACAAAAGAGACAACAAGCAGAAACTTTAACAAATCTAACTTAAGTACTTATTAATGCACATTTGACCTTCTTGAAAATGTGTAAGCGAACAAAAGTTTTTATACCAAGATCAATGGATTTTCATTTTTTTCTGCTTCAACTGAACAACTTCAACGACAAGAAATCAAATCAAAAAGTTAAACGTAAATCAAGAAACGCTGAGTAGCTACTTGCATATGTATGAGTGAAGTATGTATTGAGGCGAGTAAGCGAAAATGAGTAAGGAAATCTAAGTTTGAGTGAAAGGGAACGTTATATACTTAGTGGGGACGATTCTTTGCATCAGAACCTTCTTAGAAGAGCTAGGGTATTGTAAACCTTCAGCTAGTAAGCAAACAAAATTATTATGCTCTACATAAAAGCGCAACTAGGTATACAAAAATCCCGGAAAAATAAAATGCAAAGTTTCTATTTTTATGCATTCGCTAAAGATGACCCCTTCCTTTGTGATTTTAAAAACAAACTTATCCAATAAAACTTTTGCTAACATTGATTTAAAAAGGTGAAAAGCAGACGCAGTTGAAGCGTCGTAAGTTTATTGGGTGAGAGGTAAAGTCGTATAACTGTAAATGGGATAGAAACGCGTGTCGATAATTGAAGAAGGGGATAACAGGAAATTATTTATTATTTTAAAAAAAAAACTGAAAGGCATATAAAGGGGGAAATACATATGTAAAATAATTTATCATTGTTAATACAAATATATGCTGCTCTAGATAAGTAACTTTAGTATTTTTAATATTTCAGACAAACTTCAAAACGCATTGACACCAAGCAATATCCCTTAACTCACATATGAAATGTCAAAGTTTTTTTATTTTTATTATTTTTGTAGAAAAGTTGTCAAAAAGGATTTACTTTCAGAATTGCATTTCAAAACCATTACAACTTCTAACACGCTTATCCTTTGATATCTTTAACTGATTTCCCATTTCTGTTTCATTGCCGTTGCCCTGCTACCCTCAAGCGCATCCAAGTCATTTCAAAAACATTTATGCTTTATCAGCACAAAGTCCACAGCATAAGCAGACGTAGAGCAGGTGTTAAACCATTACAACAACTGTTGGCATAACTTTCACACTCACCACTTGCTCTGCGCGCCCTTTAGTGGCAGCTTCTTTGTGTTTATCTTTGTCTTACCGTTCACCGTTTACTTGTTGATGTTATTGTTTTACCGCTTACCGTTGTTATTTCTGTGTTATAAAATATTAAGTTTGCTTCCTTTCTTTTTTTTCCACTATTTAAAGTTTTGTTGACTTCTCAACGCATAATGCACTTGGAGTTGCAATGAGAAATGAAAACAAAATCGCAACTCACAGATTTTGCTTGCTTCCCGCTGCTTGCCACACTCGACTTGCAACTTGCGCCTCTCTGACTTAATACTTTAATAGCCCACAAAAGTTTTTCCTACTTATCTTGTTCTTTAGTTACTTAAGTAGTTCAGTAAACTTTGTTGTTTTGGTTTTTGTTTTTATACTCAGCTGAACATAGCTTACAGATCATATTATTTTGAACTAAAACTGCCCACAATGAAGGTAATGGCTTTATAGCCAAACCAATATGCCAAAGTAAATCGCTAACTCTAACTTTGTTGCTAGAGCTGACAGTTGAGTATATAATTTTCGGATACAGCCGACCTTAAACCCACTTAATTTTTTTTTTTTTTGCTTTGGCGTGCAGACTTCTGCACAGAAACACTTGATTTTTCATTTTTCAGTTGAAACCAGACCTGTTAAATAACGATTACAAATCGTAATGATTACCGATTTGATTGATTAATTTCCTGAGAATCCACTTAATGATTAATTACCATTACTTTAAATTAAAAAAAATAGATTAAAAAATTATCAAAAAAATTATGATTTTTCACAATTATTAAGAATAATCACAAATAATCAAAAGAAGTCAAGCAAATTTATTTTTGGAATTATTTTTAATACACATAAGTAGCTCATAATAAAAATCATGTTTTTTTCACGTTTGTAACAATCATTACCAATTAAAAGAAAATTTTTGGATTATTTTTGATTTTTTTTAGTATAAATCATAATAAAAAATTATAATTTTTTTTGATTATTTTTTTGTAAATTTTTAATATATGTAACCATACTAAAAAATCATGTTTTTTTCCTTTGATTTTTTTTTTGATTATGCTTGTTTTTTCTGTGACTTTTTAATATACATATATAAGTTATATGAAAAAGTCATGATATTTTTTTTTAATTTTTTTTTAACTTCTGTTTTGAAAGCAATTAGAATAATCATAACCAACTAAAAAAAAATGTTTGCTTATTTTTGATTTTTTTAATAAATGTAAATCGTAATAAGAATTATGATTTTTTGTTTGTTTGATTATGTTTTTTTTGTAATATTTTTTTATAATGTAAATCTTAATATAATATAATTTTTTTATCCAACAAGCAAAGTAAACTCAAATTAAATCTTTTTTGAAAAGAATTTGAAATATTAGAAGTTGAATAGAAAAAAAACTAGCAAATAGCATTTAAGAACTTTTAACAACAATGAAGCACAAACAGATACAGATACGCACACACTCACATTTATTTATAAGATCTGTAACCACACTGTTATATCAATGAATTTCAATTTTAATAAAATTAATTGAATTTAAAAATTATTACACTTTGCCATTAGCAAGCATATTCGCTTTTAAGTGTTTTTTGTTATTGCTTACAACCGGTTTTTTTTATTATTAATAATTCACTTAATAAATGCACTAAATAAATAAATAATTTACAAGCATTTGACAGCTGTGGATAATTACTGCATTTGTCCTTCAACAACTTTAAACAATCCTATTATCACATACATACATACATACATACATATTTACTCTATACATATATACTTTAATAAAATGATATTGCATTTTGTGCGCCAATTAATTTAAGTTTAATATTTGTATTAAAATATTATAGCATTTAATATATGTATGTATGTATGTATGTTTGAAGTAAGTTTGAGTAAGTGAGCAATAAAAATTGTTATTGTAATAATTTTGCATTTGGCGTGTTAACAATAATATGAAATTGTAAATAACAAAAATTAAATTCGCCACAAATACCTATAATAATGACAACAACATTAATCCCTTTAGCCTATGTGTATACATTTGGACACACATGTGTGTTTGTTTGTGTGTGTGCGTTGAGTGAAAAATAACCGTTATCAGAAGCATTATGCGCGACGCTCGGCTCATTAACAGCTGAATTGTCAGCACTTGCGGTTTGTTTTTTGGTTCATTTTTTTTTTACTGTTGTAATTTATTTATTGTTGTTTGCTTGTAACTTGTGGTTAATATTTTTGTTGTTGCTGCGGTTAGTCTTTTGCTGTTCATGTGGCTTTGTGGATTTTAATTTTTCTAACAACGTGAATGCATCTTTATAGATGCTTGCGTTTCGCATTAGAAAAAACTTTAATTTACATTTAAACTTAAATGGTTGCGTTCGTACGAGGCTGCGCCATGAAAGCAAATAAAAATATGTCAAAAAGCAACAACGAAAATTTGTATTCCATATATCAAGCTAGACTTTCAGCAATATATCGGTGTACAATCCATTCAATTTCATGTAGCAGTTATTTAGTGATGCGCGTGCAAACATATATACCGATTGATATACAGCAAATTTTAGGACTTAACTCTCTTTTTTTCTTCCGCTGTAATTATTATAGCATTTTTATGTAACATTTATTATTTACAGTCAACGGTTTGTCAACATTTTTTTATACTAATACACAAATACATATTATGTTGACCCAACTTCTGTTGCCACCACTGTATAACGCGTGAATTTTACATCTCTGCACTGTAAAATGCATGTCTGACTTTAAGTTGAATATCCAACAATATATTGATAAAAATTTCATTCAATTCTCTGCAGCGTTTTTTGAGTGATGCGCGAACAAACATATAGACAGACAGACACAAATTTTTAAAACCATTGTTTACGCGTCTATTGCAGCAACATAGAGCTAAATAAGAATTTTTCTATATTCTCACATACATATTTACATGCATCGGTATTTTACAATTTGTTTGCATTTAAATATAAGTTCGAATTTCGAACTTCAGCAATTTAAGCCAACAAAAAGCGAAAACTTTCCAAATATCACTTACTCTTCATAACAATTCCACATTCGTCCTTTAAACTGTCGCTTCTCTAAATATTAAGAGCTTATCTACAATTCTAACAAGAAAACTCAATTTGCTTATTTCTGTTTCTACTTCACTTTTCCTTCCAAATTCGCTGCTCAAGTTACGCAGCTGCTTGGCTTTCTTACTACTTGCTTAGAATACTCGTAATAAGAAAAACAAAACTTGAATGTCAACGCCGAGTCGTTCGTTTGTCACTTTGTCTGCTTCCAACAGACGACATTCTTGTTTTTTTTTTTTTTGTTATTATTTTTTAATTTCTTCAAATCGATCAGAAAGTCATTTACAGTCAATTTTCATATCAAAAGACGAATTAGTGATTGCTTGGAGTTACTTATTGCGTGTTGCGAGGAATTTAAAATAAAAATATCGGTGGAAAAGTTCAATGATTTTCGCTATGTGCAATATTAACTTCCGACTTGAAGTGCCACAGTGAAGTAGTGAGATTGGCGATATATTGATGCACTTTTCTTATTTATATGAATTTGATCAAAATATCTCTTAAATCGTTTCTTTTGATTCTAAGAATTTTCGAAATTTTTTTTGAAAATGTGCTAAATTTCTTTTCTTTGAAAAATTGCAAAATTTAAATAAAATTCGAAATCAATAATTCAAAACCCGTTTAAGTTCCATCTTTAGGTTCATAAAATAAAATTGTTACAGCCTTTATCGCACAAAAACCAACCGGGGCTAGTGTCTTATAATAATAGAAGCCCAAAGAGCAGTGTTTACAAAATTTTGTCTGTTTGTCTATATGTTTGTACGCGCATCACTCAATTACCGCTGCATAGAATTGAATGAAATTTTCACCAATTCTTACTTAGATTCCAACTTAAAATTTTTAATAAATTTTAACGCACGGAGAAGTTGTATACACTCTACAAAGTAGTGGCAATACAAATTTGCTCAAAATATTTCTAAACATATTGCGAAGTTGGAAGAAACACATGCATGCTTTTAATAGATTTTGTAAAAATAGAAAAATAGAAAATTTACACGCACCAAAAATTATATAAAAAGTGAGCATTCTCATATTTAGTCCATAAAATATCTCTTTTCACAATCTTCAAATTTTCCCATTTATCCTATTAATCACTATAAATTATATCACTTACAAATACCACAAGCAAATAAAAAAATTGCTTCCAACTCCACAAGTTATTATCCTAAATAGTCATATAATAATTGCAAATTACTAGTAAATTACCTTTTACAACAAATATACCGCAATACAAAAACAAAACAGCCAACACATTTTCTTATAAAAGTTATTAATGTTTGCCACATTTTATTTTTATTTTTTTGTTCTTGTTTTTTTTGTGTTTTTTTTTTTCGCAGAGCATCAAACTCATTGGAGGCATAATTAATGGAATCCATCAAGTTAATTAGTTGCAACAAGTAAGTATAAAAGTTTAAGCCCTGTTTGTTGTTATTGTAACAAGAACACGAACGCCAGCACCAACAAAAAGAATATGAAAAATGTATAGCCAAAGATGCAAAATGAAATGTTGCTTTGGTAATTAGTGAAATGGAAGTGAGGTAGGCAGTGTTTTGCGTTTCGATTTACAAAAGGAGCCATAAATGTTTGAAAGAGAGGCTGCTTTTTTTGTTGTTTTTTTTGGCAAAATAAGCAGGCCATGTGGTTTGTCCAGCAAACGTGCAAAGGCGTTTCAAAATGAGGCAATTCGTATAAAAGAGGTTTGAGTAATGATACTGGCGATTTGCTATTTATGAGTGGAGAGAGGGTGGGAAAGAGGTTTTTAAATAGCTTTGGTTTTTGTTATGGTTAGATATATATAAGAAAAAATAATAAATAAAATTGGTTTGTTATTTAGAGATACTTTCATGACTTTAATCGTGAGTGCCTATGATAAGATATAATAAATTATAGCCGATACTGAAACCGAAACTGAAACTAAAGCACAAATGAGAACAACATTCAAGAGCCTAAAAGCAGTCCTCAAATATAATACTTGAACCGGCAAAGTTAGCTAGGATCTAAACCAGCATTAAAATGGTAACAGTAATGTAATACTGAAACCTTGACCATTTAAAATATTATCCAAGAAGCAAGGCGAAGCTCGATACATCAACCAAGTCCGAAACCACGACTGAAGTGTAATAAGAACGAATGGATGTACCGAACCGAAACCGAAATCGAAGTAATGTTACGAGGCGAAAGAGAGACCGGAGCTAGAAGAACAACATGAGCTGGAACCGTAAGTTAAGCAAAAACTGCGACAAGAATGTGAACCGAGGCTGAAACCATCACACCGATCTAGAGCAAACTGGAACTGAGATCGAAAAATGCACCGAAACCGGAACTGAAGAAAAAACCAAGGGTAAGGGACAGCATATCCCAAACGGAAGTCCTAGGAAACTGGCATTTCCAAAGCATCAGCGAAGGGACTTATTATATAACCGTAAATTCAAGATTCAAACAAATACATATGGACAGAGTTTTGGGGAGTATTATTTGTTGTTACAACAATAACAATCTCAACAGAACTTCGAACAAATCTTGAGCGCAATGAGATTGATGTTCAGTTCAAATAGGAAATTTTCCCAAATCTCAAATTATATCAAAATATCGGATGGTAAAATTTTTTAGATCCATTTGTTTTGAAGCCCTTTACTCAGGACGACCCCAAAATTTTAATTAAAAAATATACCTGCCAAAAAATATTTACAACAAAAACGTATATTTTCAAGCTAACATTAAATTTGAGTGCGAAAATACTCCAAACAAGCAAACCTACATCGAATCTTCTCAATGCTGTATAATTGGCTTTGATTCTCATAGTACATTGGGTGTATGAGGGTGCGATTGTGTTTGCAAATTGTAAAAGCGAGCTTTAGCACTAAATGAATGAAATCCGCTTTAGAAAAATCACATAAAAGTGCAAATTCGTGTTTTCCTGCATACAAATCCCATATAAAGCTAAAAGCCTGTCAAAAGGGACAAATCAAAATCAAATAAACACGTAAGCTACACACACACATGCACATTCCAACAAGCAGATAGAATAGCAGCAAAATAAATATTGAAGAAGAAAAAAAATTCGTTGAAAGAGAAGTACGAGTAAGAGAAGAAATTGAAAAAAAAAATCTTACAAACGAAAACTTAAAAAAGAAAAAAGTCATGTGACTAAAGTCATTCAAGCATACAAAAATCTACAAAAACTAGCATGTCTGCATACAAGACAAACACACACATACATACATAGAAAACTGCAGGCACACATGCACTCAAACAATTCGGTCAGGGACAACACTCATACGCCACGTTGTACCGCACGATTTTCGATTTAAACGCACCTAAGCGTTGAGCGGCGCAATCGTGTAAAATACGCATAGGTGATGAAGGTGTGGGGAGGGGGTGATGGGTATGTGAAGATAATGTGTATGCTTATTTACAGGTGTGTGTGTATTAGGGATGCAAGTCCCGGGTTTGTGTTCTTTTTTAGGTGATAAAAAAAATTTTAAAAATAAATAAAATAAAATTTTTTTTCGCAAAATTTTATTTTTAAGTAATTTGAAAGAGACGAAATGAAAAAGCCTTTGATTTCCGAGATTTTTTTTAAATTCAAGTTTTCTTTAAATTTTGTTTTTATATTTTAATAAAAATGTTTGATAAATAATGCAAAATTAATTATTAAATTTAAAAAAAATAATATGCATTTTCATAAAAAACTAAATTATAAATTTTTACAAGCAAATTTTCATAAAATATCAAAAAAAAATATAAATTTTTACAAGCAAATTTTCATAACAATAAAAAATGTGTTTTTCTGCGAAATTTTCACAAATAAAAATTATTATTCTTGAGCTTGAGCTCCATTTTAGTCATGTGTACTTTATTTATTATATATTTAAAGGTTGCATAGTTTCTCAAAATATTTCTTGACTACACTCATAGTTAACTGTTGGAGAAAAGCGTATATCTGAATGCCGGGTTGCAAAATCAAATCCCGAAAATTAAATCCCGAAACTATTTAACATCCCTGGGATGACAAAAATTTTTAAAGGCATACTTTATGAATACAACCAAAGAAATTTCTTTGAATTCTTACTGCACTATTTTTTCTATACAAAACTGCATATTAAAATGGATTCAATGAGATCCAAAAATAGTGGTAAACATCCACATCGTTGATTCAAAACATTTTAAAAAGATTTTAAATAATGTTTAATGACGTCAATAATAATACTATTTTTTCTTAGCCTTATATCTCCTTTATAAAGAAAAATAGCGTAAATTGACTGTCTTTCAATTTTTGATGCGAAATAATGTCAATTGACGTTATTTCCGTTGACCTTGTTACCTGTTTGGCGTGATACCAATGTAAAAACTGCCCGATAACAACCAAAAACTTCGTAATGTCAGTAACACTAAAATTAATTTTTCAATTATCTGCTTATAACATAATTGATATTTAACTAATAATGTTATTCATTAACTTAATAATGTCATTGTTTTATGTTTTTTTTTTGTATTTTATCACCTTTGATCCACGCCATGGCATCTATCATCGGTATCACTATTCATAGCCAAACACGGTAATTACATTTTCATTTCATAGCCACCGTTGACGGCGCATTCAAATTATGTGACATTCATTAACGTTATGATTACACCGTTAATCATCACCTAAGCGCACATTAACACACAGACCAGAAGATAAATAACTGGCGCACAACTTTAGCCAACAACAATTTTCACTGAGTGACAGCTGTAGCAGCGGAAAATAATTTACCTTTCATTTCTTATGGCTTTTTTTTTTTGCAAAGTCAAGCGCTCTCTGACATTAAAATTTATTCCGTTGAGTTTGCAAATTGGCATTATGATGACATAGACAACAACAACAACAACAAAAATAGGGAAAGTTGGCATAAAAAAAATTCATTATCTCACAAGTTCTTAACTAGTCATTTCATTCACCTTTCCCTTGGCTGCTGCATCAGTAGCGGTGAAAGGATCGAATAATAGTGAGCTTGGCTGAGTAGCTAAAAAGAGATCTCTGCCTTGTTGGGACACAACCCACGGCGGACATACAATGACCCTTGGAAAGTAGTTCTCTTTTTTGGGTAAACCGGTAAGAAGGCTTCTATACTAAAAAATCCTGGTACTAGTCGGGTACTGAACCTCTTCAACATTGTTTTTTTAACCTTGTAACTACTCAAGTGAAGGTAAAAAAGGAGATCTCCGCAAGAATAATCTCATATGAAAGCAAAAAGTACGAAATTGGTGTCACTGCAAACCTAAGCCAACGCCGATTCAGACGGGACGACTTCACTGAGGATGATAAAAGATTGCATACTTTTAGGCGCTAAATTTTTCTCTTAGTTTTTTTCGTAGTCTGTTCATATTCATTGTGCAAATATTTCGTCCGAGAACAACTTTGAGTGAAATTTTCTTGCAAAATATTATTCCAAAACACTAACAATTTCTCGATACTCAAAATTTCATTTTTCGGAAAACCAAAAAAAAAAAATTAGAAATTATAGATTCATGGTGAGTTGGCTAATTTTTTGCTACTTAGTTTTTTCTCGGACATAAATTTTAGCAATTTTTTCCACACTGAGGACAAAAATTTTTTATTTTTTTTAAAACGGTAAATTTTGTACCCCAACTAAGTTAAAAAGATCCCCGAATTTACGCTATCTAAAAATATCAAATTTCTAAAGCAAACTTCCAGAAATTTTTGAACAAAAACCAGCAATGAGCATTGAGACGTTATTCATACTTAACAGCAGGGATGGTAAGTCCTACAATATTTCAAGCATACTTCGTTCATAATATTTATTACATTTAATTACCTTAAACGCTTCAAAGGCTTCGTATTAAGTCTTTTATTACATCTTTAACCTGTTATGCACCCTCGTCCACTTACTCATACGAATAAATAATCTTGCAAAAATATTAATTACCACACAGTGTCACATGTTGAGGGTGCGAATAATGCGGCTCTATAGCACATTTGTCATATTACAAATAAACATACATGTGTGCATATATACATACACACATACAACTATTGGCCAACTGAAGCACGAGCATAAATACTTGAATATTATGAAAATGAAATGAAACATGCCATTCTCAAAACTGATTGATGTCAATGTTAGTGTACATATTATTGTCCTTGGAGTATGGAATTACACAGCTTTACCACAAAATTCAGCACACATACAACCATATTTAATACAAATGACACTCTGACACATATTAATACAGAATTATTGCATAGCAGACAAGCAAAATGACTAGCGAAGTGAAGTGGAAAATATTTATTTGCTTAACAGACATTTAATGGCGATGAAGGAAAAAATTGCTAAGAATATATGTATTTAGTAGGGTGGGTTGACAAAAATGTTGAAAAAAATTTGAAATTGAAAAAAAAAATTTTACAAAACATTTAGTGGTGCCCCGATTATCATTTAAAGAAATTATTCATGAAATGTGTCAGTTACAATTAAAAAAAATTAAAATTTGAAATATTTTTAGAATCCGAAAAATGTTTCCTCGAATAAAATGGAAAGTCAGAAGTTAAAGAAAAAAGTTCACATACATATTTTGTCATTTAAGTAAAAAATCATTAAATTATATAATGTGACTAAAATGGGAAAAAAATAAATAAATACATATTTGAAAATTTTTGGATTTTTTTATGACTATTTTTATTAATTGTAGTGGGGCGCTTTAAAATATTTAATTTTTTTTTGTTAATATTTTTTCACACAAAATTTTAAGGTGGCCACACGATATTTAAAAAAAAACACTTATCAAATTAGGTATTTCCAACAAAAAAAAAATTTTTAAGTTTTTCCAGAAAGAAAATGGAAAGACAAACGTTAAAAATTTTTTTTATATATTTATATCATTTAAGTAAAAAATTATTGAATAAAATTATATGATATTAACTACAATAAAAAAATTTTAAATAGTCATATTTGACAAGTTTGAAATGTATTTACGTCTTTTACGACGAAGAAAAATTGCTACATTAAACTGTCTTTTAATTATTCAAAGCCCTAGTGGGTCACTTCGAAATATTTAATAATTTTTTCCCAATTTTTTTAAGTAAAAATCCCCACATAAAGGAACACTTTTTTTTAATTTTCCCACCCTAATACTTCCACTAAGTAAATAAAATAAAGCAATTACGTCCACACTACTTATGCTCTCCTCACTTATGTTGGCTTGGCTTAGCGAACTGGCTGATTAGTGACCATGACAGTGAGCTGCGTCTCCGGTGTTGAGTGCATTATTTCATACTTGAATAGACAGAGAAATATAAAAACGACAAAATTATGAAACACCAACACACGAGCACGTTAACTCGCATGCGACAACCATTCGAGTGACCGCCCTATTGTTGATAATTCATTGCAGACGATTTAACGGATTAAAAGCTACAAAAAAAAAACAAAAAAAAATTGTTGTCATTCGTTTAAGGCACACAGACACGGAAATTCTTTTGAAATGGTAGAGCAAGTTAAGTGGCAGTGTTGAATGCTAACCTGAAGCATTAAAGTGCCGAGGTGGTGGAATAAAAGTCGAAAAGTCAAAAAGTTAAGTTGTAGAGGGCATGACTTCATGAAGCAGCAGTAGAAATTTAATATTTTGAAACAGGTGTATTTCCCCAAAACTATGTATATATTGTTGTATCTGGCTTTGTATGTTTTTATATAAGCAAAAATGTTTTTTGTTGGCAAAGAAGACGAAAGTTGTCAAAGGACCATTTCTTAAATGTAGACCCAAAATATTTAATTTCAGTATCTTAACCGACTACCAAATATATTCTCTCAAATGACGAAAAAAATCATTTTGTAAGTTTTCTCGATTGGTTACCGCTCGTATTATGGCTTGCCAATCGAATACCCTTTCAAATACTTCACGAATGGAATGTGTGGTGAATTTCTCAATAGTTTTTTTCTACTTCCGCGGAAAGCGTTTCGCTTAAAGTCAACTTAAAGCACCTACTGAGAATGACAGTAAATCATTGAGTTATGTGTAATGATATTCTATCTTATGGTGAGTGCTAATTATACTCACCACACAACTGTCAACAATTTTCTAGTATTTGACACAGCCTCTCCTACTATTCAACACCTCCCAGTGCTCGACCTTCGTTATAACACTGACTTCAAAAAGCTGGAACTGAAATTTTAATCAGAAGTTTAAATCAATTGAAAGCTTTCAAGTTTTATAATTCAAATTAAAGCTCTGTAAAATCAATAATTTACTCAACCATGCTTAGGAGGAGCGAAAGTGAAGTCAGCTTTTGCTTTAAAAACCAAACGAAAACAAAAGCACCAAAAAAAGACAGAAAAGAGCTGAATATTTCTCATGCAAAAAAGAAGTAATAAAACATTCAACTTAATTTCCATAATTTTAATAAACAACTTTTAAATTCGCTAGTTTATTGCCAATTGGTTGTATACATTTTTTAAATCATTTTCCGCAACTTAATCGATTTTAAAAGTTAAATTGTTTAAATTCAATTGAAAGACAAATTTAATTAGTAACGATCAAACTGCAGCTTTATACATATACATATATGTACATATGTATGTATGTATGTATGAGTATCTCTTACCAATATAAATATGAACATACGCACATATTTATTTATTGAATTTTAATTCAATTGTTTCGACTGCGTTAAACCAAAGCAAATTCAAGCAATGCAATGCATAAACAAATAAACTCGCAACACACTTTCATCAACGCTTGTAGCATATTCATTAATTCGCGTTTGAAATTTTTGCGCCATCAGCAGTCTGCCATGCAATCGTCGCACAAACGCCTACCAAACAAATTCGCTGACTTCTATATACTACGACTAATGTATGCATCAGAGGTATAGCTTTCAATCTATGTATGTGTGTGTGTATGTTGTTTTTGTAGCCACTCATTGCAATACTGCCTATTCATAAATTCTCAATTTTTTCATCACTAAACTGCTACCAACTCTATCTAGTATTTTCTATGTTAGTTTGAATTGTAAAAATTGAGAGAATAACACCGTCAAGCAAAAGGACTATGGTTTGTTGAGCAAGGACATCTTTGGCATGTAAGCAAATTTGTACAAAATGACGTTCCGCTAGTCGTTCGCTTGTTCAACGGTATTACAACCCTAACCCCTAAAACATACATTTGTATACCGCTAATAGCGCTGAAATGTCAGACAAGAGCGTATGAGGCCGATATCCCTTTTATGGCCATTTTATGTTGACCATTTCCTGTTTGTTATATAAAAATTTCAACGGCTGTGCGACATTTTTTATTTTTCTTATTCCAAAGTGCGCGTTTTTTTAATTTGTTTGCAGAGCTTTCAGTTATTCTTTGGATGCCCAGATTAGAGTGGTTCAAATAGGCCAGAAGATCTAACTGCATCCATATTCGTCAAAAGTCTCAACAATATCATTTTTTTGACATACCCCTAAGCTTTCAGTGAGTGTTTTACTGTAAAAAACAACAACAACTATTCTCTATCAAAAATTGTACTTCCGCTATTTTTGCAGTGTTTGCCAATTTTTCATATTGTCAAGTAATTGAGCTTTCAGAAACTGTTTGTTTGTTCGCTCTAAAGCTCATGTCTGATGTTGGGACAGCTTTTTTGAAATTGCCCACAATGTGGCAGTGGTCGGCAATCATTCCACCTCTTCTTAACAAATATTTAGTACATCTTAAATTGGAAGAAAAGCTCAGTATTTTTGTAAGCTCCGACGAAGGTTATATACTTCGACAGCACCTCAGCTTAGGGTTCACTATTAACGGCTTCAACTCTTCTTCTTTCTTGAGAGTTTGCGAATTAGGCCGAATTCTTTAAATCAGGATTTGCTCTCGCTGGTCGAAAAATTCTCCCCAATAATTGAATTGGTTTAGGTTATGATTAAATATCTCTTCAGTTGGTAGGCGCGTAAGGGCTACCTTCTTCAATTTTTTTGTTGGTCTTCGAGGAAACAACGACCTTATTTTATCATTATAATCAAAAAAGAAAACAAGAAGAAGAATGAGCTGTCACTATCGCCATCAAAATATTTTGCACTCCATCAACCGCTAATGCAAATGTAGCTTATCAGAAATATCAACCTAACTGCTTATATTTTTCACATGACTGTCTAACAAATAACCATCAGTTTTTTGTCACTATATATACGTTTACATATGAAAACATGAGTGGAAAATCGTATACAAAAAAATTACAAAAACAACAAGTATCTATTACAACAATGAATATGAAATGCATCGGAAATACCACAACAAAGCGAACGGTTCTATTCGAAAATGACATGCGCCTTTGTTGTTTGTGTCTAGTGTCCTTGCCTTTGGCGTTTAGAAATGCTAACATACATAAATGTATACAAACAAATATATATTTACTTATGCACATATGTGTAATGTATGTAAATTTATGCACTCTGTATTGTGTATTTATTTGATTCGACGACTATATTCGACTTTCCGTGACGTTCAGCAGATTCAGACATTTTTTTGCTTCCACCAAATAGTTGGTTGATATTCCTAGTTTGATATGATGACAAGTTTTTTTTGTGCATTTACTTCCAGTGTTTTTCTTGTGGTTTGAATTTTTTTTGTTTAGCCTAAAAGCATTCTATTTGTGTCTTGATCAAAAGTAGCCAAGAGAAGTTCTTGCTTGGTGTAATATATGTTGTAGGTAGATGGGTGTGTCACTTTTGTGGAGCTCACATATGAAAGCCTTAGTTAAGGTTGGGACCTGAGTGTTAAAATTGGAGGTATTACTTAGCTGATCAATAAAGACTCAAAGAAGATCTCTTGAAGATTTAGGAGGTTAGTGTTTTTGAGCCAACGAAGGTTATATCGCGGCCTTGAATTTTTGGGAACGCATGAGTGTGAGTCGGGCCATCTATATATTGGATAATATTCGTACTAGTCTTAGTGTGTAGACTGGGAATTAGGGGTGTGCACGAACAATCAATTTGAATTTTCATCGAATATTTTTTTAGATATCGATTTTTTCAAATATGTACTTTTTACCTTACGTCGGTTTTGTATTTGTTTTATTTTATTTGAATTAAAAAAACGCAAAACAAACATTTTTTTATGTACTGCTTTTTTTATTAATATATACATACATATGTATGTACATCGAGTAGGTATTTTCGATATAAACAATCGATTTATATTACTAAAAATCGATTTTCTTTAAAAAGCCATTTTTCATGTAACGAATTATCTCTAAAAAAAAATATTACATTGAGTAATCGACTTTTCAACACGAGAAAAAAATCGATTATTCTCTAAAAAATATCGATTATGGAGTAACCAATTTTTACTACTCGTAGTCACATCGCCTTATGGATTTAAAATTGAACTTATAAATGTTTCAAAAGAAATATTAGCATATAAGGGTGGGTGAAGAAAAAATTTCCTTTAGCATGGATATTAGAGCGTATCGAAAAAAAAAATTTCAGAAACCCTTCCGAAAAGAGTTGAATGTGGAAAAATCGCCGAAAGTAAAGAGATGTTGAATTTTCAATACATGCCTGCTATCAACATTCTTCGAAATCAACACACACTGCGCCCCCCCTCCCGAAAACCCAAAAATACCAGCAAAGTAAGTCGAAGTTTCGAATTTCTATTACAAAGAACAACAACAAAAACTTATGCGACATGCAACTTCAGCCACAAGCACGACTTGTACTAAACAACAAAACAAAATAACAAAAAACACTACAAAACAACAATTACAAAACAATCATGAATTTAAACACCACAAAAGCCACAGAGGGAAAACAAAAATAAGACAAAATTGTTTAGAAAAGATTTTGAAGCATTTGTTGCGTGTCATTAAAGTTTCAATGATGATGATGCTTTAGCGGAATGGAAACAAAACAATGATGGGCAAGAGGAGTGAGGAGGAGGAAAACAACGAAACGAATGAAAATAATAACAATAAGAACCGATGACATGATGGAAATAAAAAAAAAAAAAAAAAAAAACTTAAAAGATAAAAGCAAATGTAAATACGGACAAATAGCCCAAATGTTGTAAAATGCAACTGTGGTGTTGCAAGGGGTTAAGGGATAGAGGGTATGATTGGTAATGCTATGGAACAAAAGTGGCTTCAAATGAAGGTGTGAGTATGTAACTACCACTACAAGATTACTATCACGAAGAGCTAGTTGTGGCAAAATTAGTGGGCTATGAAAGTAGCTGTGGCTTTGCCCTGGGCGGTTATTTGAGTCGCCTTCAACCTCCTAGCCTCGTTTTCATTTAAGTTGACTGCAAAGGTTTGTCCAAAACAATTTTATATGTTCTGTTCTAGATAATGAGTTTCGAAGAGGAGGTCATGTATTAATTTTTTGGCCCACTTTCTGTGGTCATCTCAGAAAGAATTATTACTTTTTTGCGAGTTTCTATGCTTCACTCAAAGTTTCGTCTGGCACATTATCTATTCTGGTGATGTTATCCTGGCATGTTGAGGTAAAATTTATCTTATACTTCAATTCAGATATCCAACAATTCAACGGTGGAAATTAAGTTCTTTTTTAAGCAGCGGGTTTTGACCGATGCGCAAACAAACCTACAGACAAAAATTCCAAAAAAAAAACTGTTTTTTGGCTTCATGCTACAATTGCAATACTTAAAATGATATTAAAAAGTTCCAGGCTAGGTAGTAACTGGTTTGACCTCCCTTCAAAAGAATTGCCAACTTTTGCTTCGTGATTATCTATGGACCCACTCTTGAGATATACTCACACATTGATTATTAAGCTCTGTGTGCTCTTTATTTCCTCATAAAGGGATTTTCTTTCTTTATTTTTTAAAAAGCTAATATTTTGTGACATCTTATGGGCCATCAATGAGATGACCAAAGGCCATAAAAGCAACAAATAACATACTAAAAATACATACAATAAGCAAACATACAAACACACACTACCACATTCATTTGAATATCTCACTTTGCTGTTTTTTATCTCTATGGAATGACATGTTTTGTGGTGTAGCCATGGCAAATGAAAACTTTTCTATGTGCGCCACATTTGTTTGTCAAACGCAAAAAGGGTTAAAACACAAAACAAAATAAAAGAAAAATGAAAGAAGCAACAGAATGATAGAAAATGATTTCTTTACTTCTAAGCAAAAATAGAAAGCAGGACACTTATTGGACCATATTGTGCCAATTGAAATGAGCACACAAAACTAACAATATAATGCTTTCGGATATTTTCACATTACCACTATTACTTAAGGATAATCGTAAGGATGTAGTTGCGATTAAAGAAGGATACCAAAAAACAAAACAAAAAAAAAGTTGCCGGAAACTCAACAGCTGCTTTGTATTCATACCATTTTGCATGCATAAAAGAGGACAAAGTAAAGAAATTGATTCGAATCAGATTGTTCGGTGGTGTTGTTGTTGGGTTAAAAAATGTGTGAAAGCATATGTTGGACTATAAATGAAGACATTAGACGTGTTTATATCTCGCATAGTTGTGCAAATGTGCAAAGTGGGGTTTTTGGGCAGCTTCCAAATCATGAAATGAAATTAAATATTAATAGCCGAAAATTAGTTGTAATTCGAAAAGGAAATGTGCTGAAAGGTGATTGGGAAGTTATGTACGCATGTATGATATACATTGGGGTGGGTTGCAAAATATTTGTTTATCTTAGCATGTCGGTGGAATTTGCATTTATGAAATAACAATTAAAAAACATTTAATAATAAAACAAATTATTAAAAAAATAAAAAAAATAATAATTTTCTTTACAAAAATTGGTATTAGTGGCCTTGAGCTCATTTATAGTCGTGATAAATATAAAAAAAGTAATAAAAATCCACGAAAGTGGGTAGTTCCAATGGAAAAAATATTAATTTTACTTTGCTCTAAAATCTACACTTTCCCTTTGAAGAGGTTGAAAAACAAAATTTTATTTCGTTATCAAAGTCATAAAAAATTTCTTCTCAAATATTCCTTAAACATTAATATTTGAGTTCGGCAAAAAGTTCTAAGCTCGTTTACTTCATTTAATTTAACCTGCAGCAATTAGAGCACTTAATATCAATTTGCTGTAACACTGTCCGAAATACTGCCACATTTTTAGTAATTGAAAACTTGCGAAGTATTAGAATTTCAACCTTCGAGCACACAAAACTTTATAATCGCAATACAAGCTTGAAGGTATGTATGTCTAAATAGGTAGTATTCCAGTTTGTTATTTGATTTTCAGCGATGAAAGCAATATTTTTAGAAAATATAAGAAAAGAAATAATTTGGCCTTTTTTCTTGAATAAGATTATGAATTTTCAAATACTAATTATACTTCAACTTTTATCCCAGACGAGTTCTTTTTGTTTATTTTTTCACGATTATTTAAAATAATCAAACGTCTAATTTTTTTTTTAGTAAACATTTTTTTATTATTTTGATTATTTTTGGATTTTTTTAATAATCATATAAAATCATCATTTTTATTTTTTTTTAATCTTTTCTTGAAAACTATTAAAATAATCATTACCAATTACAAAATCCGTGTAATTAATTCATTAGTAATTAATAATAAAATTTAACAGGTCTGTATCAAATATATCAAATTTAAAATGGAAAATTTGTTACGTATACGACCTAGCCTGTTTTCTAGGGAGAGGTAGACAAATGCCACAAAGTCCCAGCATGAAAAGAAAATTTACAAAAAAGTCTTATGGAAATAAAATTAGTGCAAACATAATTTATACCAAAAAACTTTCAAAATCCATAAAAAAAATGTCCGATTCCAACTCAACTCAATTTGCAAACATTTTCTTTAAATATAATTTTTATTACGTCGTTTTCATGCCATTCTCACGCAAAAGGAAGCAAAGCGCATCCTTCACCTACAACATTCACTTTCAAACTGATTCAAGTGTTGTAAATATATGACATTGCTGCTGTTATCACTTTACCACTACTAACAGCACTGCTAGGGCACCTAGCACCGCTGTTAAACTAAACTGTTACTGTTAAGCGCGCTGTTACCCTCACCATCCCACCACTGTTCGAAGCAATCAACGAAACCACTCGAATGTATCGCAAACGCGATGTGTCAACGCGAAAACAAATTTTTTTACACTAACAATTTGTAGCTTGTTTATAGCGTTTAACAAACACACATTTGTACATAAGTATGTAGGTATGTATATGTCACCAGCAGTTTCAATAGTCGTTGATGTCGTGAGCACCACCAGCACCATGTACTTTAATATTTTCAATGTTGGCTAATCAAGTGAATGTAGGGAGCATGTGCGTCATCAGCAATCACATACACACTCACACACACACTCGAATAGCTTTTTGTATATGTATGTGTGTTAGTAACATGAATCCTTAACCAATGTTATTTCTGTTGACGTCTATACTATATGGATTGCTCTTCATTTTGTTGTTGTTTGCGTTGTTGTTGTACATTACTTTTGTGTGTATTTTGTTTGTAGCATACTTACAGGCGTTGAACAGCTGTGTAGTGAGTACAACGCATCCTTGGAGAAATCATATTCTAACACCACTCCTTTTTTGTGTGTATTGGAATTTTTGTTCTTGGCCAATCATCTTCGCTTTGCTATTGAATGGTAAGACATGATGAAATTGTTTTGGGGGGGTGGGTAAATATTTCTTTTGAATTAAGTAAATAGAAAATTGCGTTTAAGAAAATTACAAAAATTCTTTGTTGGAATGGCGAATGCAAAGCGATAAGAAAATGAAAGTTGCTTGAATTAAAATGGTAGATACTTTGACCTTTGCCCTTTAGTCATGAATATACCATTGGATTGTTTGTACTTGAAGATGCGTGCCGTGATCTAGCCTAATGGAAACGAATTAATCTTTAATGGAGCTGTAACTTATTCCACTAGTCCAAAGAAAGTCAATTATAAGAAAAGTTGATTTAATTAAACCAAAAAAATTTGAAAAAAAAAAAAAAAATGGTATGCTTAAAAAAAATTGTTGACTAATGTTTTGTCAATAAATAAAATAAAATTATCTAAAATCACTTAATTTAGTGCATATTTTGATTACGATCCCTTCATCACTTATTAATATTAAGAAATTAAAAGTGATTGATTAATCAAAATACTCAGAAATCATTGATTCATTCACTTTTAATTCCATCGCAATTTTGTCAATTGTAATCTATTCGAATCTATGTAGTCTCTTCTTAAGCTTTAAGTCAGCAGAGGGAACTAGGGATGTGCTATTAATCGATTAAATAGATTTTAATCGTTTTTCTAATTATTGAAAACGGTTGATTAATAGGATTAAATCTGAGTAAACTTGTCTTTCGCATACTAATAAAGTTCGAAGTGTGGTGATTTATTCAGAGGTGAAAACGGGTAATAATTCCAATTTTTTATTAATTATTTTGTGATTGCAAAATTTTCTTAGCAATCGAACTAATTAATCATAATTAATCGAAAAGTTCATCCTTCTCAATAATTTTTAATTCATATTGATCAACTAGTCTAAGTATCATTCATTAATCAATAAATATTAAAGATTACAAATAATAATTAACTTTTCGGCTAATTGCATTATGCTTAATTGACTGCAAAGTTCAGAAAACTGTCCAATCACAGCAAAATGAATTAATCAATTACGTATGTAAATGTTTTCTATTCCTTACGCCTGAAATAATATGATAACTAACCGCTTTCTGCTATGAACTTCATACTACAAATTTTGCTTTGGCAATGATATAACGACATTTCTCGTACAACTAAAGTCAAACCTGTTTTGCTATCAACATGTTGCTGCAACATTGTGGAATGTATCCTGCAATAAATCTGTAGTATGTCAATCAATTCAAAACTCATACAGCCATTGTTGTAAGCGCATGCGCTGTTTGTATGTAAACCATATAACGGTGCATTGTAGAAAAAAATTATAAAAAAATTTACCGTTATCAGTGTTGCCATTTATAGTTTTTGATATAACTAAAAGTTAAAAAAATAATTCCCTTTACATGACTCCAAACTCCAAACAAACTGCCTTTAACTTTAGTCTTATTTCAAACTCCCACCAAAAACTGATCTTATAACTAACAACTAATACTAAGCATCACGCTCTCGCAATGCCACCTGCCAGCCATTAGATGAGCTTAAGACAATCTTCACTTCCAAACGTAGCTCTTCGCCGAAAGGCAAAATTTCATAAGCCAACAAAAAACGCGCAATCACAGTTTTCATTAATAACATAGTGTACTTCTTAGCAACACAATTACGGGGTCCAAGCCCCCAAGATAGAATATCTAGACTTTCAGCAGGTAGCGCAGCATTAAAACGCTCAGGACGAAAACACTCAGGATCTGTAAATCGCTCGGGTTGACGGAGCATTTCAAAAATATTAATATAAATTTCAGATTCAGCAGGTAAAACGCCAGCTTTGTGCTGAGAGTGAGCTAGAAATAAATTAAGTGAGAGAGAGAGAGTTTAGTTCGAAATTTCGAAATAGAAAATAATTTATCGAACTCACTGTAATTGAAATTATGACTCAAATCACGCGCTATTATTGGTTGTGGTGGATAGAGTCTCAAGGTTTCATTGATCACACTTTCCAAATATTTCAATTTCATTAAATGCTCCATTGTAAAATCGCGCACTTCCCCATTGGGCCAGACAACGCGCAGCTCCTCCAACAGCTTCTGTTGTACGCTGGGATGACGCGAGATCGAGACGAGCGCAAATGAGATTGCCGCCGGTGTGAGCAGACAACCTTGAAAGATGAACGTATTCAACTCATCGCAAATGTCTGCATTACTCAGCGGCTCTCCTGCTATGTTGGCAGTGAGCAAGACATTCAAAAGCGTATCACGACGTCGCATCTTTCGCATTTCATTACGTGACTCATTGACTTGAATGGTGTAGATCTCCTCATTTGTTTTATCAATCGTCAAAGCTGCGGCTGCGCGTTCCTCAGCTATCAGCTCGTTGTTAATACGATTGATCGTCTGCAATAGACGCCGCTGACGACGCTGCTGCAGAGGACAGAGAATACTATAAATTGTAGCATTTGCAGAATGTAAGCTAAGAAAACGTGATTTGAGAAGCTCTATGAGACTGAAATGAGTAAAAGTGTTATGTTTTGAGTTTTATTAAACGTTTGTTTTGAGAAATAAAAACTCACGTCATTACAGCCTCCCTATACTCTCCCTCCACTGTCTTCGTTTGATCGCATGCTTGCGCTCTCCCATCCACACCCAATACGGTTGCACTCAGCACATCAAACACTGCTCTCTCAACAAATGGTTGTATATCGAAGCTGTTCTTGCCATCGCATACCTCACGCAATTGTTCGATCAGCGTTTGTGTTGTTGTGGCAAATAACTCCACAAAATTGGGCAGCGTTTGTGGTTCCAGCGCATGTGTGATCAGTTGCCGTCGTCGTTGCCATTCTTCACCAGCTTGCCTTAGCACACCATTGCCAAAGACCGGTTGCAGCAGATTGTTGTAGCCAGTTGTAAGATGATCTGTGCTGTGCAATAGCTGCGTCACAAACTCATAGTCGGTGGTGAGTATGAAGAGACGTTCGAAAAGCCAACAATGTGAGAGCGTACCAAATTTGTGAAGATAATTGCGTGACTTGTTGAGAAAATCTGCAAAAAGCAAACAAAAACAAAAAAACACTTTCATTTTTCTACTTTATATTTTC
Source organism: Sphenella marginata (assembly GCA_951509765.1). Lineage (NCBI taxonomy): Eukaryota > Metazoa > Arthropoda > Insecta > Diptera > Tephritidae > Sphenella > Sphenella marginata. The sequence goes on from OX608082.1 coordinate 11,769,613, forward strand.
GAAGTGGTTTGAGTAGAGGAGGTTAGCAATTCCATTAGTACAAAGTGCAAAGGTTGGTGGGGCTTTGTTATGAGAGCTCCTTTGAGCTCCTGTAAGATTTAATACAGTTTTCGCTTTAATTCGCACCATGGTCAATTCAGAGTTTCTATTTCCAAAATGGGTCTCAAAACCCCATCGTCTTTATCAGAAGCCTTCCTGAACTGTTAGACATCTTAAGTTGGTCCCAGACTGTGTAAGCTTTGTAGAGGGCGTGTAGGTTTTTTGTATTCTTATTGAGATTTTTCTTATTTTATTTGTTTTAGAGAGTAGGTCGGTGGTGTGCGGTTAATAGGGACGACCTTTAGAAAATTATTATTTAATTATTTTTATTTAAATTATTTGTGCTATATAGAACGGGGGTGCGGGGCACCTATTACACCTTATATTTATTAATTTGGGACCTGCTCAAGATTGGCTTCTTCATTCTCGCTTGGAAAAACCCCGATTTGGGATATGCAAACAAGAGCTACTATATCTTTGAAATATTGCATAAGCTGGTTGCGAATTATAAGATGGTGTGTGCAAATGAAATACACGAAAGAAATAGTAAAATAGAAAAGTTCTTCAAAACATGGTCCTGACTTGGACAACTTGAAGCCCACAAACTGCGAACTTATTGTGTCCAGACAGAGCTTTTGTGAGAACATTTTCTGTATAAAAGTTCAGTAAAATAATCTATCAGTGCTCTCGAAGGTAACCCTAAGATCGATAGCTATCAGCTTTCAACAACCTTTTTCAGTCAGTCGCTTCAATTTTTCTGCAAAAAGGGTTTCATCTGCCGTTTTGCACACATCACATTATCACTACATTACAACAAAATTAAGCAACAGCAACAACAATAGTTATTTAGTAACTCACTTTTGGGTGTAAGCATCAAGAACTTATGTACCGATCCAATTAACGGTATTGCTAATGGTCCACTCAGATTCGTGATAAGCGCACGTTTTCTACGCGTCTTCATATAATTCACAGCTGATATAATCGTCAACGAAAGAAATATACAAATCACAATCATTGCAAAACGATTTTTTTTTTATAAACGAAAATGCGAAAATATAAAATAACCAACGCGAAATCACACAACAAACTCTCGGGTGCCAGCTGCTGTGGCCAGCAAAAGACTGACGAAACCAGTGCGCAAACTCAGTACCAGCGCTTCAACAAATTCATTGGATTTCGTAACGTTGGGTAAACTCCAATTATTTGTTGTTGTTGTTGCTGCTGCTGCTGCTGCTGCTGCTGCTGCTGTGGTCGGCGCAATTGACTTCGTGCAACCGCAAAACTTACCTGAACTCGTTGTGTCACACATCGTACGACAAGCAAAATTTAGAAAATTATCTCTTCTCTGGTGGGTATCTCATACTTGTTTGCGCTGTGCGAGTTATGACCATAATATTTTTGAATGAAAAATGCTTAACAGACCATTTGCGTGGGCGCTCTCATTACTCGAACCATTTAAAATTCCCCCAACCCGCTCACTTTACGATTTTCGTTTTGAACGCTTGATTTTGTTTATTTGCTAATCGTCGATTGTGTTCCCAGATTAGTTAACGGTAACGTGTGTGAAAGTGTTGGCGTGATGCTGTGCGTGCAAACGAGATGGCACTAATAATTTGCTATCTCGTTTTGCTGTGGATTTTTTTTCTTGTTTTGGGTTTTGCGGCTAAAAAAAGCAAGTCATTGCACATGTAACTAAGTAAGTAGGCCAACTTCGGCGACGTCATTATGGTGCGAGTGGCTACTCTGTAGGAAAATCTGAGATCAAAAGTTGTAGTTTCAATTGTGACTTTGCGATTATTAATATTACCCATTTGTATGACCCACAAAGCTACCTAATGTAACGCTGTTTGGTAACGAGGATGATAAGCTTCGTAATACTATGCCAAGGCCCATTTGAATTGATGCTAGTCCAACGCATCCTTCACCTTGTTTATTCCTCTTCATCTGCTCGGACGTTTAGCTCGTCCGGCTCACCATAATTCGTCGACTTAACGAAAAAGGGGCAAGCATTGGATTGGACCGTGGATGAAGTGGAGCCAGAAGTAATAGGTGAGAGACCTCAGGTTCGAAATCAACCTCCAATATATACTGCATTTAACGAGCATAACAAGCATATCAACTCGCATATCAATGGTCCTGCCTTTGAAGAAAAGGAAAACGACAAACTTTTACGAGCAACAACAAAAACTGTTAGCTTGCAATACTTGTTATATGTTCGCTTGTTTTTTTTTTTTTAATTTATTTCAACACTTAAAGAAAAACAAAATAGCATTTTTATGCCCATTTCCGTTCGAGCCTGTCCAACGGAAATTAAAATACGAGCATTGCCGGCTTTTCATGGCCATTACAGGCGCCTGTAGTCAACGTTTTTATTATGAAATCTAATTAACACACTCGACAACAACAACAACAACAACAAATAGCAAACAACAACAAGGCTATATCTAACCTAACAAACAACTTGTCGTTCGACTCACTCAACGGTCTGACAGTCACTGTTGGAATGAATGATATGTAAAAGTAGCTGAGCTCGGCATGGGTCTAACGAATAGTTAACAGCGCCCTTTTTGCCTCATAACAATTTTCAATTTGTTTTTTGTTTTTGTTTTTCATTTATTTTTAATCGTCCACTTTTTTGAGTTTTCTGTTTTATTTTTTTCATTTTCATTTCACCTTTTTGCATTGCTATGCAATTCATATTTGGAGTTCGTAATGCGATTACGTTGCCGTAAAGTGGTCATTTGTCAGTCTGTGTTGTTGTTTTTGTTTTTGTGTTTTGTGTTTTTTGTTTGCTTGTGTAATCAACAACGGGTGGTCGGTCAGCGCAAGCAAATTACAATGACAACAACAACAACAATAATCCCAAAATCAGCATTCATATCTCGCTTGAACGGCGCTTGTCTGTGATATGTGCAAATTGTAACGAGAATTTACTGACTGACACTTGTTGCCTGCACATACATATGTACGTCATGGTAGATGCTGTTGCTGTTGTTGTTGTTGTAGCAATTGTAATAATTTCAATTTCCAATTTATTCACGTATTTAACAGCGAAGACGAAAATGAATGAATATTCTGCACCGACGACGAGATTTTCCATTTAATTTGCATATGTTTGGACGTATGAATATCTGCGAATGAATCTAGATACCTACCCACCAAAAAATTACTTCCCATTTAAGGCTTTGTTGAAAATTTTTCTGTAAAACATTTCTTATAATTTCCAAAAATAATGAAATTTAAAAAAATATAAATTTTCCAAAAAAAATTTGTAATTTTACCAAAAACTTTCAAATTTTTTAAATCACAAAACCGAAGATATAGTGTTGTAAGTCTTAAAAATTCAAATCAAATTTTAAAAAATATTAAATTGGGAATTTATTGTTCTGTACGTTTTCTATTTTGAAATCAAATAACGTCAGCTGAATTTCCAAATTTAAATTTTTTATTTGGATTCAAGAATAGTTGTCTGGATTCTAGAAGATGTTAAGGACTTTTCAAAATAGTTAATTAGATTGCAGCATAAGTAGTTGGTGTTCAAGATGTATGAATAGGATTTCAGAAATAGACAACTCGTTTGAACGGAATTCACTTGACGATTTCTGAGTTTCAATTCACACATACAGAATTCTAATGAATTATGTATTCTGAAATCCAATTCGTTGCTGATTTACATTTTTTTAAATCCAAATCATATCAGACTCATCACTTTTATCTGCCTGCAAAATCAATTTCAACACCCCCTTTTAGGCCACCTTTCTAGTACTGCCATCACTTAGATATTTATGATTACTTTCTAACGAAAACGGATATCAAGAACTGTCAAACCAAGAATTGTGAAAAGAATATAATTAAAATAAAAATTATGTATGTATACAAAAAAACTTAAAAAAAAATAACCACATAATTAAACATTTTTTTTTTTTTTGTAATGCATCACAAAGTTTTTAAAATCACAAACTTTATTTTTTGATGGGTATTTACGTTTACATATGTACATGTATGCATGTGTAGTTTTACAAATATGTTGAAAAAATTAAATTTTTGCTTAAGTTGGATCAAAAAGCTCGGGGAATCTATAATAAAATATATGCACTTTACAATGTGTAAATAAAATACAGCGGAATAGGGTGGAAATCTAAGTATCATCAGTCGATTTGAAATACATTTTAGGTCTAAGACGAAGTTTGAATTTTAAAATGACGAAAACGTCAGTCACAGCATGTGTCTATGGTTAGGTTTGGGGCATTGCTTATCCAAGACATCTATCATATGCTATGGTTTGTGAATAATATAAAAAAATTCTTTATTCCAACAACCAACTTAATTTTTTTTTCATAAGAGGACCTTCTAATGCTCATTTTAGCTTAAATCTTTGCTTAATATGACTATGGTTGACCAACATTTTAAATATCTTTTTAAATCAAGCAAAGATTTCAATTCAAATGTAACGATTACTGGCCTATCGGCACAGTCATTCCTTGAAGTTATCACCGCTCCAACTCAAACTCGCCTCTGTCCTCTTTTGCTTTAGTTTTTCAAATTATGAAACGAACTTAAGCATCCATCCTACGCTCACTCGACCACTCAAGTATTTTTCTCATTTTCCACTTGTCACTGAGTTGTGAAATGCAATCATTGGAAAAAAGAAAAAAAACAAAAAATAATTCCAACAAAAATGCATCGCATCACTCCTCTTTGTTGCAGCGCTCCCTGCAACCCTGCTTTGAGTTGCAATTTTTTATGCTTTATTTTTATATTTTTTTTCCAATTTTTTTTTCTTATTTCTCATTGCTGTTGTCATTGCCACAGTTGCTGTTTTATGTTAGTTTTGCGGCTTTTGCGGTTTAAAAAGCCATTAAAAATGTAATTATGTTGATAAATACCTCTTTATTTTGCACAGCTTCCTCCAATGCCGCCACTCGGCCCCCACTTACTTCATCTAGCAACTATTGCTATGCAACCAACCAACTTGGTACTCTAATGTCTATTCTTCCAATTTGTTGGCCACTTTGCCTTGTGGGCATTCTCTCAGCTTTTTTTATTGCATTTCTTTTTCGCCACTCACAATTTCACTCCAATTCTTTTTGCCACTACTACGATTTTTTGTGGTTTGATTGTTGTTGTTGTTTTGGCGTTGATAGCCACTTTTATGCCGACACTTGGCTCTTTTGGATGCCACTAATTCAATAAGAGTTGACTGTGAACGAATAGCATCCAAACAGCAGAGAGTAAAGCTCGGGGGATCGGTAGAAATATGAAAAATAAATTTCACAAATATTTGTCATGCCAGTGGAGAATGCTCGTATTTTCATTCAGCTGAATGAATTTGTTAGCTTGGAGGGCTGGGAATTTGTGGAAAATGTTCTGGGGATACTTGCTTTGCATATGAGTTCGGCATCTTAGAATAAGCACATACATACATCAAAGTTATGCAAAGTGAAAATGAATGAGAAAAGTAGGAAATTCTAAGGTAAAATTAAATCGAATACCTGCCAGAGTGCGATCTTCGTGGTGGGTCCATGTGTGAATACCTTCATTGGACCAGATTTTACGTTAGGTAGTCCGAAGGTTTTTATTGAGAATTAATACCAACCTTTAGGTTCACAGCCCATAATAACTTAACTTAATATGCTTTCCGCACTTTTTTGATATGAATCCGGAGACGAAAGAACTAACTGACTCCGTATGGGAGCAGCATGTCTGCCCTTCTTTGGCCAGTACTGCAACCATAAAATTTTCAGTAATATTATTTAAACTAAATTCCTACCTCCTTACGCCACTTTCTATTTCGTGCACACCAGTCAAGTCAATTGAGCTACCATTTAGTCTCATTGATTTTCCATTAAAATGATAAAATCATACAAAACGGCGACACCATTTATTGAAATATTCCACTCAATCAGTCATACTATACTTACTAAAAAAATAACGCTAAGAAACTCCCAAACTCTTACAAGTGTTTTTGTTTGTGCATCAATTGGTGTATGGGAATTGGAAAATTAATGACTATGAAAAAGGTAAGAAAAAGGAAGAAGGAAATAAAAATTTGCATAAATTATAACGACCGAAATCGACAGGAGGACATTAGCTGACTGTGAGTCAAAAAAAATTCCAATAAATTGAAACAAGTAAGGGAGTCTAAGTCGGTTTATATACTCAGCTGTGAAATGTAACAACAAATTTAAAGGCTGTTTTTCTTCTTTTTCCACTTGACTATATAAAACTAAAAAACTTTTTCTTCAATACTAAAGAGTTTGGGTAGGAGTTCATCGGTAATTCAGTGTTTTATTATTATAACTTTATATGGATTCTGGGCGTGGCTATCAACCGATTGCCTAGCTTTTTAGGTAGTTGGCAGTATTATCAAAAGTGCGCGTGGTTATAAAACGATTTTTTTTTTCAGTTTTAGTTATTTTTATGTCTTTGCTATATCTCAAATATGGACTTCATGTATTTAGTTCCAGTGCCACGCCCATTTTCAAAAACCTATATTTTTTTCCAATTTCTTCTTACAAGAAAATTTTACAAGTGAAAAACAAATCACATAAAATTATTTTTCGCAGATATTTTATCCATTATTATCGTCTATGGACCGTTAGAAATTTTGTACAAAAGGTAAATAGGTTTACCACCCACGGTTGCCACTTAATCTCGGTATATTTATTTTTTCGCATATAATCTATCAAATTGAAAACGCCTTGACACTTTTCTATGAAATTGTGTACATAGGCTATCTATTCCACTTTTCTAGATCCTACTTAGGCATGGCGACTTGGGGTTTTTACAGGGTTGCTATCTATTTAATAATTTTAAAAAATTAACTGAGCTGCGATAATATGGAAAATATCAGAAACAATTTATTTGTGGCGTATTTTTCCAAATAAAAATTCAGCTAGTGTTATGTAGGGTTGCCACCTCATCCCGATATATACATTTTTGAAATATAATACTAGATTTATTTTTTAATAGTTTTTTTGATATTATTTGATACTTATTTATTAGTGCTCTCATTTTTGAAATATTTCTCTGATATTAAAAAAGTGTAAACTTTCTTTTACCCCCACCCAGCAAAATGAAATGATTTATCACCTAACATCTAACTAGTATTCAAAAATTCAATTACAAGAAATCTAACAAATCAATTTCAATTTTCCTTAAAAAAAATCAGAGTTTTTTTATTGGAAATTGAAAACCATTCACTTGGAAATCAAATCGAATATTTTTGACAGCAAAAAAGAAAAATTTCAGAACAAAGACGAAAAGCCAATTGCAGTAATGGCGCTGTAGTGGGGCCAAGAGTGTGGGTGTGGCGTGTAATGCAGTGTCATATTGCACGCATGAAAGTCGCGTTCTACCCCTCCCACACCTACACCACACGACACCCACACATTGTCTTTTAATGCAACCGTAGATGGTATTGCAATGCACATTTTTTATGAGCGCTCCGTGCAACAACTCCAATGGAATGTCTTTATGACTACTGCCTTTGGCACTTACCAATGAGTAGAAATATCATCATGCTTCTTCTTCTATCCTTTGTACCTACGCACACTAGCTTCCGGCTGTGTTGCTTTTATGTGTTTGTATGTTTGTGTGTGTGTGTGTTTGTGAGCGTTCGTGCGTTTTTGATTTTCCTTAAGGCGTTTGCTATTGACTTTGCTTTCTCTTTGTATGCTCGGCACGTCTCTGGCAATGTCCGATTTTTAAGTTGTTGCAACAGAAATCACGTAGCCGCACAGTTTGGTCTCTTTGCTTTTGCCACATTGGAAGGGTAAATAATGTCGATGATTTGAGTTGAGATTTTCGCATTATTATTCGTACAGTGGGTTGATTTGGGACCGATACTAAGGAAAATGTGAGATGTATACTCCGATATTTAACACTGGGCTAATTTCTTCGTTTTTCTAACTGGAGTAGAAACCAAAAAGGGGATTTTAAGTAGAAGAGCTAAGATTTAGCTTAAAAGCGGATTTGCAAAAATATAAATATGATGATATAACCAAATTGAGGTGCAACCATGTGTGGCATATTGATTAATTTTTTAAATAGGTGGCAACAATTTAGCAAGAAATTTTAAATTTTGGATAATAATCTCAAAACAAATTTTCAAATCAATTTTCAATATAAAAGCACATACTAAAAAAACATATCATAGTACTTGTTCGCTTGATACCAGATCAATATCATTTGAAAAGAATGAGGTGTGTGGTAACGCTGTAAAAACTTTCTAGTGGCAACACTTAAGGAGGATAGCTTGAAATAAAGGAAGTGACCTATACTCAGATGTTATTGCAAGCATTCAAATGACTCAAGTTGTTTTCGATATAATAGGATTACGTGGCAACCCTGCCCAGAAATATTTTAATTTAAATATGTTGTAGTTTGACCCACTGTACCATGCATTCCAACATTTAGTGAACCACTGAAGCACTTAACCTATTTGTAGATGGTTTACCATAATGGCTAAATGGATTTGATAATATAATTTTTTTTAGTTCTGGCAAGGCCAGAGTGTGCAAAGAAAGAAATCATTTATTTAATTTTTCCGAAAATCAGACGAACATAAACCAAGCTAGGTTCCTTCAAACTTAAAGGAAGCAAGTTCTGGATAATTTTGATTTTATTTTAAGTCTTTATATTGGATGTTAAAAACGCTCTTTAAGGTTCAGGACGTTATCTTTTCGCATGGAGGGAAATTTCAATATATTTTGCGGTACAACTTCGGGATTAACTATTTATAGAATACTAAATCAGCATTCGGGTTAGTTTAAGATTGATTCCGATGTTCTTTTCAAAACTTTTACAGGACTATAGATAATTCCGCAAGTTCGAGATTACATTTGAATATCTTAGAAATGTCTCCGGGATTGCTTTTGCTTTTTTTTTTTGACAAGTTCACTTTTCGCGATTATTTGCCAAGCTTTTTCAAAAATAAAAGTTTTTTAAAAAACATTTTAGGTATTTTTGACCTTCTCAAAGTCTTTTACGGGACTCGCTTAAACGTATAAAAAAATTGTAAATGTAATACCGAAATAGTTCCAAAAATGTTCCAACTTGGTCCCAAAGCCCTATACCAATTCCAAAATGACCAGGAAACAGTGCGAAAGCTTTTCAGGCAGACAATTTCACGAAGTTCCTGAAAAAGTTTTCGGTTCCGTTTCGTTTCTTTGCTTACTCTGTATAAGGCAAAAGCAATTTTATGATTTGTTTATAGCTGATTCTATGTTTGCTTTCTTGAACCTAGAGATAATATCTTCACAGAACACAATGCTTTTCGCCTAAAATGTCTTTATTTACTAACGCATTAAAAAAAATTACTAAAATAAAATTGCCAATTTAATGAGGTTAATGTTATTAATATAACGGTACATTCATGTTAGTAAGGATATAAAAAAATAAATTAGAATAACAAAACCAACAACAAGAATTAAAACTTAAAAACAAACTCAAAACTGGTCCGCCTATTAACAAACAAAACACAAAGCTTAGTAACCCCAATGAGTACCAAAACCATCAAAGCTCATGTGGGAGACCATCTCAGCTGGTGAATAATGCACAGTTTGGCTGGAGCCGTAAGCAGCAACGCCCGGTGAATTGTGAGTATAGGTTGAAGCAGCTGGACCATGATTGTAGGTGGTGGTGGTGGTGGCCGCTGGTGCTGACGCGTGATGGTAGACGGCAGGAGCTGGCGTTGAATGATGGTAGACGGCAGGAGCTGGCGCAGCATATTTCACCACCTTCTGCATGGGCTCCTGATAGTATCCATGAGCTGGAGCGGCATAGCTGTGCGTTTTTGCTACTGATGGCGCTACATAAGCTACGCTCTTCGCCATAGGAGCAGCGTGGGTATAAACGGCAGCAGTGGGCTGATATTCGGTATGCGTGTAAGTAGGATGTGTACTCTCGTGATATTCATAAACCGCTTGTGCAGGTGAATTCACAACTGTTTTGGTTACAACTGGTGCGGCATAGCTCATTGGCTTCTCAACAATTGGCGTATAAGCCTTATTACTGATGCGTTTATCTGATTTGTGTACGCTAAAGTAAGGAGTTTCAATATTTTTCGAATATTCAGAAACGGTGCCATCGTGTGTGCGTACAACATTTTGATGTGTCGAGGCAACAGCATCTACGGCAGGATTGGCAACGTGGTTATAGGTGACGGGATGATGCAAAGCGCCCGCATTGGCCACCACCAAAAGTGCTGAGAACACGATGAATTTAGAAGCCATTGCAAAAGTTGAGTTTTGTTTTTTTAAATCGAAATATTCGCACGCCCACTCAAGCAGCAGACGATTGAGTTGAAGTTGTAAGTGGAACTGATGCTGTAATCGAGTGCGTGCGGTGTGTTTTATAGTATCTAAGTGTGCGCTATTTGCTGACTTTGAAATTTGCTAAATATTTATATCGCTCATTTATTTTCAACACTGCCGCTAATTCAAATAAATCAAATTTTTTTTTTTTTCCTTTTTTCAATGTTAAATATTATTTCCATGAATTCAAAATTGCAATTAAAAAAAATCATTTTTACTCCTTTCATACGTTTATTGTGTTCACTTACTATTTATATTCGTGTTGGTATACTTATTTGTATCTGTTTATGTCATTTAAGCCGCCGCATGAGTGGCAGCAGCATTACAAATCAATTTTGCCACCTACAAATCAAATCGCACCACGATCACGGTCACGCACAATCGATCAGTTGAATTGGCCCAGTGGCCTACAGCGGCTGTTGCTGTGCGGTCGTTAAGCATTGTTGTACTGGAAATTTATTTTGCGAAATAGGTATAGTATGTACAAGAGTAAATAGACCAGTTAATCTTATTAATGTTTGTTCTGTCAAATTGAGGTAGGGTTGTGGCTAACATAACATAACTTTATTATATTATTAATTTTAATATTTTGACTTCATCATTATGCCTTTTGTTTTGTAACACCCATAGATATACTCCAAAAAATATACAAATTTAATAGATCCACCTGACGTCTAGGAAAACTTGTATATAAATTATAAGAATTGAAATTCGTGATATCTAATCATTTTTTTCCTCTACAGTACTTGGATAAGGAAAAGGAGACTTGCCCTCTTTAACGTTCAAAATAGCCAATCTTTGTTTCATGCATTTGGAGTTGGAGCATCCATACGAAACATAACCTATGAGTGTTATACATTACACGCACATACATATGTATCTACATATAATCCTATCCTTAAGAAATCACTTACATACATACATACCATATCTCATATATCTTCTGCCACTATTTCATGGATTTGTGCGGAGTATTGTTTTATTGTCCATGCGGGAACATAACGGCGATTCCATTACCGCGCTTGATTTAATTTGATGAGAGAATTGGGTACTACTCGTATTCGATTGTAATGTAAAACATTGCGAAATTGTAGATGAAAGTAGTCGACAGGAAATCGAGAGTGAAAGCAATAAGCATGGTCATTGATGCCCTTCGGATTTGTTAGCTGGCAACCACGCTCCTTATTTCGAGACTGCGGGATAGAATTTTGGAAGCATTTTAGAGGTATTTGAACATTATTTTTCTTAGAACAGTCTAGGTTTCTTCTTCATTCTACTAATTATTTTACAGTTTTTTTTGTTTTGTATGGTATACCAAAAAAAAAAATATTTGAATCAAAAAAATCCGATAGGATTATTTGCAGTACTTCGAATAATACTAGAAGTTGCTCCTTACATTTTTTTGTTTTAAATTTGCCGATTCTTACCGAGTACGAAGATGTCTATGAATCAAAAAAAAAGAAAAAAACATATGTGAAGATTTCTCTTTCTTAATTCTCGGGATCACTTATATAAAAATAATTTTCGAAATACATATTCCCATATTTTTTGGACACGATTTACTATATGACAACAACTTCATTTAACCTCAAGGAAGGGCCTTTCCTATGCCAATTTTATTTCGCATTTGATCGCTCATTAAACGTATGACACTCTCATGCTTCTATACAAAATTTCATGAGCGTACTATGTATCTCTTTTCCTACGGGGTATGTGCCATCAAACATAGATACCTACATATGTACATACTACATACATACTTACACTTCTATCTAATATAACATTGTGCAAAAGCTATTATTATTTTCATACACCTCCAACTATGTATATACAATACAGCTTTTGATATTATTAGCTATTGTAACATTTCATGGATTGGCGCTCACAGAAATTCATTTAGTGGTATGAGTCCTTAAGTGGTATTCATTGAGATTCTTACAATAACAAAACAGCGAAAGTTATAGAACTTTAATATACAAAGTCAGCTCAACTTTCACACTTAAAATTGTGCCTGAAATATTTTCTAAAATATTAACGTGTTCTTGTAATTATTACAAATTTTCAGTTTCTTTTATTGCGCCCACTGCTGTGAGAAATTATACTAAATGTTGTAATATTTGTAAACAAGCCAAAGCACCAACAATAAAATACGTTTAAAAAATATTCCGTTTCACAAATAAGGGAAAAAAATCAATGGAGAAAATAAAAAAAAGTGAATGGGCGGAGGTTCAATGAATTTTTTAATCCACCTTTTTTTTAGGTATGCAAGCACGCTATCGATAGAGTTTGCAAATTATCGATGACACTGTCGGTACTATCACTGCTTTATTCTGAAAACAGTAAGTTCATATCACCTTTAATGCACCTGTTTTTCGTTCAATGATATCGATTAATCGGTTAACCAAACAGGAAAAGTTTGTTTATCGAACTTAATTTTCAAGCTGTTTCTTTAGTTTACCTTGTAAAAAGGGTGGCTTGTTGTGGAAATATGCAATCAATTAAAACATTGTCTTTCAACCTTCAGACATACTTAATTTTCTTTTTTGAGCCTGAGAATTTTGAATTTATTTTCTCTTCACTTTTCGACGAAGAAGAAATTATCGATTGCACGAATAATAAAATCAAGAACTTTGAGCATCTATCCACCGTATTTTCTAATGAACTTCGAAGAACGGTCGAAGACCTCTCGCCTGCTATAATAAATCGATTGCATTGATTACCAGTCACCAAAACTATCGAGCAACTATCGATAAACGCATCTATCGCGAATTTGAGAACTCTTCTCTACTGCATAAGCTGGGCGCTCAATGCGCTACTTGACCAAGATTTTAATTTTCCGCTACTTTTCACTTGTTTTCTCCCTTGTTTTTCTCATTTTCTTTGCTGCGACAATTTCATTATGCGACACTTAATTTTGCTTGCCTCTGCCCAGAAACTTTTCAGAACACACAACTTACATTCCCCTGTTCATTTAGTCGATAATAATGTTGTTATTGTTTTGATTACTTTTTTTGTTACTTTCGAATTTCTTTTTATTTCATTATTCTTTAACTTTTTGTATTTCAATAATTCAATTCATTTCCAGTGCGACGCATTTTGGCTATTTTTTCGGCCAAGTTGTCACAATCATTGTATTTATGTTAATTGCATGAAATATTATTTTTTAACATAAAAATACAAGTTTTCAATTTGAAATAAAAATATATATTTCTATTATTATTAATATTCATAATACCACCCAGCGCCGCCTGCCTATTCACCTTGCTGCCTGGTAATTACATGAATCTGTAGATAGCCAAGTGCCCACTCGTTTTGTTTTATTCAAGTTGAGTTGCTCTTGTGCGTTCGTCGAAAACTCATTAAAACTTTTTTACAGCCCATTTAAAAGCAATTTGTAAATTGTAAAACTTGTGCTAGGCGTTGAAAAAATAAATTATTTCATTACAATATTGTTGCGTTTTTATTTTTTATTTTAATAATTGTTGTTGTTTAAGTGTTTCTCTACACTGTTTTCTTGTTGGCATTTAAAATATTCACTTTATTTATACATCCATAGATAAAGTAGAGCAATGGTTAGTACAAAGTTTACTTGACTATGAACGTTTTGAAATTTAATAAGCTTAAGGGGATAATATTAGGTTTTGTGCTATCATCAGAACAAATATATTTTAAAACGAGTTAAATTCCCTGAAAAACTAGGAGCCCCTGCATCATATCTTTATATGAGCAAATATGTATATTATGGAACTAAATATTAAAAAATCTGGCAGCAAAAAATTAAAAAAAGGAAGTAAAATAAAAAAATACGTAAGAATTGTTGCCAATTAGAATCAACGAAAAATCGAATCAGCTGTTTTCGTTACGGAGAAAAAGCGAAAGTCGATTGTTCGGGAAAAATATAGTCGCTATCTATACTATATCCCCAATTGCCACTTTAAATTTTAAATAATATGGGAACACTGCATTTCAATTCTCATAGAACCAAAAGCATTCTAGTAAAATCTTGACGGTTAAAACTAAAATTTCATAATGACTAATGCGCTATACTCTTACTATCAACAAAGTAATAAAAAAATATTGATTTACACTTTGCAAGTAACCAACTGTTTCTGTCATAAAACCTAAAACATTTACTATTTTTAGAACCTCAAAATACCCAACACTCACATAAGCTGGCAACAACCCAGTAGGAAAATATTCTGTGATGGGTAAATAGAATTTACTTTAGAAAAGAATTCCATGTAATATTTTTGAAGCTTCAAGAAATGCAAATAAATAATAAATTTGTGAAACTTTTGGTAGGATTAAGCCACTTCTTTGGAAATTTTGTAAATGTTCTACAAGAGAACTATCCAGAAAATTTTACCATATATCAATGATTATATACCCTGGCCATCATCAATATTCTCTAACAACGATTAATCTAAAGGAGGATTTCACTAATGCTAGTTCTGATCACCATAAAAGGGCTGAGCTGCTCACATTCGGAATATTAAAGGAATTTATATGGAAAAAAACAAGTGCCTAAAATTATGCAAGCCCTAAGAATTCATTGTCCAAACAAAATTGCTAAATTTTTTATAAAAATTGTTGGTTTGGCGCCACTTATTGTTTACCCAGATTTTTACCCGATGCTGGTTGGCAGGCACCAGCACTATTATTAAGTCAAGAAAATGCCAGTTAAGAAAGTGCGAAAATTTATTGCATATTTCAAGGCGCCCAATTTCCATATTATACAGGCTATCCAGGAAAGTGTCAAAATTACCATGGTAAGTGCACTCTGTGAGGTCGCTAGCGGGCTTAACTATTTTACGCAATAAAATTATTTGCCTTGTTATTTATTAAATATTTTATTTCTACCAGTACCCATGACAACAGGAAAATAATTTAAAATTTTTCTAGAAGCTGCTGTACCATGAGTTATGCGGTTGGATTATCCGTTGAGAATCTTAGTTTCTTCCTATTTTTAATTCAAGTCTACGCCTTTGACAGCCTCAGCCACCAGTCTTTCTTAACCATTCTACTTGTGTCCACAGAAAACTGACATCTTAATGACTTTCACCACACACCAAATCACATATGGTCTTTCTAAGTTGGCACCAAACATTTGAGCATTAAATTTTTATATCGAAACCAATCAAAGGCTTATTGCTCCCACATTCATCTTTGACAGTCGCATTTCAACAGCACACACACACACTCACATACACACTACACAAGAAATAAAAAAAACCGAAAAACAATACTCAACTAAGCCAACACCTAAATGAAATATTAGCAAACATACACGACTATAGCGCCTTAAAGTAGGCAACAATAAAATGCGCCAAGCAAGCGAAACGAAATTATTGCCAACAGTTAATCTTCTGACAACAGCAAAAGACGAATCAACCTAACGAAGCAAAAACAAAACAAATGCGACAGGCGATGAAGCTAGAACTAGCGGGCAGTTTGTTGTGCAATCACAACAACAATAGCAAATAGTAAACATAAAAAAAAAGAAAATAAAAATAAATTTAAGGAGTAATAGTAATGTTCGCACATTACCACAAAAGTTGCAACGTGACGTTCATTGCAAGCACTCAAAAGAAGGCGAAGCAAAGACGTAAGGACGAACGCCTGCTAGTCAACTAGTAAAATGAGAAGTACCGTAATACACACACATACACATTCACGTATAAAACTATGTGATCCTATAGTTTAAATTGCACTTCACTATTGATATATGTAGTTGAGGTTGAAATCTTTATTGTTGTTATTTTTGTAGTGCTTTGCGAATGTGTTTCTGTTTCCGACTTTTAATTTATGTTTCAATTCCAATTAGCTAAGAAAGCGCATTTTATATCTTTAGCCATTTGCGCGACCATCAACTAGCGAACGTTGAAAATTAGTTCAGTGCAATGAGGCGAAAGTGTAGGTGCAAGTGACGAAGATAAAGAAGCGAGAATTGGTGAAGTAGATGGAGCGTGAATGTGTGTGGTGGTAGGTATGTTAGGTTTAGAGAACAGGACTAGTGTTGAACTAGTCCGATTTGGATTGCTATTCAATATACATTTATTCGAATACGTTTAATGCTTTATAAAAATCATGTGGGACACAGAGGTTAAAAATAGAAATGTTGCGCCTTGAGGTATGCAATAATTTTGCATGCCTCCAACGCAATTCTCCCACGGGCCTGAACGCCGATGGAAACATTTAACTTTCCGCTCGTTTTCCCCCTTTTTAACAGTTCTTCAAATGAAGTTCTTAGTTAAAAGTTCTACTCAAATCGAGGAAGGACTTTCAGATTCTTTCAATTACTTTAATTTTCTACTGGGTAGAATATATGTGAGTACAGTCGTATACATGACATAGTAAGTCGGACTTGCATGGCTTGTGTATAATTGACTTTTCTACTTTTGTTCATTCACACACTTAACGTCATTTGTAATTGGATACAATAATATTGAGGAAAGAGCAATAGAAATTCCGCAATAAGGAAGACAATAACAAAGTGGCCACAACAATTTGTAATAAAACCCACACACTTCAGAATAAATCAGAGCTATGGAGATGGATATGTATGTATGTTTCAATTGGAAAAGAAAATGCTAAAGGTGTTTGAAGACATATGAGCCTTTGGCTAGGTAGCCTAGGCTACTTACAGTTTAAAGGACGTAAACTCTTAGCAGCCACGTCACTGTTGACGGATAGATTTTCGAGACTAAAAAAAATCTAAACAAATCTAAATAAACAAACATCAACAAAAACAAATTAATCTACAAAAAAAATTATATCAGTTAATTACACAAATAAACAAATAGTAAAAAAAATTTGTATAATCAAAAAAAAGTCTAGACGAAAGTAGTATAAAAATTAAAAACAGTTTTGCACACCTGTCTTAGATGTAATTCTTATCGTGAATCGCCTGATACTCTCGCTGCCAGCAAAAAATTATAGCAAAATTGATTGCGTAATTATCATTGTTTATGGATAGCAAAAAAAGTTAAAAAAATTATAAAAACAAATAGTCCACTGATTACACACATTTGGAATTTTAAGGCCCATTTCCACGATCGGAATCTTATCAGTGCATGGCTCAGGAGAAATTAATCCTTTGATGGATCGATCATATTTACATATACATAGGTACATATGTATGTGCAAAATATTCTAAAATGGTATAAAAGCGCAATGCGACCAACAGTCAACAACGAAAAAATAAAGAAATCACAATGAAGTTAGCTGTTGTTGCAATCATACTAGGACTGTGCCTAGCCGTCAATTGTGTGAGTAAAAAAAATTAATTTAAAATTGTCTAAAGAATTTTGAGTCTTAAATTTTTTTCTAAATTTAACTCGAGTTTTTTAATTACATACTTTACAACCTTTTCTTTCTCTTTCTACTCCTCTTAGGCCGTCATTGATTATGACATTAATGACGAAAATGACGACAACGCGCTCTTGGAATTCTCGTCATTGGGCTCCGCTGAAAGTACTATGGATGAGGAATTTTTCAGTATTTTTGGTATTTTATACTTTACTCTAATGGGCAGTCTACGCACACTCAAAGGTGTTAATTGTTCGATCAGACATGTTATTGCTATACGTAATTCTGGCACCGATTTCTTGAATGACGTCAAGGGTTGCAACTCTGGTGCTTTAAAGGGTGTCAATAAACTACTCAATCAAGTTCAACTCGTAGTTGGTACATCGAATGACATCATTCACTTGAATAGTAATGTTTGTAATAATGGCGCTTTGAGTGATGCCGCGGATGCTAAAAAATCGACTCCATTCATGTGCTTCACGAAATTATTGTTCAAAATGTGGACACTCAAAAGTCAAGTGGCCAAAACCGTTACATTGTCTAAGAATCTATCATCAACACCTGGCGAATTTTCCGTCTGCTCTAAAACTGCTGTATCCGATTTGGTTTCGGTATTTACACAGTTTCCATCATTTGTGAAGCAGTGCTCGAAAGTGAGGAATTAAAAAATGTTTGAATGAATATTTTGTTTATAAACAATTGAAGAGATAATAAAGTGCGCATATTTACATTAAAAGAGAAGTCAATATGTTAGCCGTCATTTGCAAGGATGCGCTGCAGGGTCATCAGGGCTTAGAACCATCAGATTTGTAGCAACAATATGAAAAATCTGATGTATCCATCAGCAGCGTTTTATAGGGTTTTATAGAGTATTACAGGTAATTAGTCAAAATTTTATTCAGCACTATTTTTTAATCAATACCCAGCAAACCATATTAGCTCGAATTCATAAAATAATCAGAAATAGTTATAAAATACTCGAATGGGATGTTGAAAACGGACCTAATAATCTGTTTTTTCCCCCAAAATTTAAATTTTTTTTTTTAAACTCAATTAATTTTTGATTACTTTGGCCGTATGGCCATTGGAAACATTTTACTCAAAGAAAAAATGAAGTGAAAAATTGTTCTATGGTGTAAAAATATTTTTTTATTATTTTGCTTCACTTTTGATTACTTTGGAACCGAGTACTCGTATTGATTTATTTAACCCGGTTTTGTTTCAAGCGGAATAAAGACTAATTTGGAACAAAGACATTTCCTCGTTCATCTATTCGGCACTTCTGACAGTACAAGTAGGCTTACGGACCACATACATATGTCCCAATAGTGCCTCACGATTGAGCTAAGAGGAAGCAAAGTCCGCAGGTTTCAACAAAACGATTTACCAGCAGAAGCGCAATAATTGTGTATTGCTGTAATTTCGTTATTATATTTATGTGTTCTATTTGAAAGATCTATAATTTGCGAGAGTTGGAGACAACACAACCAACGAAACGAAACACATGGACACATATCCACTTGGGTCCTTTCCCACAAAGCACACACGTAAAGGTAATGTGACTAACAACAACAAAAACCAATCCAATAAAAATCATAACAAGTTCACCTTGTAGCTTTCATCCATATGATTCTGAACTTAGTACACAGGCTCATCAAGAAATATTTTATCTGATTGTCTGAAGTGAATTTTTGGCAATCATACCGTTTGTTGATTTCATTTTTGATGTTTATGTATTCGTGTATGTGTGTGTGTATATATCTCTTAGCTACATAACTGGCCTAACAAGTTGTTGTCCAGCTAGTTGATTGTCCTTTGTCATTGCAACTTTTCAACTTATTGCCATTTCGACCATAAGCCATGATGAGTCCTTAATAGCACAACCAGCATACATTTGGCTGGACCCAGCAATGGGAAGGAAGTCTAAAGAGAAATGCAATAAACGAAACTTACAGTTAACTTATTTACGTTTTACGAATTTTCCTCAATAAGCAGATAACTCAATTGTAGGCACATTTACGAATTGATAAAAAAATATGTATGGAAAAACTCTTTGCAATTGGACATTTGTATTTGTACTCATGCAGGTGTCCAATGAATTCAAGTTAACTGCTGGACGATATCGTTTAACCGACTTTTGTTAACAAGGAGCCAATGGTGTCGGCTACCGAGCATACACCTAACATCGGTAGTAGTAACTCGACCACCACTTGCACTAATAAAGTTACGGGCAAAACTCGTCTTAGGTACTAAATTACAAGTTGCGTATACGTCGGTAGATACATACAAGTACGTGCAACAAAATGAGGCAAGTGCACTCATTGAGGAATTCGTATTATGTGTAGTAGCTATTGAGCAATTGTTGTTGCCACACTTACTCACATGCACTTCAAACACTTTCAATATGACGTTTGTTGCCGTTAGGGTACCTTTGAGCAATTGAAAAGTTTTCCACTTGTTCAACCAGTCGCTTGCTACAAAGTGCTCCTTGCATACATGATAGAGATGTGCGGTTTTGAGTATTTTGGAAACCGTATCTGTTTGATTCGGTTCCACTATCAGTCTTCTGTATTTCTTCTCTTTAGACGTTACACCCAAAAAAATTTCATAGAATGGTGGGGCCACCAAAATAGTGACATGGTCCAACCAATAACTCCGATATTTCAGTCAGCCTAGTATGAGAAGATCCGTACCCAACCCATGTCCTAGAAGAAAAGACTTCCAACATCAGCAACGTACAACAACAAAAATACACACAATAAAAGTGACTCAGTAACAGACTTAAAAACCTTTATTTAATTGCGGAAGGAGCGTCTTCTCACTTCTAAATTGCCAGCGACCATGGCAAAAACTCCCACTTCCATCCGACTTTAAAGAAGTTCGAATGTCATACTAAGCGCTAAGCTCTTCCGGAGAAGCATGCATCAATCTAAGTCTTCCACAAGAAATATTATCCTGCCAATCGTACCAATTACCGAGGTATCGTCTATTGTGCGAAAAACCATCGCAACCGAGCTGATTGGACCTTACCAGTGGACTAACTGCCCAACTGAGAAGTAAGGTTCTCACTTGAGAAATATTTGGATCGAGCTTCGGTTCCATTTCGGATCTCAAAACAGCTATTCAGATATTTTGGAATCAAACTTCGGATCCTAAAAACCCTTTTTCGGTTATTTTTAAATTTCGTGTCGTGTCAACAGTACCAGTTCACTTATCAGTTTCGGTTCCTTATGCACAATTTCCTATATAGCTTACATTGTACCCGGTTTTGAAACCATTTACGTACCTTCAGACCCGGTCCTCAATTCGGTTCTCTATCTGCCTTCATCACTAATTTTCACATATTTTGGCACTGCAATAAAATCGAATTTGTAAGCACTTTATAGCTGTTTGCATTGTTGTGATTGATATTTGTTGTTGCATTTTCTTTCAATTGTGCTTATTGTTGATATTGTCAAGTTTTCTTAAATTTATTGAAAAGGAAGAACGAGATGTACATATGTATGTATGTATGTGAAACTGATTGGACAGCATTCATTTGACAGTTGTATGTATATGCTATTTAACGGGCATCAAATGTCAAAGAACACGAAGAAGTGGGAGGAGGCTTCAATGTTAATTCAATGTTTTTGAAGCAGTTAAGGCTACCATTTCAAGCTTTATTCCGAAACAATAGTGGAATAATCTTCTTCTTCAATTATTAACAAGCTCAGGAAAAGCAAAGAAATTGATGAAGACATGGGAAAAAGGAAAAAAAATTATTTCAACTTTCTCACAGCTGATTTAAAATGTTTGTCTCCACTCGCACTTAGACTTTCTTATTCACTTTTTTTTTTTTTTTTTTTTTTTTTCATTTTAATTTTATTGCTTAAATTATTTATTTGCAATTTAAGTAGTCCATACATATTCATTTCACCAACAAAAAATGTATACTTCCAAAATGTCTGTGAAATTTTTCTTTTTTCACTGTTTTTCCTTGTCATCATAACGACCATTAAGCGGATGTATATCGCGCTATCAATTTGTGGCATGCCACATACTAGTTTATTTACACCTTGTTGCCCCTTTTTCATTTCTCACACTTTGCCAATTTACAAAAAAAAAATAACTTCTCTCCATTATTTGCCATTTGACTTGAATTTGCAAATTTTGTGCTCCCTGCCATTTGCTTTCGCGGTCGTGTGTTGGGTGAGAATTGAATTCTTTGCCAAACATGAGATATTGTATTTTTATCACTCCTGTGAGATGAAACAAATGATATAACAGTTACAACGGTAGACGTTGAAATAACATATATTACATACTAACAAGTCAATATATTAAGGTTTGGTATGTAATTTAGAAATATATTCGCTGTTTTTCGCTGAATTCCTAGATGAAGTTGAGCTATGAAGGCATAAAGACATGTTTAGTTTAAATTACGAGTCAGAAAAATGTAGGCGGAAGTAGCTTACAACGCTACACATATTTGCGAAAAACAACTTTGTGACTTCTAAGAAAAGTCGTCGAAATTTCTCAAATAGTCCAAGAACAATGATAGAGAATATATATACTTGTGGCAATTATGGGTTTTTTCTAAACTAAAAGCCAAATTTCTGAGTAGTTTTTGTCAAATAACTTCTATGTTCTGAAACTTAGAGTCTACAAAAACAACATCGTCACAAAAAACCGGGAACTATACTGATATAGTAACATCGCCGCCCTAACCTCAATTAACGAAAACAAAAAACTAACATATTTTTTTTGGTTATGGCCGAACATCAACCCTTTTTTAAATTCCAATGGCGAATTCGGAGTTAAGAAACTAAAAACCAAACCCATGTTTAAAGCTTGATTACTCTAGAACGCCCGACCTTACGAAGAATTTCATTTAGCACCTTTTTGTGGGAAATTCAATTTCCTCAAAATCTATCTAGAGATAAATTTTTTATCAATGGCTTTACAATTTTTAAACCAAAATGAGATCCGCCCCTCACAGTCTAACCAATCACTGATAGGCCTCTAGAAATTCATGTTAAGATCTGTAACTCTTATAGCATTTTTTTCGCCATTTTGAATCATTGTAATTTTCAGGAAAAAAAATTTTGTGGGTCAGTCTAATAATCATAAAAAAACACATGTTCAAGATATTTCAAACTTGATGTCTCTGTCATCAAAATATTCGAAGAACTTCGAAAAAGGCAAGTGACAGTGGCTCTTGAGTCTTGAGAAAATTTAAAATAAATTAAACAAAGTACCTAACGTCAATTCAAATCTTTTTTTCACCTGCGTACATACCTAAATACATAGGTACATTATCTTACACCAACAAAAATAATAAATAATAATTTTTTTTTCCAATAACAATAACAAATCCACATTCTTCTTTACTTTGCTTGCACTCGCTTTCGTTATCGCACAACCAAAGAACGCGATAACAGAATTCTTAACATGGCATTAAACAACAATTATGGTAAGATTATTATTAAAAACACAAATATTTGAATGACAAGAAAAACATAATTTATTAAAAAAAAAAAAAATTACATATATGTAGTAAGTGAATATATATTCGACGAGGATGGGATTCGAACCCACGCGTGCAGAGCACATTGGATTAGCAGTCCAACGCCTTAACCACTCGGCCACCTCGTCATGTTTACAATGAACGTCATTATCAACACATTCTAAGCTCGGTAATGATAAAAACGCACAACGGGAACATGAAGAATAAAACAATAAAACATTTAAGAGATAAAAACAATAATTTGTTGTATTACTTAATCCTACAAAGCAAGATGGAATGGGTCAGCAAAAATAAATGATTTTATGCTTAAAGAGAGTTTTCTGTTGTTAAAAGAGCTTTGTTGGAATTTTAGTTTGTAAAATATAATATGTATTAATTTTTAAGTATTTGTATATTGTTATGTATGTACATATTTTTGTATGCATTCATGTATTTGCAAATAATAAATGGTTCGTTTAATCGAAAGGCAAAGAAGTGTCAGTGAAGTGAGAATGACGTACTTAAAATAATCACTAAAAACTTTTAGCAAAACAGCTGTTTCTTTTATGATTGATTAACAGTTCAAATAAATGTTCGTTGTTGCTTTCCTGTCAAACGATCAGCTGTTTTCACTTGCAAGTTTTACTGAGTTAAACTTTCTCTCCCAATGAAATGTCAAAATGTGCTATCTCCCTGCAATGTCACCGAACACTTTCCAGTAAAAATTTTATATAATTTTAATGTACCCGAATACAGCATAAAATTACCGTTTACGCTCAGAATCGAACGGTAAACTTCAAACTGTTGAAAAACAATAAAAATAAATTTTTTGTCTTAGTTCCGCTTGATAAATGTTTGGAGTCGGCATCGGGATTCTACGAGCGGTTTCAACTACACTTTAGAAGTTTAAACTTTTCTCTGTCGTGTTACTAGAACAACAACTACAACAAAAACAGCCATGGACGTAATAAGCTTCGTGAAGTCCCACAACTTTGCCGGAAGGTTCAAAATCAACTAGAGATCAAACAAAGTACACCGTGTAACAAAGTTAAAAAAAATTTAAAATAATTGTTTTCTAGACCACCCATCCTTGAAAGGTTTACTCCTGCAAAAGAAGACATTCTAACATAATTGCATTATCTCCATCTTCCTCCAAACGCCCTTTCGAAACATTCGAACTTATCACTCATTCAACCGAGACCAAATTAATTTCGAAAGTGTGCGGCAGTGGCATCATATTTTATTTATGTTAAAAAAGATTTATTCAAGATTTAAAGGCTGGTTCAGCTAATCCAAGGTGGCAAGCGGAAATATGACGTCTGGCTGTGTGCACATATCCATATCTTTGTGCACGTGAAACCTACCACAATTGGTTGTAAGTTGCAAGCACACAAACAACCGCAACAACAAACATTATTTAAATCAAATTTCTGCACATTTCTTTATTTTGAACGCCGCAGCATTCGCGCACTCATGAATTCAAAGCCGCCGCAGCTATGGAGCCTCAACAGGCAAACTTTTGCACGGTAAGCACACGCGAATTCCCATAGGATGCAACAAAAGCGAAGGATGCTAGCATGGGCGTAAGTAGAATGGGTAGATTGAGGCGTCAGTACCACTAAGCATGCTTCTGGAAGAGTTGAAAGAGTTAACCGCGCTGTGTCAAGGCAGCTGGCGTGATATAATCAAATCTCTACCTACCGCCCCCCTTGTGATTCCATAATGACTACGCCTCTGAATGGCATGCCACTGGTACACATAGCTTCATACTAGATTAAAGTAAAAGTAAACCAAAGTGGTGTGAAATTTTTACGTAGTTTTTCTTTGAAATTTGTAATATTTTCTCCTCCTTTTCTTGAATTTTTTCTTTTTTACTACAACAATTTTCTTAAGGCAAAGTTAGGTTCATTTTCCATTTTTTTTTTGCCTTGCCACCCCTGCCATCACTTGTAGAGAAATTTGTATGCATTTATGTGTTTAAGTGTGCGTTAAACTCTTGGGAAAATGCTCAATCATATTAACTAACGGCGCACCTTTTCTATTTGTTTGTTTGTTTGCAAGCTTCAGCTCTGTACTCGTAGTAAGTTCAGCAAAGGATTTCATAAATGTTGTACGAGTTTGAGATATTGCATTGCTGTAAAAGAAAATCCTCGAAAAATGACTTGAAGGCAGTTGACGCAGTGGTTTGGAACACGTATTCAAATTGCCTAAGCGGGAACTTTATTTTTATGCAGTGATGCTCACATACATATACATATGTATAAAAAAGAAAAACATTTTTCAAGAGAAGGGTGAAACCCCAAAGTACTTAAATACTTTTAAATCGGCCCAACTGACGTGAATCTAAGAATTTTCTGTGATACTGCGTCTTTACAAAATACAAAATAATATGGTTTCAAAGGCTGCGCCCATGTGCTAGGCAATGAGCTACACTGATGTAGCCTATATTCGTAAAAAGTTTAGTGAGTGTAATGCGTAATTAAACTTTGGAAAACTTAAACCTGTTGTAACTCAAAACAACTCCAAATGAGTATTCAAACCGAAATCAAGGTGCTGGAGGTGGGTTGGCAAAGCAACTCCAACTTTCTCTTCCCCACTGTGAGTGATGTAATGGAAGACAGTTCAGGAATACTTAGTACTTACCTAATGTGAAGATACATAGAATTTGTTCTACAGTGTGGAATAATTTTTCGAATTATTTTAGGTCCTTCAGAGGCTCTGAATATGCCACATGCATGGATACTGTCGGATATCTAAAATACCCATGAGAGTTTTTTTGTTAACCTGCAACTCTATCCACCACTTCCTTGATGATGAAAGGTGTACAATTATGAGACAGCACTTAGCCTAGCAAAGCATTAAAGATAATCTTACACTAAAATACAAAAACTTTAACACGGGTATGCCAACTCCCAGGTGACTCAAAGTTGAAGTACATTTTTATGCAATTCAAATAAATAAATGCTCTTTTGGAGTAAATTTAACTTCAACTTTAACAACAATTTTACATAACAATACGATTGTGAACAGACGCACAAGTATTCATATCAAAGATGCAGCCGTCCCAATAGGAAACGGCTGCTAAAAAAATGAATATCAAATTAAGAAGTACGCCGAATAGTAAATTCGGTATCAAAAAAAATTGTCCATCACTAACTGGTACATACCCTGCAGGGATCATGGGGGTGATTGTCTCTAAGTCACCTCTGTAATCGACTATTGTGGTGAATGGCTGTACGAAACTGTCAACGAGTTGTCGACTCTTTGGCATTGCCTTTTACAAGCGAAAATTTTTGACAGCTGCCAACTGTCATTTTTCAGTTCAATTATTCTAAGGAGAATGGTGAACTCCCAATGACAAGCACCCGTTGAATGTCTACAGTAAATGGCATTGCATGGGTCAATAGAGCAGCTGACATGATACCTATTGATTTGACATTTCCTGCAGGGTACTTCCATTTCCATTTGCATTCATATGCTTTATTGCAAGCTCAACATTGTTAACCCTGAAATTTGCACATATTCTGCCTGAGAAGACCCATCCTCTATCGCTCAACACGAATCTTTCTATCCACATGTAAGTCAGCCCAAATGTAGCACACATACATATTTACGTACATACATACATACTCGTACATGGTATAATATTTTTCATTTGTGTATTTTTATGCAAAAACCAATTCTTTTGAGACAGCCACTCTTGTTAAACAGCTTTTCAGATCTTTTCCACGTCGAGCGGTTAGCTCAGCTTCTACAAATTCCCAACTCCTTATTTCTTTGGAGGAGGAATCGTGTTGCATGCGCCAGTACTTTGCTGCTCATTTCCACGCTTAATTTACAATTGACATAAGTTTGCATTTTCACAGTGTTCTTTTACTCCACCGAGTTGGGATTTTCTTTGTTCGCTGCACGCCGCCTCTAAATTTATTTGAACTTAGCCTGAGTCATGTGGCTGTGTTTGGGTCAGAAGTCGTCAGTGCGTTTGCTATGCAAATTTATGCAGTTCCATAATGAAGCTGATTATTTTATTGTTAGTAGTAGCTAGTGTGTTTATGAATTTTTGCCTTGTTGGTGTAAGTCCATTGAGGTGCGTCTGCGATTTCATTGTGATATGATAACATGAAGGCAAAAATTTCCTTAAAACTACCATCCCATCCTGTCCTTAAGATCACTTATGTGTAGGCAGTTCAAAAATTCTTTTAGGATCTTTGAGGCCGCCCTTCAATCTGTTCTGTCATCTGACGATTTCGTGTAATCACGTTAAGGTCATCCCACCCCTCGTCTAGTAATTGTGGTCACCAGAGCCTAACCAGCTAAATATATGTGCAAAGCAGCAATTCTTGGCCGGACTTGTAAGTCAGATGAGTCACATATGGGTTAAGAAATTCTTAATAAGGACTTAGCACCGTAATCTCAACCCAACTGCTGTTCGCCAATACATAGAGAATATATTTGATGTGTGAAAACTCACCTGATACTCAAATCTTACGTAGAGCGCCACACATTTGCAAAACGGCTCACACGTACAGGACTCTTGTGACCTTCAAAAGCACCATAGAAATCCTTTACGAAATCTGATGCTTCACTACCTCAGAACTGAGTACTAATTCGCTTGTCGCTGATCAAACAACAGTTTTATGATCTGGCAGCACCTTGTTAATATATAGTTGGCAATGCGAAAATTATATCACATACGGCAGCATTTCGTTTGCAGAGCAAAAGTCGAATGCCGAAATTTTGTGACTAGAGGATTTTTTATTAGAAAAACCTAACAAAATAGTGTACACAAACACTAAAAACAAAAAACTTAACAAATTTAGTGTGCTGAAGAATCCAAGGAAATAGCGAATCATAATTTTATCAAGAATTTATTGCTTTAAAGCAGTGAAATTATTTCATTTCGGTGGTCCAATAGACATTTTTTCACAACCGTCAATGCGTACATTGTGACACCCACTCGAAGGCTGTGTGTGAGATAAAGACAACTGTGTTACCTAAAATACATTGCTGGATTTTCTGTGGTGTGGCCGAGATAACTTGTGAATGCATTGGAGTGAACGTTGCAATTTGTTGAGAAAAAAAAAGAGCGTGCAAAAAACCCAAACTGTCAAAGAAACGTCAATTGCACGATTTTGACATTTCAACGTTTGCATTGCCGTCGTCTGATGTAAAAAAAAAAACTTCTGGAAAATTAAAATTTTTTCCTCACACCAGCAACAACAAAACAATTGGAATTAAGCTAAACTACGCAACAAATACGTAAAACGTGCAATTTAAAAGAAATAAACTATTATAGGTTAATTAATATTTAGCTGTGATTGGTCCAACAAAGTTTGCATTTGGGTCTGAACACGTTCGTTCTTTGAATTTCATCCATTAGCTATTATTTTGCTGTTGTCTCGTCGCTAGGCCTCCGCCGTCACCACGCAAAATGTTAATAAATTTAAGAGTAAAAACGCTCGATGCACAAACGCACGATTTTAACATTGACAATGAGGTAAGTGACGATGTGAAAAACTAAGAACATAATTTTTGTTTTTTTTTTTTTTTTGGGTAGAAAAAGAAAATATGTACCTTTTTGGGGGACCACTCCCATTGTTGTTGGAGTTGAGTGGAATGGTATGCCAGCCATCATTGCAATGTGGATCAGTTTT
Organism: Sphenella marginata; assembly: GCA_951509765.1. Taxonomy (NCBI): domain Eukaryota; kingdom Metazoa; phylum Arthropoda; class Insecta; order Diptera; family Tephritidae; genus Sphenella; species Sphenella marginata. The sequence goes on from OX608082.1 coordinate 11,798,415, forward strand.
CCATGAAATCCTTAGGATATTTGTTGATTTTGTGTTACTAAATTAAATAATTAATTTTGAATTCTAGGTGACTATTCGTGAATTTAAGGACAAGATTGCAGAGAAGACCAATATCGCTGCTGACCAGCAGCGTATCATTTATTGTGGACGTGTTCTTGCAGATGAGAAACAATTAAAAGAATATGGTGAGTCAAACTGAAACGCGTTTAACCCTTGATGTACCGGGACGTACCTGACATTAAATTGTTAGGTACAGTGTCAATAATTATGACTAATCAACCGCCCAACAATTCATATACATATATTCAAAAGAATTGGAATACATTGTGGCAGTATATAGAACTGCCAACTCCGGTTTCATAGTATGTATCTGCACTGTTGTGGTGCCTACTCTATAGCACCCGCTGATCAAAAGCGGCAGTTTTTTGCCAGATATGAACCCACTGTGCTCGGGCACTCCCTTGCGGTACCTGTCCGAATGTCGCGGAAAGGTTTTGGTTTGAACAGTGGAGCGTTCTAGGTCATCCAAACCCCTCCTTCCGTAAGGGAGAAGGTTGGTATGAAAGATTTTAGGAGCTTGACTTTTTAATGGAGTCTTACTGCGGTTGACGTTTATTAAATTATTTGTATATAGTAAGCTATTAACATGCTCTAAAATAATTTCAAACTTTCAGATGTTGATGGTAAGGTGGTACATGTGGCCGAACGCCCGCCACCATCACAGCGTGGTCCATCAACTTCCAATTCCTCGTCAAATGACACACCTAATACACGTGAACGCACTAATAATCGTGGTGGCATGCGAAATTCACCACTATTTCGAGCATTGGATGGCATGGTGCTTGGTACAATGGCAATACCAATGAATGCTGCCGTAAATATGCAAAACTATAAACGATTTTATTTATTTAAACGCTTTCTCTTTGCAAAAAAAATAGCCAACTAACGGTCAACAACAGCCAAATCCCTTTGCTGCTTCCTCATCATTTAGTATGAATCGCATAACTGTGGCTCGTCATATGTTGGATTGTGCCAATAATATTGCGGCTTATTTGGAAGATCCAGAGAGGGTATTTATCATTGAGCTTTATGCACTTTAAATTAATTTAATTAATTAATTTATTTTACCACTCCACAGGGTCTAAATAACACCTCTTTGGATATTTTGGCACGCGGTAGTTGGACAATGGAATCGACTGTCGTTGAAGTAGGCTTTACCGCTGCTGATATACCACAAAATCAAAATATCGTAGAAATGGTGCAGGATGCTGTATCTGCAGCATTACGTCGTAATAGTAATACGAATGTAACAGTCGTGCAATTACCTACTGTTTTTGGTTCAAATGAAGGTGAAGCTGGTGCTGCGAATAGCACTATAACAGCAGCTGAAACAAACATGGATGCAATTGATAGTGTTGGTAACGCGGGAAATGATGCTGATGCAGCTGCAGTCATTATTGAAGATGTTATTGATGATGCATACGATAGTGTGGGTGCTAATATCAGTGTCTCTTCTGATTTATCTGGAACCGATACAGCAAATAATACTAATTCATCACCAAATCTAACAACACCCGATACTTCAGCCGCTGATACTTCTAATACGTCTACAACACAAGGTACTAATACCGATGAGAATCCGTCACGTCGTCGCACTAATACACGTGTGTTGGCTGAAGTGGTTGAACAAATGCGTACAGTGCAAACTCGTTTAAATCCTTTCATACAACAGTTCTATGAATTACTAAATAATGATCCAACATTTGAAGAGGAGGTGAGTGAAATATACATATTAGATATTTGTTTTGAATTACATATTTATATTTTAAAATAAATTATATAATATTTTAAATTCAGCAAACATTGGAACGTGAAAATGCACAACGACTCTATAATCGTGTCTCGGAGGCACTTCATTATTTGTCACATGCTCAGCACGCCATATCCGATCTAATGTTGGACATATCACAACCAGCCCCACGTTTTCTCACCTGTCGTCCTATTCTGGTTGAACAAAGCGGTTATGTTAGTTCTAATAATTATTTGTCAGCTGCTGCAGCAGCTGCAGCTGCGGCTGCTACAGGAGGAAATAATCAACAACGTTCACGTGGACGTACATATATAACACCACGTTACATACATCCTCCAGCTTTTAATGGCAATGCTAATACATCAACTCCCGGGAATGCAGCTGCTGCCACAGCGATCAATAACGGCAACAACACCAACAATGGTGAAAATAATCGTAACAATAGTAGAAATACAAGTGCAAGTGCTAGTGGTGGCAGTTCGATTGAGGATCCCGTTGATGAACCTCTAACCACTCCCAGTACACCAATTGCTATAGGAGCAACGAATGCGGCTACACAGAGCAATGGTAGTTATGTGCTTGTTTAATTTAAACATTTTGGTTTTTTTTATATATATAATTTTAATCCTGTTTGAAATTTATGTATGTACATATATTGTTTTGTAGATGATAACACAATAGAGATAATGCTCCAACCGAGGCGTGGACTGTATTTTGGCAGTAGGTTTTTTTTTTTGGATTTGAAATTCAAATTAAAGTTATTGTTTTTTGTTCATTTTTAAATGTTTCACAGTACTAAAAAGTTGTTCCAAAGCATAAGCAGTTCATTAACAAATTGAGCATTTACATAAAAGCAAGATCGGCTCGTGTTAGAACTCCATAGCTAGCGCTGGGAGAAAATTCAACCACGGCTACAAATATCATTCCTTCTGTGCTGTAGAGCTAAGAGCTCGTAATAATCATTTCGTTGGTTTCAAGCTCTAGTTTTTTAAATTGTTGCTCCTAAATTTAGATTACACCATTTTTTTTAAATTCATATTTAAAAAACATAAACCTGATTATCTTGAATTTTTAAAAAACTTTTAACTAATATTAAAATTCCAAATATTAAAAGTTGATTAGAAAACCACAGTTTAGACAACATTTTTTGCTAACTTAAATATTTATTGTCCCTTTGGCATGAAAACTCCACACAAAAAGTTATAGGTCAAAATGTTTTTTCGGGGAGTTTTTTCCTTTTTTTTATATTTTTTAACGCCGTTACTACTAATATCGTTTAAAATTTTTATAATATTTTAACACCTTACAGTTATTACAAAAATGCTTTGTTCGAATGGAAATTTAAGGTCACTCAAATTTACATAATCCATTAAAAAAACTAATTTATTTTATTTAGTTCATATTGTTGTTTAAAACGCGTATTTTCCCATATATTAAAATAAATCAAATACTTCCACATACTTTTCTAGATAATCCACAAGTGCAAATGTCACGTCTGATTCAAGCTATGGTCAACTCTGCACCTATCAATACCGAGCTTCATGTGCAAATTCTACCACCAACCATCGTAAGTGTACCAGTAAATGCGCGCACCAATAATGGAAATAACGACCAACAACAACGGACTCAAACTGGAGGAGCCACTGCTTCAGCAACCGGCAGCAATAATAGTTCGGGAAATAATGCCGCTAATAACAATGCTACTGATAACAGCAGTGGCAGCAGTAGTAGCTCTAGCGGCAACGCCAACGCAACCAATAATGCAAATAATGAACGCAACAGCAACAATGCAACAGGTACCGGTTTAACTGCAAATCATCGTCCTGTTTCCGCTTCTTTGGCTATCGGTACTTTGCCAACCACATCAACACAAACACGTTCAACATCACGACCACAGCTACAGATTGGTGGCATACCGGCAAATGGCTGGAATGGTCGCTTTATACCAGCTAACATGATGTCCTCATTTGATCGCTTCCTACCCTGTAATAGTCATCACATACGCGAAGCAGAGAATGGCAGTGGCAGCAATTCAACAACTCCGGGTGCAAATACAAATACCAATAATGCCACCCCACAGATAATAAGTGAGTATTGACGAAAATCCAAATTGGGAAATATTTCTTAAAATGGCGGAAAGAGTATGCTTTAGACTTTTTATAACCTTTCTTTTTACTAACGAAACTATTTTCTAATTGGCGCAGTAATAGTCTTATGCTGCTGTAATTCTATAAAAACTCTATTATACATATGAAGAGCATGATGTAGTTTGGAATTTGAATTCGTAACATTACGCCAGTGTTTTCTAAGTAAAAAAATAAACACAAAAATGGATAGTTTACAATGATGATACAACAACGATGCTGAACTATTTACACTCTAATAAACCATATTATATACACTCGTATCAACCAACCATCTGCAATGGTCATCCATAATACAGGATTCGAATGTGCAAATCGCACATACAATTTATTGAGTGTATTATTTTCTGTTTCTACCCAATCCAAAAATTTACAAAGGGTGTCGGGAAATCATTTCAAACTACATGCCTCTTCATATTATCTTCCTTTAAAAACTGACAAAGAAGATAAATTAAAATAATTTTTGTAGCCATGAAAAAATGATTTAAATCAAAACCAGTAAAAGTTTTCAAGAATCAGCTGATCAAAATATCCTTGGAATCACTTAACACTTAACCTGTAGACTTTGCAACAATTCACAACTCCTCACACTTATTGTTACTGAGTGCATATAAATGACTTTTACCGCCATTTTTAATCCACATATCCTCCAAATGGAACGTTTTCTAATCTATTAGCTTCGAATGCGATTAATCCACGTTCATTGCATTCTTTTGCTGATCTCTTGCCACGTGTACGTTCGACACCAACAGTTGCTGGTAGTGGAGGTCCACCTACATCAACACCACGTACGGGAGCTGGTACTGCCCCTTCAGCAACATTGACACCACGTCTACCAGCTGGAAATTTCTTCTCTTTGCGTAATCTATTACCAGGAGCAGCAAATCGTCATGCAACACCATCAGCATCGCCGCAAACGCCATCAGCAACTGCAGCCACAACTGAAACTTCAAACAACACTTCCAATAACAATATAAATACTGATACTTATCGTCGCAATTTACGTACTCAGCTACTAAATTTTGTTAATCAACGTTTATTCGGTGGCGGACCAATCAATGAGGATACAGTACCACCAGCTATTAATCGTGCTGTCGATTGGTTTGGTGAATCATTGGTGTTATTGCCCCAATATGAGAAACCCGGGTATGATTCACGTCATTCGGTTGTTAATATTTTACGGCACATGTTACCATTATTCATTGAGATTGTGCGTGATGAACAGAGCAATCCAGCAGCGTTTGAACAACGTATTAAGAAGATATGTGACGATTTTGTTAAGCGTTTATACAGTGTTTTGAATGTTTGTGTGGGACGTAGTAACGCTGAATTGTATTGGGCTCAATTGATGCGTTTGCTGTTGGTACCCACTCGATCGTGTAAGTAGAAAAATTGCAAATAATATAATATTGACAAGTTTATAACCCTGTTAAAGGTCATGTCATTTTAATTTCTCTTTATAAGAGCTTTTTAAATCGATTTTATGAATTTGAGGATTAACTATAGTTGTCTAAAATGACCTGATGTAATTATCTTATATTTTTAGATTTCCAAGATGAAGCTTTACGATTCCTAAGTATCTATATAAATACTGTAATTCCAGCCACTACTGACACAGCTGATGCACAACAATTTATTGTGCATCGAAAAATAGACCCAGTAAAGTCTGCGCCAGAAACAGTAAGTATGAAATATTTAAACAAAAAAATTATGACATCAATATTTTTTTACATTTGCAATTGTAACAAATCATCAGGAACCATTTGTTTCTCCACCTTCTCTGTTTAATTTACAGCCTTTGGAAACTGATGTTGAAATGGTAGAAGTGGCGTCGACATCCGAATCAAAATCACAAAGTCAATTCACAATAGATTTAGATGATGATGTGGAAATCGAACTTTTACCCGCCGAACAATTACCCAGTGTTACCGCTGGTTCAGAATCGTGGCATAGAAATTTCCCGAATGACTGGTTGCCAATAATAGCTCGAGATCTACGTACACAAAGTGCAGTGAGTATAATTTTTCAATATATCAAATTCGAATGTTTATTTACCCAGTAGTATGTTTCCACCGAACTTAGACTTTCTTACTTACTAAAGTTATTTCCTCTTCACATTTAGCATCAGACAAATCAAGCTCCATTCTCCGATGCGTACATATCAGGCATGTCGGCCAAACGAAGGAAAGTTCTACAAAATGACAAACCCCCAACTGATGTCAACACACTTATTGCACGAAGTGTACGTAAAGCCATACAAACGGTTGGATCACGTGCATCTACGACTGCTGCTGCTATTAGTGATGATCGAACAGCGGAAGAAATTACAGACGCCATCGCCAACGATACTGCGGTGCATGCCTCCTACACAGAAGCAGTACGCTTAAATGTGCGAGAGCGTTTAAAGAACGATACTGATTATAAAGCTGATAAATACCCGCATGCTACGAAATTTATTAGTAAATAGAAATCATAGATTGTTTGTGCTTTGTGCATTTACAAATGTTGTATGTGAAGAGCAGAGCATGGTAGAGATGGGGAAAGAATTAAAAAAGAAAAAAAAATATAGTATGTATACGCAAATTAAATGTAACTCAAAACGAACTTAAGTTATAATTACCTAACGTAGAAGAGCTAAATGAGTTGAGAAGTTGCTAATACTTGTTAAAAACAAAACAAAAAAAAAATAATTATATATAACTATGTTTTATTTTTAACATTTTTTTTAAGTTTGTGCTTTTTCATGCATTCAACGGATTATAAAGAAATGACAACAGTAATGAGTAATGGAAAAAAGAACTTACTAATCAAAAAAAAAAAAATAATAATAATAATAATTGTACTTTATACCTACGATATTAATATTAAAAACACACTATAATTCACGCATATAAAGAAGATAAAACTTAGTTTATATAAGCAAGACAACAACCCGATTGAGAGTAAAATAGGCGAACAAGAACTACATACACATCTAATAAGATTCACATTTATGTATAGTGCATACAAAAATAAGGCAAATAAAATATAATCCAATACAGTTTTAAGTGAAAGCTGTCAAGTTTATTTATTTTATATATTAAGTAAGTACGAATATTTATTTTTTACTTTATCTTTATTTTAGAACTTCAGCGATTCAACGATTAATTAAGGGTGTTATAAATTCGACTGAATGAATAAGACCTTGCCATGTTGTCCGAATGAGCTTATTATATGAACGGTTCTTTATGCATAGGATTCTGAAAGTAATACCGAGCCCGCTTGCCCTTTGCCGTGTTATGCGAATGAGCTTATTATATAAGCGGTTCTTCAGGCTTAGGAACCTGAAAGTATTTCTATCGACGCAGAGGGTGGGAGAGAGCGGGAAAACTCAATTTCCTTGGAAGTGTCAACTGTGGCAAATGACTTGATTTTATTTCATGTTTCTAATTATATTCATGCGATTGTTCAAAGTATTTTACTGCCTAAGCCAGTTTGATAATAAGCAGTAAATTCAGAAGTGGAATACAGTTGTAGAAAATGACCAAAAAATCGTTGTAGATATTCTGTTCAGAAATATATTCTTTCGAAATCCGGCGGGTGTAGCAAAATAAGGATAAGGTATGTACTGTGTTGAAAGAAACATACATATATTAAGATTTTAAAGTTGGATTCGACCAAAATCGTCCGTACTTCCCAGAGCTAATTAAAAAAAAGAACAACAAGAAACGTCGGAAGTTGCTACTACCACCACCAATTTAGCAGCAAAACAAGGCAATCCCGAAATATGGCATACATAATATTCATACACACCAGCGGTAATTTTTGTGGCATGAAAATTCAAAACGAAATTGATAAATTCATTCATTAAATCTGCGGAATTTTACTTTTAATCGCATTCCTACGCTGATATCACAATAGCATGTGATGTTATGACGACAGCAAAATTTTTAATTTCTGATACTTGTGGGCACATATTGGCGTCTTTATTATTGGAATTTCGATTGATTTGATAAACATGGTAATGGCCAAAATATAAATATATGTACATATGTAGGCGATTAAACAATATTCTAATTACTGCCATGACGTCTACTAGATGCCAAATGTTTATTAACTTAATGATAAAAAGGCTGTTTGACCACAAAGTCAGCTGAGCAATTAAGGGATATACATACATACATACGTAAGCAATTGTGTAGTCACTGGAGTGGTAAGAAAGTGCCCTGTTATACTAGTGGCTCACAAGAATGCTGTTCCGATCAAGCCATTATTTCCATAGCAGAGTAGAGGTGACTTTAAATTACGGCTTCCATTAAGCTCCATGCAGAATACCTTCCCTCCAACATTTCCAAAAATCACTTTCACTTATTGAGAAAATGGCATACCTCACGAGCTTTTTCGAACTCGTTTAGAATCTTCTAGACGGTTAAGCGCCAACTAAGTATAAGTGTGTGTGTGTGTTTACAAATATGACCAATTGGTTAACAAACACATCTGCCCCATGCCAAATTCACAACCAAACAATCTGCATGTCGCTGCCCACAATTTCACATAAAATATTTTTCTTAATCGTAATGCCTTTTAATAGAATTTAATCACATCATTTAGATGATGAGGTATTTAATTAAAATGACATATTAACTTAACCTGATTTTATAAACAAAAATGTTGTATCATAAACAAAAAAACAATTCTGAATAAATTCTAAGGCATATGAGTATCTCGGATAAAAATAGTCTAGTGTGGAATTATAAAAATATACTCAGGTGTTGTGTGGAAAAAATAATAGCTGTAAGCAATTCGCTTCTGTGATTCTAGATTTTTTCACGTGCCTGTACAAAATTTTGTTACTCTCGTCGTTTTCAAAGACCAAATTTCAATATGCTTGTTTGTGATGTGATATCATATCATATATTATGGATGTTATATGATGTGATGAGTATTAGTGAGGTGATATGTTGTATTAGCACATGATACGATCGATTTTGAACTGTATGTAGATTCAATATTTGACTATTGTAATTCGGGGTTCTTTTAAAAATTGTATACGAGTATGTGTGTAAATATCATCACTTGATAACGGTTTAAAATTGTTTGACGTGTTTTTGTAGTGTTAGGATATGATGTGATATCACGGTGATGTGATTGAGTCATATGATATTGAAATTGGATTTTCTAAGTGTAGGAGCAAAAATGATGAGTCGTATGTCCATAAAGTTGTCCCTTCTCAACCCTCGATTCTAGCAGCAGAGGGATGGGGAGTTCTCTATTGATGCGCAAATAAAGATACATCAAGCGCTGATTTAATCTCATAAATACAAAAATTTAATTGCTCGTCAAGCGCTCTCATCAAGCGTAAGGAATTTTACGAATGATAGGCGGCGCCTTCGTTGCCCACATTTCTCGCTGTCAACACTATTTAGTAAGAATATAAACCACATTGCATTGTTGCAAAGATAAGTAGCAGCAGCAACAACACCAACAACAACATCAGCAACTGAAACACCCTTTACAGAATTATTGTTTTGCTTAAGGAAATACTTCAAATAAAGGAAAAAGTCAAATTAAAGGAATTTGCAGTGTCAACAAGCGGCTCAGCGGGAAAGCGTTCTAAACAGTTGGCCATTGAGTTGAAAATGTTGCCACCACCAGGAGGGGCATATGTGGATGCGAACTTCAGCATTCAACATACGAACATACATATACATATGTAACTTAGGTATGTGTGACTGCTCTTGACATATTAGGGATGCCAATTTCGATTTTTACAATCAGAGAACTTTCGGGATCTGATTTGACAATCCTGAGTTACTACCGGTAGTCGGCAGAAAGTTATTTTACAACAGTTTAACTTGAAAAAATTATTATAGTGTAAAAGTGGGTAATATGTCTATCTGGTGATTTTGAATTTCAGACGTGAGGAGCTGTTTTTTTTTTTTCTTTTTTTTAATACTGGTTGCTGATAATGAAAAATGAGAACACTGTTATGCTTATAAAACAGCTGATGCAATCAACCTTATGAATACAATTTAATAGATAAACTTCTCCGCCATAGCCTTACTTTCTCCGGCCAATTAATTTAATCTAAAATCCAACTCGGTTTTCAAAAATATATATAAAAAATGCAAAAGAAAATATTTAACCACCAATATTTTTCTCAAATTTTTGGGTATTTTTAAGATTTTTTTTAAATGTTATTCATTTTGTGTTTGGAGTTTTTGTCTTACAAAAAAAAAAATGGTTGGTCATATAAACCTGTATTTTAAATGTTATGTGCGTTTTAAAAAAAATTGTATAGTTTTGAAAGTCTAAAAAAAATTTGAATAAGATTATACTTTTAAGTAAAAAATCGAAGTTTTGAAAACCGAGTTGTAATTTTAGAATTGGTTTTTAAAAACCAGCATGCATGTAGTCCTAAGTAACATATTTCCTACTTACACTCCCAGTAATTCGGGATCTAAAAAATTACGGGACTCACATCCCTAATACATGTGCAATGCATTTTATGCAATTCAACAGGAATCTCATTAAAATAAAACGTCAACATTCGAAAGGAAAATACACTAAAATATACATACATACATATGAAATCGCATCTCTGTACAAACACATACATATGTATCTACATAAGTTTCGATGCATGCACGACTACTTAACTAACTAAGTAGGTATGTGGCCCATATGTAGCACCCAAAATGCCAAAGGAAAAGTACTACTTAGATGCCTGCTGACGACAAAATAGGCTGACAGACACTGCACGCAGGCTGTGCAAGGAGCAGGCGGTGGGGGGGGCAGGAGCACGCATGCAGTCTGGCAGGCATCAGTCACAGCATTCCAACTCTCTGAGCGTTGATGAAGAATTACATACTTAAATTGCCTACTGACGCCTGTTATTTGGCGCCAATGATATGTGAATTGGATTGTTTGTTGTTTTTGTTTTTGGTTTTTGAAAATTCTTGAATACCCAAAGCAACAAATAAGTTAATTCCGTCAATACGCTCAATTACCAAAAGACAAATGCGTTGGTCTGACGCTGTTAAAGTTTGGTCAACAACAATTCCAAGCATTTTAATTCAAAAATCAAGAGCTGGAATGTTTAATTGCTTTTACAGTTTGATCTTGTTTTTTTTTTTTTTGTTATTTACTAGGCATGCATGTGTGAATTCAAAATTGTTGAGAAGATAAAATCGGGATCCCGAAATTATAAATATGGAATATCGAGAAATTCGAAAACAACGCATGGACGCTGGGTCATGGAAGTCACGGAAACAGGTGTTACTTTGGACCGAGTATGCAATTTATAAGTAAAGTACTCTCTCTCCGAGCATTGATCATGCCCTATACATAAATCTCGAGCTCGAAATTATGAACGATATCGAAGTCAATTCAATGATTAGCTATTCGAGCGCTACGCAGATAGCAACCAATTTCTGCCCAAAAGCTAATTTAAAATCATTAAGAATCCAACTAAATTTTTTCAGTGCACATAAATCTAATCTACTGTATGTATGTATGTGTGTAAAAACGTTTGATAGTTTAATAGAGTATTAATCTTACATTCTGATCGGTAATTTGAAGCAAATATATGTACATGTTAAACCCAACAGGAGAACTTCTTGTGCACTTGGAACACCTACGAATTCGTCATAAAACCTTTGGATGAAATGAACTGGCAAAATTTCATATGCCCTGTGTCAATAACTGATTACCATTACTTTAAATTATAAATGATTATTTTCCAATTAATTAAAAAATAATCAACAAAAAATCATAATTTTTCACCATTATTAAAAATAATCAAAAAAATAACTAGTTTTTGATTATTTTTTATTTTTCTTTTGACTATTTTTAATATTTTTTTTTAATCGTAATCAATTTAAAATTGCGTTTTCTAGAAAATAATCATTCAGATCAGCTTTAAATAATAATTACTTAGTGTAATGATTACCGCTTTGATGGAATATTTTTCTGAGAATCAATTTAATAACTGATTAAAAAATAATGAACAAAAAAACATAGTTTTTTTATTTTTCTTTTGATTATTTTTGTTTTTTTTTAATCGTAATCAATTGATAATTGAAATTACAAATTAAAAGATCAGCATTTTATAATAATTACGCTAAGAATTATTACCGGTTTGATTGATTATTTTCAATCTCGTTTCATAATTGATTACGATTACTTTAAATTATTAATGAATATTTTTCAATTAACTAAAAATTAATTTATAAAAACCACAATTTTTCAAAGTTATTAAAAATAGTCAAAAATAAGTGAGTATATTTCGATAATTTTTTATTTTTTTAATTTTTCTTTGATAATTTTTAAAAATTTTTTTTTTACTTTTTTTCTCTATCGTAATTAATTTTTATTTGCGTTTTCTTGAAAATAATCACAAAATTTTTTTAAAATTATTTTTTTTTTGATCATTTTTAATTTTTTTTCGAATTTTTTTTAATCGTAATCGATTTATTATTGCACTTGTTTGAAAATAATCATTAATAATTAAAAACTCAGTCAAATCAATTGATTGCTAATTACTAAATAATCAAATTTAACTGGACTTATTATTTACTAGTTCCTATTTTTTTATCTTATTGGTTGCCTTAGAATTGTTACTAGTTACAAAAAAGTTCTTAACAAATTATTTTGACTACAGGGTAATACAATAAGAATAACATTAGCATGCTTTGCACATGTTTCACATGTTTTTAGTGACTTTTTATTTACATATTTACACACACACACACATATATTTGTATTTTATAATATAATAAATATATTTACAGCCAATCAATTACAAATGTCTTATCTTAAACAAATAAATACTATGTAAACCCACATGCACACTAAGCCTGAAAAGGTGATAATCTCCGAGAATATGACACCAAAGGCACTTACGCACATACATACATATGTACATACGTACACCACTGTGCATAAGAACATGCAATCCTTATCAATCAAGTAAAAAAGTGTCAATTGATAATTTTGTATTTTGCTATGGCGCTAAACATGTACATATATGTATATGTTTATTTAGGATTTATTTGTTTATTGACAAGTGTAAATAAATATGTACATACATAGATATGCTAAATAAATATAAATTATAACCCTTTAAGGCAAGGGCTTGTTTGGCTCTACAGACAGACGCAGCTTAGAATTTTTATTTTTTTTTTCAACACTCTTTTGTGATAAACTTTTTTCACTGACTCCTGCTCTTTAGACCTTTTATGTACAATTTTCAAATATGTTTGTGTGTCTGTATGTTTGTTGATCTGCTACGACCTTTTAAAGTTGGATGATGTATTAATCAAACTCGAAAATTTGTTTGCCATCGACTGGTAATTCGACCGCGAAAAAGATCCATACAACACAATAACTAAATATATTGACTCCACAGTGATTTAAAGGTCAAGTTATACTCACATTGCAGAGACTTGACAGCTGTCACTTACGAATTACTAACTAAATTTCGAAATGTAACTGATTAAAAAAAACTTAAAACAAAATTAACTGATTAGAAGTCTGTTTATTTTTAAGATGTTTTATGAGACGTTTACGTTTACATAAAATAAATACTTTCTTAGTTTATTATTATTAGTTTTGAATGTGAATACTTATTTTAAGAAGAATTAACTTATGTGGCACGCTTTTCCATTTCGAAAAAATGTAAGCAAAATTCAATATTGTGTGCGTGACGAAGTCAAGTCAAATCAAGTCCCAACGCGTTGGTCTATACTGTAACAATGAAAAAAAAATCTCATGCCATTTTCGTATGATAGATTACATTTGTAATTGTTTAAAAGTTCGATTATAGCTTGCACTGAGAGTTGCATGTGCATTAGGGTGTTTCAAAATTTTGTCTTTGATTTTGTTTCGGAATCACGCTTCCAGAGAAATATTCGACAATGAGAGAAAGCATCTGGGTTTGAAAAATGATGGTCGAACATACGACGGAAGTATAAAATCTAAAAAGCCTGCTATCGGCAATAAAAATTACTTGGAATACGCCAACTAAAATGTGAATAGTACTTATAACTTAAGCATTAAACGGTCAGTGGTGGAAAAGACATAAAGCCAAGTAATAGCATGATGAGGCTTCAATAAATGCAACAACAACAGCTGATGCTTTCTTCCGGCCGATTTGCGTGCATAATTGTCCAATTACAGCATTTGATATGATGTGTTTATGATATCGCCAACTGATAAAAAAAAACTTTCAAACCATCATCATAATCTAAAAACCTCAACCGTTTAAGCATCGTTAATATGTACTCGTATGTATGTATGTAGTACATAGTTGCTGATTGGTGATTGCTGCAACCCGCACAGCCACACATATTAACACTAGAATTGTTGTTTCAGTCAACAGATCGCCAATCCGAACAATCAAACGTTCTTTTGCCGATTGATTACAAATTTTATTTTACTTGTAAAACAAAAAGAACAACAACAACAGACCCAGTGTTGGCTGCAGGAGGATGCTGCTCTTGGTTAGCGAACTACAATCGTATAATGGTAGGTACTATGGATACAGTGGTGGCCATAAATATTGTGATTTAGTTTGATAAATGTTGAAAGCTAAGGTCTTACGTTATTTTTTTGAAGGCAGCCTTTTTTTAATTTTTTTTTTTATAGGCTTGTTGTTGTTGTAGTTGCAATCTTCTATAGGCTTAGGATATACAGAGAAAACATTATATACAAGCTGCCTTACTTCGAGGATCGCTACAATAATTAATTTGCTTAGTTCCGAGCTTTTGGCCTAGAATTTCCTGTACGAATTCCAGATGTTTTCTTTTTCAACATTATTATTTTCAAACATCGCATCAGAGAAAAAAAGCGAAAGAGAGAAAGAAATGGAAACAAGTCATCACTGTCTTTTCCTAAACTTTTTTTTGCATATTTGAAAATTTTTCGATTCCCTTAAAAAAATTTAATATTTAATCGAGCTACGATTGCCTGAATTTTCGATTAATCGTATATCATCAACCGAGTAGTTAGCAAGTAATCGGTTAGTCCATTGGTCGAATAATCAAATTTTGAAGGTATATTGAATATAAATTTTTATGGAAAACATGAATGTGTCTATTTTTTTTTTCCTTTCGAATATGTTGTATTTATATATGAAAATATTTAAATATAGCTTTTATATAGCAACAAATTGTTATAACACCAAACACACAATTCAATACGTTTAAGAAAAAACCACAAGACACATTGAAATGCCACCACTGTGCCAACCATTCAAGAATCGATTCTGATCTTCACAGCGAGACTATGCTCCATCGTCACAGTAAAATGGTTTTCCCATCAGTCGTAAACGGAACGTGTTGGCAAACGGACGTCAATAGCGGAGCAACGATTTTCAATTTAAAAAATAAAAAAATATTTCAAATTGAACTAAACCGAAGTGTGAACTAAGTAAAAGATCAGTAACGATCAGTGCGCGCATATCAGCAGCAGTAAGAACTGCAAACGCTAAGTAAAAAATACTATATATATATACATATATATGTGGTGAATATATAAAAATATATATGTTTTGTAATTAAAGAAGAGATTAAATTTTTGATATTTATTAAAGCGGTAAAACAGAGTACAAAGATCGGAAATAACGAGTGTAAAAGCAAAGAAAAAAATTAAAAAGTCTTCCAACGTTAGAAAATAATAAAAGAAAATAACAGTAACTAACTGATAAAGTGAAAAAAGTATATGTACCAGTTAAAAGTTATATAAATTGTGCGCTGATAAAAGCAACGATTTAAAAAAATAAAATCAGTTTTTAATTTAAAACAAAAAAAATAAAAAAAAAATGAGTTTTTACTTTAATAACAAAAAATTTTAATGAATGACAATTCGAAAATCTACATTGTCTAATTAAATATATAAAACAAAAGTAAAAAAATTATATTAATTTTTTATAAAAATATTTTTTTTTTTTATTTAATACAAAAATATCAATCAATAGCCAAGTGAGTTTGTAAAAAATATTTCTATGCGATTATTTCAAGCGATACGCGCTCATTAATGGCTGCTGAGATGTCAAATGTACGACTTTAACGACTTTTCAAATTACGCCTAAAAAATATCGGTGCACATACATACATATATACGTATTACGGTTTTTAAACAAAATAATTCAAAAAGAAAAATAAATAAATTTAATTAAAAAAATACGAATTTAATTTCGAAAAGAAAAACAAATTTAGGTTGCTCCTTACTAAGAATTCTGTGTGAAAGAGAAAAAAGGTTAACCTCAACGACCCATGAATTATGGGAAAAACTAATTTTTAATGCATTGAAAATACATGCGCTCGTTATCGTGCAAAAATCCCCACATATGTGATCAAAAAACAAAAAAACATTTTGAAATACAAACAATAGCCGTGCAATAGTCCCGGCATCATAGTTCGGGCATTAGAACTGCCTGCACGCATGCCAAACTTAACATTTGATGCCCCATGTCATATCCTTGGAAAAATTTATGAATGTAAGCGAACGAACAGCAGCAAAAAGCAAACAAAACGCCTACCTACACACACAACGCAACACAACACAACACAAAAACTTTGGTGATAAAAATTCACAGTGATAATCGTATAAAGCCGGCGGGCACCAATACGCAACCATACACGGGCTAATACCCGAATACACACACACATATACACGCCACACATGCTTACGCGCCTATATGTATGTTTTGTGTAATCTTTGCAACGCATTGTTTTGTATTGAAATTCGTATGAACGGCGTGAAAGTCAAAGCGATAAGGGTTGACTGCAACAACAACAATATTTATGTATAAAATAATAATCATGAAAACAACAACAACAAGAAAGCAACAACTAACTTTTTAAATCAGTACAGTATTTAATTACAATATTTCCTTGTAATAAAACTTATTTGAAATTCAAACAAAAACAAAAAATTAAGCAAACAAACAAACAAAAATTATTTACTCATTTGAAAGAAAAAAAAACAAAAAAAAAAAACAAGTGAATTAGGTGTGTTCATCTCACTGACAAAGTGAAAGAAACCGAAAAAAAAATATTAATATTAAATCAGTGACCTTTCGTTTGATAATTTTGTGTTTTGAATAAACGTATACGTACATATTTAATACAAATAAAAGCAACGTAAACCAATACAAAATACATCCAAAATGGCATCTTTTGTTTATGCCGTTTGGAGTATTACCAATGTCGCATCGGTGCATTGTGCTGTGCGTCCCGAATTATCACCCTGTACCTGTGAGCCCATCTACGCTGACAATTATGTGGAATTGTCATGCGAGAAGGTGGATTCGTTTCACCAAATTGTTGATGCTCTGTCGAATAAATTTGATCCCGATGTGAATATAAGCTTAAAAATATCACATTCACAACTTGAAGATTTGGAAATGCGCTCGTTTATGGATATGAAATTGAAGCTGGTTAAATTGCGAATGCAGTGGAATTCGTTGAAGTAAGTGTGTTTTTTTTTAAATTAAAAATATTTTTTGTAAATTTTTATTGGCCTTCAGTTATTAAAATCTGTAAAAAGTTTTTGTTGCGCTCAAGGCCTCTTGAAAAAATTGAAATACAACATTAAATGTTTTTTTTTGTATTTTTATATATATTTTTTTAAATAACAGTTCCGTGATGAATTTAAAAAAACAAAAACACATTTATTGGACAAGCTTAAATAGTTTTTTTTTTCGATCATGATTATCGAAGATTTCTGTTTTTGATTACTTTTGCTTGTTTTTTATTATTTTTTGGTATTGTTGCAAACATATATACATAGAAATTATTTTTCTTTTTCCAATGTGAAATAGACATATTCGGCAAAACAAAAAAAAAAAAAAAAAATTTTAAATTGATATAAAAAATTTAATAAACTAAAGGCCGAAAACATAAGTAAATAATTTTTTTTTTATACATATATTATTTTTTTCCAATGTGAATTAAAACTAATTGGGAATTTTTGAAAAAAAAGAAAAATAAATCAATTAATTACTCAAACTCGGCTGAGCCAGGATTTTAGGAAAGAATAATTAATTTAAAAACAAAAAAATTATCATTATTTTCGAAGATATACAGAAAAAAATTAAACTAATATACTTAAAAATATTCCGAAATCTAAATTATGTTCACGATATTGAAAGGCTCTACAGAAATTATGGTCCCCATCATTTTAGTAGTCCTCTTGAAACCACCGCCCTTTTTAAGGTACCCGTACACACATATTACAAATTACAAATTTTTTAAAAATTTTACTTTTTTCATTTTCGATCAAATTAAAGAATTTCGAAATAAAACAAAAATTCTTGACTATGGAATGCCCCACACATATATTCGTCCGCACATATATATACAAACCTACAAAAAGAAATTACATTATAATGATCTTATCATTTAATTATGCTTTCAATCAACTAATTAGTGCCACAAATGGCTTGTAAAGTATTGACATATAAACAATAACAAAGTGATATTCTCAGCTTATTTGGCATTCTGTAATTTTGTTCGAAATCGTCTGTGTTGTTGTTTGTAATGTGATGTGATGGGAGTCCCTACTATGCTCATATGTATGTATGAAGTATGTAGATCCATACAATGCGTCTTATGTCACATGAAATTTACTGTAAATGAATTCAATTTTTTAATTAGGAAATGTAGCAGCAGAGCTCTTCCATCCTCCCATGAGAAGGTATTGACAATTTGATAACTTGATAAGTTTATATAATTTTTACGAACAGGGAGCTTAAAGGTTATTATTTTTATCAAATGACGTCAAAGTTTGACAGTTGATTTTTCAATTAGAATTACCGTCAAAGTAAATGGTTGCGATACTTTTCATTTTAGTTTTCATTATTCATTCACTGGCTGTTATGGCCTTTTATTTTCAAAAACAATCACAACAACAATATCTATTTTCTTGAGTTGTGCGATTGATTAATTATTTAATCTTTATCGATTAATCAAAAAAATCCCTTTTTACGAATAATCGAAGTTCGTTAAGTTTAGCCTAATGAATTTGTTTATTCAGCAAACTGAGTAAACATAACTTCATAATCAATTCAGATTTCCAAATTTTCTTATATATTTTTTTTGAGTAAACAGTAATTAGTCGAGATCTAATTAATGAGAGCTTCTTAAACATTTCACCAGATAGGATAGTCAAGATTTCGAACTAAAAGACTTTAAGCTTTCAACATGCTGTGTTCTAAAAAGCTTCCTTAATCAAAAAAAATTATGTGATTATTGCGTAAGAGTTACCAGCTAAGTATCCGCTTCAATTTCTGTGACTCCTGTGATGGTAGACAGTTAAAAGATTTGGTCTTGAACTTGAAATCATTTATCGCTTTTTAATTTCTTCCGGGTTTCATTTAATACCTAATTAAATAAGAAGTCAAAAATCCTAAAATGCCTTTTAAAGTAAACAAAAAAAGTTGAAAGGTGCTGCAGATAAGAGCAGACTTTTTTTTTGTTTATTTCTGAAATCTGTCATCGAACTTTTCACGCAACACTTTTATGTTTGTCGCAGCTCAGTGGGTTGAGCAATATATGTACTCTGATGAGTAACTCATCGGTTCGAAGCCTAATTCCCTTCCTTTCTCTGCTGTTCCTTTCGTTGAATATATATTGCCATTTTCTTTGATTTCATCTTCTTTCTTTCCCATTAACATGTTTGAATTTAATAAAATACTTTTACATTAATTTAATCACACGCGTATGACGTATGAGATCAATGGATCTGCACTTTACTAGAAATTACCAAACCCTTCCAGACACTTGGTGATTTTGTTTAACTGTAAACTGCAATAGTTAGAAAAAATTAATATGACTCATCATACGATCTTTGATCTACATGATTTTAAACGATAAGAAACTCAGTTTTCCTAATAAATAGTTTGCAAATATTTTTCGTGTCGCCTAAACCAGCTTCGGGTTTATTCAGTAAAATGCCCGATTTGCAAGTAAAAAATGAGTAAGAAATGTTTGGACAAAATCGAAGTGAAAACACATGCGTGCGTTATACACACACACACATACATACGTAGCCTCTTACAATGTTCAAGTATAATCGAATTATTCCAGTAGCCAAAGCATCAATTCATTGGTGGCTTCAATCTTTGCCGTTGGCAGTAATTTATATCAATTGACCTATTGCCATAATATGCAACTGACCGGACCAAAAGCAAACAAAAGGAAATCGAACAAGTAAGGTAGTCTAATTTCGGGTGAAACTAAACAGAGTTGGAGTTCTGCTACTCCAATCACCTGGCTTAGGGGAAAGTTAAATAAAAGGCTCCAAAGTGATTCCTCATATCATCATAGTAAAGTTAAAATAGAGTTTTATCTACTTAAAACATGATTAAAAAATAAACATCACTTCATGTCTGTCATAGTCAACTTAAAATACATTTTAAAATGCTGAAAATGTCATTTTAATATTTAAAAATTTTGGTTTGTGTCTATGGTTTGCAATGTCGCAACGCTTACTCCAAACTTGAGTTTGGTTTTTTCCCCTTATTTTCACAGCTATGCTTTGGTTTGTGTATAAAATAGTTGACACAGGGTGATCTTGCAAAACATAGACAATTTCTACATACCACTAATCAATTTAATATTTTTTTTTTCATACATTGTATTTTAACGATCTTTATTAAACTATGATTATGGGGCATTAGGCCATGCTAAGGTTCATTTATATGGAGAGAACCTTACATGTTGGGTTAATAAGTAATTTCTTTTATACATATATATCCCTTCTAAGCACAACTAGGTATAAAAACCAAAATCATACATGCCTACATATTTACATACATATGTACATACTCATACAGACTGCCATTTATCCTAAAAAGTACAGAGAATGAGGCAAATGAAATCCAATTAATTACACATTAAAGAAGCATAACTAAATCGAGATCGTAAATAAGCCAATTCATTAGTAATTAAAAAAAAAAACAAAAAACATTTAATTACAAATGCAAATTTACCACAAAAAAAGAGGTGTAAGTAGTTATAAGCAGCAAAGAATACATCAGGATAGCTGTTTCTGCCGTTAATCGGATGCGTCTTGCAACAAATATGTTTGGTGAGACAACTTACAAGTAACATAAATATTGAAAGAATTGTGCGAAACGCTCTCCAAATCTCATATACTTATTAAACAAGGATTTTAGCTAAAATGATATAAAACAGGGTTCACTAATGAAAAAAAAAAAATTGGTTAATGGGATGAAGGAATTTTTTATGTTTTGCAAAGTCACCCTGTGCCTACTATTTTGTTCACAAACTATAGTATAGCTTGGCCCCAATAAGCCAAACTCAAGTTTGGAGTAAACGATGTCACAGGCACAACCATAGAGACAAACCGTGATTTTGTCATTTTAAAATTAAAATTCCGTCTTAGACATAAAATGTATTTTTAGTTGAGTATGATGTTTGTTTTAGAATCATGTTTAAGTAAATAAAACTCTATTTTAATTTTACTATGATTATGGGCCAGTTAGTTAAAGCATTTTTTTACGGCACATATTTTTTGGTTGGCGCAATTTTATTAGTGGTCTGTGTGCTGGCCTACTATACCGAAAGGCTCTAGGATAAATCTCCGCGATACGTAACATAAAACGGCTCAGAAAATTTTTTTTTTTCAATGAGGTCGGAGAGGATATTTTCGACACAAAAAACTTCTCAGAAAAAATTAATTTGGCAGATGCCATTCGGAGTCAACGTAAATTTGTAGACAAAAAAATAGAAGCAGAAATTTGAAGAGAAGTTCGGTCTTAACCTCCTCCTTCGGTCAGAGTACAGGCAAATCGACGGGTTAGTGTAATTTTTTTTTTCATAAATACAATCAATCAATTTTAGTAAAGTGGGACTCCTCGCTAAGAACCATTAAAACGATTGAACACTGCCTGAACTTCGACTTGGACTAAACTGGTAATTTTATTGTTACAGTCACCTTTCAAAGAGTCTCTACTTATTTCACAATTTGGTGTAAGTACAAAGTACTATGGTTTAAGGAATATTACTAAGAAGTAAATAGGAGGTAATCACACACAAATTTGCACTGTATCAACTGAACAATTGAGTTTGTGAACTTGATAAATATTTTAAATATTATAATTGTCACACGACCTATACTGGCCTCTTGATCATTGATTGAACGTAATAATAAAATTCAATTGAAGCATAGATATGTATCTTTGTCGTAAGCTTGTTGCAAATAGGCTGAATAAATACCCAGTAGGAATCAAATATATTTTAGCATTTGCATATAAAAGTTTAAGTACCTTAACCACTGAATGTTTATTCGTGAAATTAAAACAATTTATCCATCCAGCGAAAGCAGCTCTAATTAAATATTAGGATCAATATTTTTAAAGGACATTTTAAGTCGCTATTCGGGCAATCCTAAAATTTAATAAAATTCCATTTTCTAGAGAGAGTTAAACAACAATATGAATTTTAAAAAAAATTTGGACTTCTACTTACAATTTTGGGGTCTCAGTACTGTCTCCGCATTTTTTTCTGCTTGAAAGTGCCTTATCTGGGAAAATATATAGCTTTTTTGATTTTCCTACAGGGTATGTTTATGCAAAATTTTGCACAAATTGTAGCTTCTAAGTGTTTTACATTCTTTTGCGAAGAAATCATTGAAGTCACGCTCCATTCCAGAAAATATATATGATTTTTGTAGAATTGAACCAGAAAAGAGTTGACAATATTTTTCTTAATTCTTCAGGAATTGTTTGTGGCAAATAACAGTATCTTTGGCAAAAGTTCGAATTCTGCTCTTCTATGACATCCCAGCATAATTGCTCTAGCTCACTCAACTCAACGACTCATTCTCCAACATCAACACTCGCTGTGCGCGTTTTCACAAATCGTTGTCACTTTTGATAACGTTCATTGAACTTTTTTAGAGAAAGTTGATTCCTTTTTTTGTTGTTTTTTTTTTTTTGTTAATTATATTCAATGCCACGTTGCCACAACTTCATATCAAATTCATATGTTATATCCTCTCACCCGTATGCTCACAATCGTACATAAGAGAGCGAAAAGAAAATTTTCCACAATGAATTAAAATCCTCACGCGCTTTGTTTACTAAAAGTACTTTTTTTAATGAAATTTCTTTATGATCTTTTTATGTTATACTACATATTCTTTTTCCATAAGCACTGATAACAATTGTATGGTAAAAGCAATAATAACAATGCGAGAAATATGAATATTAATGTATATGTATGTATGTATACACATAAAATCGTTTTAGAAAAAATAACCCTTTCCTACATCAAGCAGACTCAAAATTTGCGTGTCTATCCTTATCGCATTTTGGTGACAGATCGGGCAGCAAATATAAGAAAAAACCTCACCGTTTGGCTTTTTTTTTTATGTCACCCTGTGTTATATATCATGTACTTCCTAGCTGCCACTGTTCTTGTAGGGTATTGTCTAATTCTTATCAGCTGGCATGGAAGTAATGATAAGATGGCATCTATGAACTAATAAATTTTAATTGACAATATAAAACCGATTATTTTTCTAAATATTTCACTAAAAAGTGATCACTGGAATGCTGCAGGGCACCCTCTGTGATTGATTAGTCCAAAAGTGTTGATTTTAATTTTTTCACATACAAATTTCTGTCTGATTTATTGTGAAATTATTAAATTGTGAAATGAAAAATGTTCGAGGAAAATTTCATTTGACATGCATTCGTACCCCGCGACCCTACACAGCTATTTAATATAATCTCAACAGTTGTTTAGATGTTTTTTTTCATTTTAACTTTCTTTAAACTGTCAAACATGTCTTCAATCGGTTTGTTGACAATTTGACATGTGCTGTGCTGTTTGGAGGTTTTAGAAAAGCGATTTTCAACATGGCGGGCGCGCTTTTACCTGTTTTACTTTGCCGTGTCTAGGACCAATTTGTGATGGATTAAATTTTTGTATTCACGTCTTCATATTATTTACAGATTTTCCGATAATTTTCTTAAATCAAAAATAAAATTATCCTTTTTCGGTTTCTGCTAAAAACCAAACACAATTCACTAAGTTTGCTCAAACTTTTATGTTGAATATTAAGATCGAGTCGCTAAGTTCAAGACGTCACAGACATATCAAACAACACACACACACATATGTATAGTTCAATGTTTGTTTTAATATTTATTTCATTGCCTTATATTGTTTGTTCCATTGAGAGCTGATAGAAACATCAATGAAACGTCTACAAATTTTTATTAAAAAAATAAGAAAACACAATTGGTAACAAAAATTTCAAAAATATTTCGCTTTTTGCTGATAATCGAAAATACTTAATTGGCGCGTAAACATTGTGATGCCAAATCTGGGGTAATTGCCTTCCAATCGTTAAATACAGTAACGTACCATATAATTGGAAGCATGTCATTATCTTCCGAAATTAAATTTGATTTCGATATGTCGGTATTGGACACGCAATTCATTGTCGTGTGGTGCTAATTATTTATCCAATACTGTATCATGTCATTGTCACTCGTGATTGATCTACCATTCATTCACAATATTGGTCATGGTTTCTCTTGGCACGAAGGTAATCTTTTTCGTTGATATACTAGGAAAAGTAACAAAAAGACGTAAACAATTTTTATTGAATAAAAACAATTTTATGTGAGACACGCGCACAAAATTACGTATTAAACTCCATATAAATAACATTCATTATACAATTGATCGAAGGAATAATCCATTGGAAAAAATCCATCCGTGTTTTGCAGCAAAAATTCTTACGGCAATATTTTTCTTCCAACATCATAAACATATGACAGGGCACATTTCATACTTCTCCAGTTGTGTACGTCAAACAGGAAAGATATTGCCGGGTACGTCATATGAAGAGTGCGATTAAGGTTCGAGTTAAAAGGGGAATGAACCGCAGGTGTAGACGTATGAACTAGAGATGCAATCCCGTTATCACGAAATTTTGTTTTTTTTTTTTGGATACGATTTTTTTTATAATACCTACATACATTTTAAGTATGTTACTACATACTAGCGAAAATATTCATTAAAATTAAACTGGTTTTAAAGATTTTCAAAATGAAGTTTTTGAAATTTTTAATTTTTTTTACGCACAAATAAAAATAAATTAATTTTTTCATTATTTTAAGCTCAGTGATTTTCTCTTCACTTTTTTGTCAGAGACTAGCAAGCAGCTTTTAAAAATGCGATCCTGAAAATATCGGGATTCTTAAAATGCAAAAAATTGGAATCTCTATGCAACCACCTTGTTATTGTCGTCTTCGCTAATAAAATCCTTACATGGTATTTTCTCACTCCGAAACAATTATCACGATCAACAGCAAGCACCCATTTCTTCATTATCTTCAACTTCCTAAAAGAATGTGTTGACATTTCTCACATCAAGCCAAATCTAAAAATAGCAAAATTCCAATAGACAGCAGTTCATCATCCTCAACGATAACGGAATTCATGGAATGTGCAACACTTGACACATCTTAGACACATTTCAACTCACATTGTTTAGGTGCAGTAGGTGATTGGACGCCACTCTCGAGGATACTACATACAATCAATTTTCGCATTTGTCCATCAACAACAGCAACAGCAACAACAACAACAACATTGACATTATCATTATAAAAGGCACGTCCCAATCACGTTCGTGATAGTGATCGAGATTGCTAAGTTTGTTAATAGCGGCGCAAGGCAATGTCCAACGGCGCCAAGCCAATGCGAAAAAAATGGATTTCTGTAAGGCAATGCCCAAATGGATAATGCAATTTTCACATTGTCAGCTTACATAGACATGTGTAATTATGCGTGTCCAAACAACCAGAGCATCTTTCATCACGAAAGAGATATTTTACGATAGTCTCGCTCAAATGGAAGACAGCAAGCCAAATGTGTACTCGTAAGATGGCTTGTAAGAATGTAACGATAGTCGATATTGAGACCTCGTAATTTATCCGCTGCCGATCGCGACATGATCTTTTTTCAGCTTTCACTGTTTGCTTTCTTGATAAATATGCTTCTGGCTCGATTGAGATTCCCTTAGATGGTTTACATTTGAAGATGTATTACACTAGCCTAATTTACGGTCCGACAGATAAGAACATTTCAGAGCTCTGACAATAGTCCTGCCCTCTTGAAACTGCTTGTTCGTCTTATTTCTGTATATTGGAACGATTTTCCGTCCTCACTTGTCAAGTTTGGATTTGTAACAAACCAGTTTCGCCTTTCCGCCATCTTCAGTGTTTTGTTGCGTTTGCTTCTTGTTTCCTCTCCGCGCTCAATTATTTCCACAGGCGTCATGAAATGCACCAAGTATAAACTTACACATATCGCGTGCGTATTCCAGTAGCAACTTTTAGCAGGCGCCATCGGAATTTCTCGCTACAATGTAATTAATTCAGTTATAAACAAAGATAGAGGAGGCTGTGATCAAATGGGTTGTGCCAGACGAACAATCAAGATATGGTTAGGATAGTTCCTTGTTGTTGTTTTTATTTGCTGGTGCTACTGTTTTTAGCTGGCTTGTTGTTAATGATTGGCGCATGCGCTCAAGCTTGCATGTAAAGAAAGTGTTGTATGGCTGGCTATCGCTCAATATATTGAAGGAAATTAGAAATTCTAATACCAGACAAATGATTGTTAATTATGTGTATGGGAGCTATTTTTAGTGACGTCGCTTCTTAAGTGTGGCGCCAAAGACAAGTGTGTCACTTGAGTGATTGACAGATGCTTGAGTAGTAGAGAGGAAGTAACAAATTCTTGGGAAACGTTATTTATTGTAGACATGCTTGAGGGTGATTGTGCTTGGTGTTTGAAATAGGAAACAAGCTTGAGAGAGGGTGCCTTCCCATTACTCTAGTCAGCTTTTTCATTGCTCGAGGGAGAAGTCTCTTCAAACAGCAATTTCCCTTTGCTGCAAAATTCTTTTTGTTGTTTTTTTTTTAGGAAATTCAAAAAACCATGATTCAATAAATCTTGAAATTGAATCATACAAAAACCATGACACACAATATTTTTTCGAGCTTATTATGAAGATTGTTAATTTGTCTAGAACACAGAATCGGGGGGTTAATGTCTCATTTGTTGTGTACGTATTTTCATCAAATTACTTTGTTGATTTATTTTTTGCAGCACTCTTATGCACTCGTGCGTTGCATCAACGCTATAGAGGGTGCAACACGCGTTTTAACTAAAATCTTTACTTAACCTAAAAAGACATTTAAAATATTGGTCAATCATAGTCTAGCTCAAATAAAATATAACAGGGTTCCCTATGAAAAAAAGAAAGTCGGTTGGTAGTATGAAGAGATTGTTTATGTTTTGCAAGGTCACCCTGTGCCAACTATTTTATTCACAAACCTTAGCTTAGCTAGTATGATAATAAGCCAAATAGCCAAACTCAAGTTTGGTATCAACAATGCAACAAGCACAACCATGGACACAAACCGTTATTTTTAAATGTTAAAATGCCGTTTTCTTCATGGGCCATTAAAGCTATAGTTAATGAACGCAGTGTATGTCTTATATATATGTAAATACATATGTGAGTGCATTGGTTATATATGTATGTACATGAATGCTGATAAACTAATAAGTACATATAGTATTTTATTGAGTCGGCAGCATCATTATTTACTCTTCTTCTTTTAGTGTCAATTTAATTTTTTTTTTTTTTTTAATATTTTCTTAAATGTGAATTATTCGTCTTTAACTGTTATTTCTTTTGTATGCTATTTATAGAACGGTGCCGGAATTACCTTTTCGTGGGTTATCAAATGTAGAGTATCTGAGTGTTGGCGACAATGAACTGGAAGAAATCCCGAAACACATGCTGAATCATATGCCAATTGTGAAAACATTCGATATGGGACGTTGTCGTATACGCTCTGTACTACAGGATGACCTCAAAGGCATACAAATGGTGACGAATCTCTTTTTGCCTAGCAATAATATAAAACGTTTGGATAAGGGTGTATTCCCCACCAGTTTGGTAACACTACATCTTGGTCGCAATCAAATTGAGGATCTCAATGGTACGCTACGTCATTTGGATAGATTGGAATCATTATTTATCAATATGAATGCAATCATTAGTTTGGACAATGAGTTACCCGAATCGAATCGTTTAAAATTGATAATGGCACAAAATAATTGTTTGGAACGTCTGCCAGAGAGTATGCGCTACATGCACAAATTGGAGAACTTACATGTCCAACATAATCGCATACGTACGCTTGATGCGATCTTCAAGCATGCCAGAAATTTGAATGAATTTCATGCTTTTAATAATGAAATTGAATTTTTGCGTCAGGATGATTTTTTGGAATGTGAAATGTTGGAGGATATTGATTTTTCAGTGAATCACATTAAATCTTTAAATAATTCATTATTGCCTATGAGGCTTTTATATCGTGCAAATATCTCCTATAATGAGATTGAGGAATTTTCGATGCATGAAATACGTGGCTTGGTGATGTTGCGTCATTTGATGTTGAATAATAATAAGATTAAGCTACTCACTGGTCATCAGGAGAATACCATTGATCAGAATTCATATTTATTTGAATTGAATTTGGATCACAATGAGCTCAAGTCCTTGGATGGTGCACTTATGGGTTTAAATAGTTTGCGCATTTTAAGTTTATCCTACAATCAATTGGAACGTATTTTACCGGACGATTTTATCGGTATGACGAAGCTGGAACTTTTGGATTTGTCGCATAATCAACTGTTGACGTTGAAGGAAATGGAAAGGGTAAGTGTGGTGATTGATAAGCCCTGTAGTAAATTAGCGAACCAGTCCCAAAAAGGGACAGTCTTGAGCTATTCACTTCGTGGCGCGTTCTGTAGCGATTACAAAAGTGATAGTTAAAAGACATTACGAAGTATCGGATATCGATAGTCACTCATCCACAAGCGGAATTACCTTCAAACTATCCAAAATGGAACCACTTCAGAACTAGCCATATCTAAACTATCCGAATGAGAACCGGTTGATGACGTGTTGCCCAATTTCCATCGCCAAAGACAACGCCATGTGAAAGTAGACATATGAAGGATTGCTTAGGGATATAGGTGGTGTCTCCAAACGGTATAGCTCAAGGATAGTTCTGAGCTAGCCCTATTTTCTGCAGGGATGTTGGCCCTAAACGGCCTGAACAATAATGGTTGGCTCTAATTGGAAACATAAGAACAGTCTAGTCCATCTCCAGTTGTTTTCAAGGTAGTGCGGTCGCATTTGCCTGAGCCCTAGTGAACAAAACCGGTTCGGCAGATTTCCTGCAATGCGACCCGAGGGCAAAAGGACCTACAAAAGTTAACGACAGAGCGTATTAGCCTGACTAGCGCCCATTTCTTAAAGATCGAGCAACAGGTGGCCAAGTGAACTTTGCATTAATCACAATCAGTCATGTTCTGATCACAAGAGGTCCGTATTAGATACTGTTCCGACCACCCGAAACCCCGCTAATATCTAGCTCATCCTTGTATTGGCCAGGATAGCATTTGAATTTCTTAACCCTGGATAGCAGGGTACACTGAACTCTTTATTGCACCGGCCTCTGCTTTTAGGCCATAACAATGATCAGGCATCTTGAC
Organism: Sphenella marginata; assembly: GCA_951509765.1. Lineage (NCBI taxonomy): Eukaryota > Metazoa > Arthropoda > Insecta > Diptera > Tephritidae > Sphenella > Sphenella marginata. The sequence goes on from OX608082.1 coordinate 11,827,973, forward strand.
CCCGACAGAAAACTGCCTTTCGAACTTTCCTTTACTGAAGCATCATAAACAGAAGTCCCGTAACCCGTTAAAATTAATTTTATCTTTGTGTTCTTTCAATTCACAGACATTCCTGCCGAATCTGAAAATACTCAAAGCAGCTTACAATAACATCACAAGATTAGAAAAAGATTTCCATGGATTACCGGTGCTGTGCCAAGCCAACCTGACCAGCAATCAAATATCATCGATTTCTTCGGAATTAGTTTTACAAACGAGATGCATGAATCACAATGTGCCTGGCAAATTGGAATTGTATTTAGATGGTAAGTAGTGCTTTTCCTAACCCATTCTTTCAGCTGCATTAAACCGTACTCTCGTCCCAACAGACAATCCAATACTTTGTGACAATCGTCTCAATGAACTATGCCCCATCATGCTGAAGCAGGAAACACGCATACGTGGCAAGTCGCAATGCTTCGAAAGTGATCAGGAAGTTTGCACTGTGCTACCAATGTTATTTGTCAATAATTATCCCTTGATTATACCACCACAATTGAGTCAACAAGTTTTAGCCAATGCGAAGCCGGTCGTTATAGTGCCACTACTCAATCCACCATTGAATGCGGGCGATGATGTGTTGCCACCGTTGATTGCGCCATTGGGTCAACCGATTATAAAACCATTAATAATAGCGCCATTGCCACAAATGGTACCGGCAACAACCACAACAACAACTACAACTACGACAACAACGACTCCCGCACCCACTACAACTACAGTTGAACCGGTTTTGAACGAACAAGTCGAAACTTTGGAAGCTCCAACTAAACCCACAGCATCCACCGTGGAAACTAATGAGACCGGTGTTGCTGGCAGTTTGGCTGATGGGTTGAAGAAACATTTAGGTGATGCAAATACTGTCATTACAACTACAATAACAACAGCGCCAAATACAACAAAAGAAGCAACACAAGCAATTGATTTGAATAATAAAACCATGGAGAGCGCTGGTAGTAAAGACGGCGTTGAACTCAATGATAAAAAGGACATCGAAACTGCTGCAGAAGATTTAAAAGAAACTTTGACGCCCACTCAAGACAAGCCCATACAAGAAGAGCACCACCACACATTAACCGAATTAACAAAAATTGTAGCTGTTCCAGTTGTGGTTGCACCCCCCACCGTAATGGAAGAGGCTCCCATTGAAATTCCTCTACACGAGACAGCCTCATTGGTGCCACCAGCAGCCGAATATGCCACTGTTGAATATATACCAAATTTGGATGAATTCCTATCGGGTAATCGTCCCTCACCGAATGTACTCGAAGAAGATTCGAATTCGAATTCGGTGCATTTGGAATTTCCATCGGTCGTATTGGCCGATCTCGATAATGCACCACAAAGTCTATTAACACCAGATGAGCCGCCTGAAAATCCTTAATTTTTAGAGACGCGCAAATGCAGAGTTTGAAAAAAAAATTATACAATAAAATAAAATAAATACATTATTAAAAATTTAAGTTAAGTTTCCTAGATTCCCCCAAAAATTGTGCTGTCTGTCATGTTTCCGATATAAAAGTTAATTTTAAATTAATTTAAATTTGTTTATCGTATTTAGTTTTTAGTAGTTATAGTTGAAATTAATTTTAATACATATATCTATTATTTGTTTCGATGTTTGCATACACTCACACGCACACTCACACACACACAACGTACACACTCGCACACGCATGCACTCAAATCGCACATGGGCATACGGCAGTAAAAATTTAGTGCATTACTAAACGCGGTAGTAAATTTCATTGATACCGTAACTGCACATGAGCAAGTTTGAATTAATTCCTTTTTGAGTTTCATAACCTTCAAAAGTTTATTGAAAAATGCTTGAAAGTGACTAAGCTACCGACAGAAAAATTCGTTTTCGTCTGAATTTGTCCTTGCTGCATTATTCTGCTTCTACATAATTTTAAAAACATTTGGAAAAACTTGTTTTTATTGCTTTGTAAAATGCCCAACATATGATTCCAACACATTCAAATTCACATATCACAAGCACATGCACATGAAAACCTCGAATAAAAGCTTAGCACATGGTCCAACTAACAGATCGTATCATTAGACCAGCTGATTTTTACTTTTGGCTTTTGGCTCGAATTTTGACAGCATACTCATTTCTCAGTGCGATTTTGACATTAAATCTATAACAAAATACATGGAAAATGTATGTCTAGCTGTTATCGAGTTACTTGTAGTTGGACCATGGCTTAGATTGACGGCAAAATCTAATCTGATCTGATGAATTAATCATCATAATTTCACATGCAAATTTTAACTATCGATCGATGGATCAAGAACAATTAGTTATTTTACTTCAAGAAACAGTCAATAATACAAAAAAATTAAAAATTGTAACTCTTACATTTTTTTTTTAGTCGGACTTACCGACTTTTGATTATACAGTCGATTCCGAATAAGCTAGTTAATCTGCACAAATGATCCGTCAGTCTTAACTAAAAGTCAATGCACATTTAAGACACCAAAAAAACACACATACCGAGAAATACATATATAAAAAGATTTCTTAGCGTTAAAAAATAAATATTTAAGCTATGTATTAATAAAATTATTATTATATTATTATGAACTTTTTTTTCTAATTATAAGTTACTGTTTCATTTGATGTACTAGAGATTAGTTCTGAATAAAACTATAAGAAATGTAAAAGTTGTTGCACACGAAAAAAAAAAAATCGAAAGAGCCCATTTAAAAACGAAATGTTATGTAGATATTGATTTATTTTTGTCTGAAACCTAAATTAAAGTAAATAGATATTTTGTGATTAAAACTACAAAAAATAATTCACTTCTTTATGTATTTATTGAGATTTCGAAATTTTTATAATTCACCCAGTGGAAAAAGATAATATGGAGGAATGCATAAAGTAATGTATGAATTAATGTCATAGGAAAAGTAATGTGTTGCTCGCAACAAATTAAAGCGACAAAATATACCTTACTACTTACATATATCACTTTTAATAAATGAAAAATGCATTACAATGGACACATTACTTTTGCATTACCTTTTATAAATAAAATCATTGCTTTCTATGATAGAAAAAAGGCATTATGTGCAAATTACAAACTAAGCGATGTAGCCTCCTAGTCCAAGGTATTAGCTATGCTGGCAGCCAGCTGGTCACATCACAGCCCTATTTTAAACGCTCATATAAACGCGAGCAACTTTGAGGAGTAAGGGGCTTTACAACAACTACGTGACACGTCAGAAATTACCCCAAAGAGCTGTAAAGTTAGCTCCCAAAAGAAAGAGAAACCAATATATATCTGTTTATTTCTTTTGTCAGGCTGTCCAAATTCCAAAAAGCAACGAAAATATATAATATACCTACGTTTCACTCTTTTATCTGCTTCCTTTTTGATCGCATTCGGACTGTAATGAATGCGCTAGTGAGCGTCAGATGGAGCGCCAGTCTCATATTAAGAGAAATTAACTGTGATATTGTACGCCAGATGGCGCGCTAGGCGAAAATTTTTAATTAAAGGGATGCCACCTACTGTACGGTACAATGTTAAAATCCCATCGCAAACACACATTCCTAGTAAAAGTGTCAAGTCGAGTTGTCTCTAATTTTTTGTTGTGTATTTTAATTAGAAAACCCTGTGAAAATTGTTTTTGTTAGAATATATTGAGAATTTTCTAATCATTGCTTAACAGTTAAATACCGACCCAAGTGCAATTTAAGAAATTAGTAAAAATGAATGACTGGCTAGTTTGAAAGTGAAAAATCTCATCATTGAAAAAGCAGCAACAACAAGGCCGCTGTTAAATTCCTTATGCCCGCACAAGAATTCTGTTAAATAAGAACAAAGCAGAAACGACGATGACAGCGGAGCGACAAAAATAAACAAACAATAGTGGTCAAATAAACGTCGAAAAAAGCGAACGAAAAGCAAGAAAAACGTCATCACTGTCATCACATTACGCTTTGTACTATTTTTCCATTCTTGAAATTTCAATTGAGACGACGTACTCATCGTCCAGTATTAATTCGCCACAAATTTTCGACGGTAATAATTTGCGAATAATCAACGCGTACGAGGCAAATAACCGCAAATAAATAATGTAAGAAATTAGTAAAAGAATTAGTTTATAAAGGGCGCTTGTAAGCAAAAGAAAAAATTAAAATACAGAAAATAGTAAGTGTGAGGCAACGAAAGACGAGAAATTGTGTGCAAAGGCGAATAAAAATTGAAATGAAGAGAATAGCGCGAGAAGAAAAGGGCAAAACAATTAAATGCATTTTCTAAAGTTTAGATTATTCGGCTCCATTGACAGCCAACACATTTGTGCAACTGAAAAATTCAAAGAAAACAACAAGTACATGCATTAATAAAACAATTCTCACATTTAGTGCATTTCAATTGCTGAGGCTTTGTTGGTGCACTAAAGTACGTGTATAACACTGGTACTCCCTGGCCTAGTTGTTGGTGCATTGGTGTGCTGTACTCCATTCTCCACTAACAACTCCTACGCGTTTGTGTGTGGCATATTGCTTGCCATTCATCAATAAACGACCAGCGTGATATGCAGCTATCAACATAAAGAAGACAAAAATACACACAAAAAAGTTAACTGAAAAGAGTAAAATAAAAAATAATTAAACATATAGCATTTGTAGTCAGCTAGAACGCCTCTGTGTTCAGACTTTGTCTCGTGACATTGCTGCGTTGTCGTGCTCAGTGGAAGCCATTGAGCTACTTTGAACCACATACCGAGAAAGGCAGCGGGAAAAGTAATAGTGCTCTTTAATAGAAAAGCTAAGAAGTGATATTAAAAGTAATCAAATATCCAGTAATTCCAAAACCAACTTACGTATACAATTAGATCCCAGGTATTTAGTAATAGATGATACCTACTACTCGTAATATCAAAAACGGCATATGTATTTGTAAGTTATAAGGATAAGTTCTCCTGGAATTCGTTATTAAGCGAGTTCACAGTTTTGATAACTTTTGGATTAACTAAAGTATCATTTATAGTTTTTTTTTTTTAAATTACTGAAGGTTTTACCCGAGTGACAAAGAAGTATTTTGATTCATCCGTATAAGAATTCGAATGTTGACCAAAAACATAAAAACCTATGGTGTTGTTTTTTTACGCAAAATACTACACGCACGCTTGGTTCAAACTTATTGAAGTATACATTTGTTTCTCTCATAAGGTTTAAAAGCGGTCATCATTAGCGGTCAAATTAGTAGCAGTGGTAAGCAGTGATATTGTTGTTTAAACAGCATAAGGATTTTGAGAGCGTTACGGCCTGCCGCGGGAATGATTTGTTTGATCTTCAACCCGCTGGGTTGCTCTTTTGGCGATGGCTCGATTTAGTTGTCGCGATGAGCTCAATTCCTTACTACACTAGTATCATGGAATTTTTTTTAGTTTTATAGGCAAAATGTGATATAAAGAATACTCAATGAGTACTCCAAAGTGGCCCCTGCGGGTTGGGGCCTAGAATATGCCCGCGGTAGGCATACCGGTCGTAAGAGGCGACCAATATGCACAAAGGTAATGATGTGCAACTCGATGGTTGATCTACGGATATGATGCCTCCCACCTCTCATTACCCATCTTCTCTTTCCTTTCGGAAGGAGGGATGACATGACCTAGAAGGTTGCACTGGTCATACCAAATCGCTCCCACGACAGTCGGGCAGTACCGCAAGGGAGTACCGGAGCGTACCGGATTCATATCCGGCCAAGGACTGTTATTTCGACAACACTCCCCAAAACCTTCGGGGAGTGATTTTGTTGTTAAAACAACAACAACAACAACAACAGTACTCCAAAGTAATCCTCTTTCCATCTCGGAGAACACGATTTCATTGTACCACAGAACACCTATGGTAAAATGTTTTCGAAAAACACCCATAAAATTCCTAAAGAGCCGAACGATTTGTACAGGCAGTTTGCCAACACACAAAGCGCATTCCGGTACCGGTCATCAGACATTGCACCTTTCATTGTCCAATCACTGACACACTCACCCTATGTACCTGTAGTATAATTTTGTGTATGTTTTTCGCTGTTAGTTTCCTTTCTCTTTTCAACTTAGTATTTGTTATTATTGATCGCGTAGCCAAAGTCAATATAAATTGTTTTGTTCTCTCACAACTTTCTAACTTCTACGACTGGGTATTTTTGAATATTTCGCCCTTCTCTTGAGTATTTTTTACTCTCATCATTTATGGGTTTTTAACGCCAATGTGTACCATGGCTATACCAATATGAATGGCTTTAATACATACAGCACGACGGTATAACCAACATAATATTCAACATTTTACTATGCGGGGCATTTACAATTAAAATCAACTTCATTCCGTTGTTTGCTCTTTACCTGCGCTGTCACTATTTTGTGGTTTGCTTCAACATTCATTTGTTTTGTAAATTTTTCGTTACTTTGCCAGACGCTCAGTTGTTGTGCCGTTAGTGAAAGCTCTGTGCTTCTCTTCATTCATTAAATTTATGCTCATATTTGTTGTTATTTCCGTCTGCCGGAAGCTGTTATTTATTTTTGATTTTTGTTTTCATGTCTTCATACATTTTCCGTACATGCCAACATATTTTGCGCGTGTATGGTATGCATCTTTGTCCATTTCACTTTGTCAGGATTGAGTTGGACAACAACTTGACACATATATAAGTATAATACTGAGTTTCTTTGCTGATGTTTGCAGCTTGTTTCACAAAATTCTCCAGTCTTTGTCTTTAATATTTTATTTCGTTATAGCTCTAACACAGTCGGCTGTCGGAGCCGTTGTAAGAATCTTGGAAGTCGTGTACAAAACACAAAAAAACCTTGCAGTCATAACCCTATTTATTCCGCTTACATGCGTGAACGTGGCGACTTAACCCTTGCGGACCATCATCCAACTTTTCCTTCTGAATGCCCTACTATATCGCTCTCACCATAGCCGGGCAGTGCTGCTAGGAAGTACTCGAGTGTACTGGTTTTTACTCAAAAAATATTTAATGTTTTGAAACACCCTTTACATTAGTACGTTGATTAAAGTGTACACGTACGTACGTACATACATACGTTTTTATATACATATTTACATCCTATAAATATTGACTAAGTAATCGAAGTTTCTTTTTTAGTTTCGCGTTTGCCTTCATTCAAATTCAAATATTTCCACATAAGTGAATGCGCATTGAATAACACATCAGCTGAGCAACTACGGTCAGAAATGAGCGTTTTGTTGTTGTAAACTAGTGCAATGAAAAATCAAACAACAAAAAATTGTGTTTCTATTAAGAGGCTCCTAACTAAGCGAATAATAGCAAAAGGCGCTAGTACCAGCTTCATATCCGCAAAGGACTGTCGGTATTCGTAGCACGCCTTAAAATCGGTGGGTTTGCTTTTGTTTTTACCACAAAACCAACCAAAAATAAGGAGTAACTTGAGCTAATCCCAAGCGAGTTCCAGTTTTATTAAAAGTAAATAAGCCGTATATAAGACGTACATTTTTTGTTGAGTTGCGCTTTGATTGCATACCATGAGAAGTTGCTGTCACTGTAAATAACTTGCTCGAAATCATTACAAGCTATCAATGCGAAATTCTACTCGTTCAAAAATCAATTAACTATAACACAGTGCTACAAAAAAGATAAAAGTTGAAATATCTGAATCGTGATGCTATTTTTCTGATAAGCTTTCGCTGATGAAATGAAAACCCAGAAGGATATTTTCCAAAAACCTCCAAAAACTCGAGGATCGATACGAAATACATATCTTCATTACTAAAGCAGTTCGACCAGTCGTATGAGTAATATTAAAACAAAGATTTGGCTTGAATTTGGGCGCCAAAACCACTTCAAGTTCAAGGTTTTTGTCCTTCATGTGCTACTAAGCCCAGAAAGCGCTCAATCAAGATAAAGAACTAATTTTGAAAGCGCATTTATCGTACATTCGCCACATCGACAGCCAACTTCATACAAAACAAAATTTGATAAGTTTATGGTTCTACTTATGCATTGCTTGCTGGTCTAACACGGCTATTGCGTCAGCAAGCACACTCCAGACATTTGTCGCCCACTCTGCACTTATCCCTAGGATCAATGTACAATAAATATGCGTTGCTTTGTTTTTCATAGCTGATTGCACTTGATTACAGCTCTTCTGCTTTCTAAGCACATGACAACATTTGTTGTTGTATGTAGTTTGTTTGTTGTATTTTCAAATTGCTTTGTATGTGCGATTTTGCGAGATTTGTGATATATTCGAGATGTGGGCACTTATTGCTTTTAATTGCTGCAAACAATGAACCGTTGCATTACCAATGAACTTTGTGTTTTAATATTTTTGTTGTATTCGAAATGAAATGAACAACATTTGAGCAATGAAAACTGAAACTGGATTCAACCAAAAACTGTGAGCGTTGAGCGCATTCGTAAATAAAATTTAGTCGCTTGAAAGTCAAGTTCATATACCCGTTAATTATGAGTTTTTACGTCATTAAGATGGTAATTCAATCCATGTGCTGTTAGCGCTGCCAAATAAATGCAGTCATAAAAGATAAATATGTACTTATATTATACAATCTGTTACAGTCAAAATGGACTCAAACAGTCGCTTAAAATTTCGGATTTCAATCATTAGAATGACTTCAGCAGCAATGATTTATGAAATTAATCGTTTCTCTGTAAAATCTGTACGTAAAATAGGATGAGACTACAACAAATAACGAATGACTTGGAGCAAATTGGGAACAGATCTAAGTATACTTTGCTTGTAGCATACTTTTAGGCTCAAGTGCATTTACTGCAAAACTGCCTTTTGTATTAAAAATAAAAAATAAAATAGGCCACTTAGATCAGAACGACAGACTTGGTTCTAGCAGATTTGATATGATTATTATTATACTTGTAATATTGCAATCTTCTACTCAACAGTTGATTTGTTTAGCAAATTAAATTTCAAATTCTCTAAACAGAAATAATTTCTCGATAATTATTTTATTCATATGACTTTGCTCTTAAATTTTTTTTATGAAGAATACGTGTTAAGCGCTTATCTCTAAAATATATAATCTTATCCCATTTTGCCAGCACCTTACTGTATACGCCTGCTGTACATTTTGTGTGCCTGGCAACTGGAAATACTTATTCAAATCTTTAATTGCGCATGGTAATCCCTTTTTATTTTAAACAATTTTTAATACAGTTCTGACACATCTTTCTTAGTGCTACTCTGAATTATGATTGCAATTTCTTTGTCTTTTTTGCTATATAAATTTATGCAAATAAAGGCATGTCAATAATCTGGTGCTGAAGAAAAAAAAAAGAATGCAGAAAAGGGCGTTTCATTCATGAGAACACATAAAATCATCAGCGAATGCCTTTTAATACTTCAGTTTAATGATAACAATTGGCACACTTATGAATTACTCGCTTTCATTAAGCGTCTCTTTATAAAGTTTTTGCCTTTCCACTATATTCTGCTTACCAATGGCACTCTCGGCTTAGCTCGTCGACGTTGATATCTTGCAAGTTTCACTCTCGGATTACGTTGAGTTTAACTTTGTTTTTATTTGATTGCGCTTGTTTTGAATGCCGGTGAGCTTAGGCGTTCCTATGAATTGTTGTTGGAGGAGCTGGTTTTAACTGGTGATTGTGTGTTAATGTTTTTGCTAGTATTTTGTAGTCTCCTCTTTACTTTCTTTTTTTTTTTTAAATATTAATGCATAATAATGTCATTCAAAAAATAAAAATAAAAAAAAAGTTTATTGCTGAATCCGACCCAGAACGTTTTCCTATTGAGATTGGCAGTAGACAAGGACGATGCTTTGTATTTCCATTACCGTCTATAAGTTATACATATGATGCTCCAATGCAGATTAGAGTATATTAAACAAAAAAAAAACCATATCTGTGGAAAAGAAAAATAAAAGCGAACTCAACTCTTTAAAGTTGCATTCGGTAGTTTATATTTTTTTGTAATAAAAAATTTATATTTAGCATTGAAGTGAGGAATAAAAATCGGGCCATATTTTGTGAAATGACATTTTCAAACAAAAATTTCAATCATAAAAGCTTTATAAAGCTTTGATATCAGCTTCTATTGGATCCTTAAGTATTTTCCTTTAAAATTTCCAATGCGCCAGACATCGGTCTGTTATGATTTCATTATACTTATTTACAAATATATATATATATTTCTTTGTTACTTTGTTATTTTTCTAACCTTCGTCGTAAAAAATTGCCCTCAAACAAATTATGTCTAGTGATTCATTAATCACACCTTTGTGTGATAAAAAAGTATTTATAACAACTCATCGTTGCTTTCTCATATTTCCTTTGCACTATAAATTAGCAAGAATTTTTTTTTTCGCATAAATTCTCTTATATCATTTGATAAACAAACATAAATCGTAAAAATAAAATCCCACACAAATACACATACTAAGTGTATGGACATTAGGGTGTTCAATTTTTTTGTAATTAGTTCTCTTTGTTTCATACGAAAATCTGATTAAGTTAAGATCTTACACTTGTTTGAATTGAATGTTAATTTAAAAAAAAAAAAAAACCATTCAACGCCCTTTCTAAGTATAAAAACTACGCCCTCAACGAAAATATTTTGAGATAAGGTGTTCTTAAAAAAAAACCGTTGAAATAAAAAATTAGATTTACATGTATCTATGTAGTTCGAAGAAAAAAAAGTCATCTAAAAATGAAACACCCTAATGGTCATGCCAACACTCAACAACATTCGTTGCAGTTGATAACATTACACTGAATTGGGTACTTATAGAACCATAGAAATGAAAACAAAATGAAATAAGAGGGTCGTTCAATAAGGTGTTTACTTGGAAGGTGGAATTAATTTTGAGTGGTGTTAGTACACAGAGCGCTACATATTACAATAATCACTTAGGTAGTTTTTTTTTTTGTTTTTCTTTTTAATTTTGATATCAATTTTTCAAACGTAGATTAAGTTAGCTGAAATTTGTGTAAACTTTGAAATTTCTTTTCGGTCGGACACTATCGATAGATAGTACCTTTGATACTTTTTGGAAAAACATCAATTGTTGCAATAGTTTTAATGGTCTTTTTGGGGTCTTGTTTAATATTGTTCGAATCACTCATCAAGTTTGAAGTTTAATTTTGGAAAAAAGAATGCTTAGAATTGCTCAAATAGTAGGGTTGTTAACCCCATTAAATTTACGATACTTTAGTCATCACGTGCATCCTAAAACTACACTTAGAAAAATAATTTCCTGGTTCGGTACGAGCTATAGGCCTATTAATAATTTTTTCTGCAGCGAAAAATTATTGTTGTTTTTGGGTTTCTTAATAATTTTTTTATTAATTATCAAAAGTTTTTGTTGAATCGAACAGAAAAAATTTAGAGACAACCGCCATAGCTTTTTTTATAGATCCATTTCGAAAGTTGCTAACTTCACTCATCAGAGAAATTTTGGCACGCATTGCTAACTATTGAGCTAACAATACGCTGGGTTTTTTTTTGCCTTCTAATGTGTTTTTTTTTTTTCATTTGAAAATTCACTCTCTGCTATCACATGTTTGCTTTGCTTTCGATTTCAAATTCATCCAATTGTTTTTGCATTTTTTGTTTTATTTCCTTCAAGACGGGTAACAGCAAAATATATTCAACATGCTGAATGTACCGTTTCGCCCGATTAATTTTTATGAAGTTACACGATTACATTCTGAATAATGATGACACATATTACGCTTGATGTACGCTCGCTTATTTGAGCCATCAGAACCACGTGTACATTGCTGTTAACATTTCAATTATTTATTTTTAGTTTAGTCAAGTTTTGAGTCGGGAAAAGAAGAAAACATGGAATAGAAATGGTAAAAACGGCAAGGAAAAGGGTGGTTTCTTGCACGCGTTCATACCTTCTTACATACATATGTATGTACATAATAAATGCAATCGATAAATAGCGTTTTCAGGGTCAAAGGTTTGTTTTGTGGGGGAATCGATTAGTTTCGAATTGATTAAGCAAATGCGCTGTGAAACTAGCTAAGATTCATTGCATAAGTTAAGACTACAGCGATTTTTTTTCTAAATTAAATTTTTTTTTCGTTAGCGACATTTAGCGATTTTTTTTGAAAATTAAATTTTTTTGTAATTAAATTTTTTTTGTAATAAAATTTTTTTGTTAAATTTAAAACATTTTTTTTTTCAAAATTATAATTTTTTTTAATTAAAAAGTTTTTTTTTTTTAAATTTAATTTTTTTTCAAATTCAAATTTTAAGGTCTTTTTTTTACTTTTGAAAATCTTCAGACTTCGTATTAAACCAGTCATTGGTAACTATTACAAAAAAAATATATCTATTGAAAAGTAGCTAAGCCGATATGTAAAAAGAAGTGAGTGTATGAAAATGTAAATCCATATATTGTGTATTGTTAAATCTGCCGCCAGCTCGGTCAGCTGTTATAATTCCCCCACATTTATGCATTTTCGTTGTTTCGCACTATTAGGGTTTCATTGGACATACTGCGCTTAGGTGTGTGAACGAGTATTTTTTGTTTTTGCAAAATTTAACAAATTGAATTATTCTCATTTCGCTTGTTTAGTTTGTTTGTATGGGCTCGAGAGCAGTGTTATAACTTAGAAAGGTCAAAATAGTAGTAAATACTGAAATGAATAGTAGTAAAAATTGCAATTTCGTAGTACAATTTTTAAAGGCATTTTTTTGAAAGGCTAGCAACGGTTTAAAAGAACATAAATTTTAAGATGAATAAAGTAGAAATTCACAAAAATTTTTAGCTCCTTTTTGACTTTCTTGAATGAATTAAAAATACTCAAAATTGAAGGTAGATAATATTCAGTTCAAACGTTAAATAAAAGCCTGGATCAGAATATTCTCTCAAGTAAAAGGTAGTATATTTCAAAAAAACTACTACTAATTCTACTACCATCGCAGTAAACTTCTAACCTTTTCTCGTTGGCATTTTGTGGGCCTAAATGGTTGAATGCACGTGTTAGTTCTTTCTTTCTTTCTTTTGTTGTTCTTGTGCTGGTTTAGCGTCACTTCATTGTCTGCTAAATATTAGTCATGTTGTAAGTGTATACTCATAAAGCTTACTTTCATAATTTGCATATGTAATTGTATTTAGTTGTTAGACTATATACCATACAATCTACTTATTTTAGTCTCGTTGTGCTTTAATTTTACGAGGGTAATTGTTTGTGTGAGTGTGTGTGTGTGTGTGCTTTTCGACAACTCTTTTTTCATATGCAAATGTTTTTCTTTTTTTCATTTTCATACTTTTTTCACGTTGACCAGCGGCAAAATAACTACTAAGCTGGTTGGCCAACGTTGCAAAGGTGTTGCGTGACCTCAGTTTAAACGTGAACTTGATGGAAAAGTATTGTAAATCGTTATTAACGCGAAACAACGACTTTCAAGGTTTGCAATTGAAAGAAAAAAATAAAATAAAATTTTTAAAAATAAAAAATATTTAGTTAAAAAATGAAAAAAAAAAAATTTAAAAAAATATTAAAAAAAGAAAATATTGAACGAAACTTAAGTCTGATCTATTATATCATCACGCGTAATATTCGTTTAAGGAAATAATAATAATTTGACGCAATATGCTTGCGTGCAGATTAAGACCGAATTTTTCTTACCAATTTGAAACTGTGAGAGACGTCATTTCTTTGCTTACGACTGAGCGGGCAATAGAGTATTGAAGTTCTTTCGCGACGAACAAAAGTTACGGTCCATAAGACTCTCTTTTCATACCTGTAACGATGCAAGTGGTTTGCCCGTACTGATGGTCCATACATTGTTTGACTTACTGTTGTTTGCATTTTATTATTCGGCAGTCGTGCGTCAACACGATGCACTTGGTAATTATGCAATTTTTTTTTTAAATGCAGCATCAATTTAGAAAATGTTGTCAACTGTTTTACATGGCTTTTAAAGTCGTCTGTTTCTGAAAGAACTAAAAACTAAAATTGTGTTTTACCTCAATTATTATGATCATTAATAAAAAAAAACAGCTGTCTAATTTTATTAATGCTTCATTAATATAAAACTTGTAAAACAAACAGAATATGACAATACGTTGAAAAGTACAATAATTGCTTAAAATGATATTTATCACTTGTATGGTTATTTATGTATATACATACAATCTACAGCAAAATTTATTATTACTAGTCAACACTTGTAACTTAGTTTAATTGGAAAAATATTGATTCTTGATTTACTTTTACACTCTGAATTTTGAATTTTTTTTAGCCACCGCTCTTCGCTCCTCTTTAAATTCGCCTTTGCATTTTCACTGTGCATCCACGTTTTTGTCACACTTTTTTGTTTTATTTTTAAATGGTTTCTGTATTTTATTTTTTTTTTCGTTTGTAACTCTTTATTATAAACAATGTCCTTCTCACAAATACATGCATACATACATACATACATATGTACATACATGTTAAATCTCTATTTTTATTTTTATGTCTTGTTCTATCTTGTATCTCATAGCTTGCTTTGGAGCACTAAACAAACAAACAAAAAACAATCTGCAACGCTCAACATAACGCTAAAACAAAATTGACAACAAAATTTTACTTGAAAAACAAAACGCAAAATCGATAAAACTTAGAATACAAAAAGTTTAAAAAGAAATATAAGAACTAAGCATAGCGAAAACAATCAAAAGTAAGTCCACTTATACATATCTATAATTATCTATAACATCATATTCAATTATTACAATTTTCATACATCTCTATCTATGTATTTATCTATATAATTGCTTGTGTTAGTGCATTTTAAACATTTTTATATACATACCTACTATATACTACATATGTACTTCACACTTAATCCATGTTTGCCTAACTTGTTTTGTTCATCAAAATCCATTAATTGTTTGTTTGATATATTTTTGTTGTAATCTAAATTTTTTTTTAAAAATTAAACCTAAAAAAAAAAAAAAAACGTACTAAAAGTACCTACTATTCAAAATTAGTTCAATATCAAAAATGTTGGGTTTTTGACAAATAAGAAATCGGACCCAAAATATTTGATTGTACAAAATATACTCTCTACGTCGTAGTTAGAATATCTCCAAAAACGCTTTTATTTACTTCCATTTTTTAAACAATATATACGTCATTTAAATTTTATTAACCACACACACGTGTATCTAGAAATTTTTTTCTCAGTGTACCTACCAAAACAAATTTTACTCACTTGCATTTTGTGGTTTGCTTATGGATGCTTTCGTTATCGTTTAAGTTTTTCTGTAATAAACTCCTTTTTTTTTTTTTTTTGCGCACAACATAGAAAAAAAGTAAGCAACCAACAAAATCGATTAAAAAAAAATTCTTGAAAAATTACAAGAAAAAATTAACTAAACTTTATAAATTCACAATAAAAAGTTCAAAATAACTAAAAAAAAAAATCATAAAAATCATTTAGAAAATACATATTTTAAGCACCTAGTATTAACAAAAATTAGTAAAATCTTTAAATATCATCATAAATGAACAATGATAATTTTTCTTAACCCAATTTTTTTTATCACACTTGTAACAATATCTAAATGCATTTTAACCACACATCCTTTCCCACTCATATAAAAACCCTATTAATAAAATGCTAACAATTTCATACCGAAGTAAGGGCAAAACTCAGATTTTACCCAACAAAATGCAAAAGTAATGAGCTTCTATGCAAATGAGATCAAAGACTCATCAAAAAAAATTGCATACTTGCAGGCGCATCACATTTAGCCTCTGCAGCACCCTTCTTAATGTGCTTTGTATCCTTGCTTGCTTTTTTTATTACTAGAACTGAAATAAAAAGATATAAGAATCGTATCAAAAACAATGCTAACAATCACTTTGCATGACTTTTTTTTTGTTTTTATTAATTTTAGTTTCACTTTATTGAACTTTTAGTTTTAATCATCTCAAATCACTAATACATATTTCTAAAAATCTTTCCTAAAGTGAAAAAACAAAAGGAGGAAATGCAAGTAAATGTGGCTGGTCTTCGTCGTAATATCAAAAATCTAGCGCACAACTATTCAGATGCGCAGGTAAGTCGACTATTAATACTGCTTTATCGTATATTCAGGGTGGTTCATATGTTATATTTTAAATTGAGGTAGATAAATAACATTACCTAAGAGTAAATATTAACTATCACAGTTATACTACGCGTCTTTCTTATAAATTTACTAATTTCATCTTAATCTCATTACAGGTCAAAGTACGTGAGGCAACATCGAATGATCCATGGGGTCCCTCGGCTACGATAATGGCCGAAGTTGCCGATCTAACCTATAATGTTGTTGCCTTCTCTGAAATAATGCAAATGATTTGGAAACGTTTAAATGATCATGGAAAAAATTGGCGTCACGTTTATAAAGCCCTAATATTGTTGGATTACTTGATTAAAACGGGATCAGAAAAGGTGGCTCAACAATGTAGGGAAAACATTTATGCTATAAATACGCTGCATGAGTTTGTGTACTTTGAAGAGGGCAAAGATCAGGGTACGCATGTACGTGAAAAAGCTAAACAATTGGTAAACTTACTGAAGGATCAAGAACGTTTGAAGAATGAACGCATAAAAGCTTTGAAAGCGAAGGAGCGTTTTGCACAACATCCTAGCGGTTTTGGTAGTGATGGCTATATTGATGGGCCTACACATCGAGATATGCCGCCTGGTTGGCAGGAAGAGCCAACAAAGCCTGCGTCTGAACTAGAGATGGTGCGTCCACAAACTGCGGGCGAAGAAGAATTACAATTGCAATTGGCTATGGCGATGTCACGTGAAGAGGCCGAGCAAGAGGAAGCGAAAAGACGTAGTGATGATGTACGTTTACAGTTGGCGTTAAGCCAAAGTGAACAAGATTTTAAGTAAGTTGTTATTATGGCGTTAAAATAATAAAATTAATTTTTATTTTGATGTGCGTATTTTTGTTGCTTCCATAGAGATCAAACCGTTCAGCCAAGGGGTAGAAAAGAAGAGCAACAGCAATCACATTTGTTGGATTTGTTGGATATTTCATTGGGTGCCACCAGCATTTCCAGTCCACCATTGGGCGCTATAGGCGGTAATGGTGATCCCTGGGGTACGCCGGCACGTGCTGCAAGTCAGGTAAGTGTAATTTAAGCCAAACAGTCTCTCTTCTGTGCCAATTACATAGTTTACTCTTTACTCTTTATATTTCTAGCTATCAGATCCTTGGTCAGGCACATCATCACCACAAATCGACCCATGGCAACCGGCAGCATCTATGCGTACAGCAACTGCTTCCGCACCATTAGGCGCTGTCGGCGGTATTGGTACTAACGGTGGTGAAACTTGGGGTCTAACACGCACACAAACGCCGTCCGTAGCATCTGGTTCATCGACTGAAGGTTGGTTACATAGCAACGGTGGTGGTGCTGGTGCCACTGCTACACTTAATGGCAATTCGGTAGGTGCGGGCGCAATTGGTGGTGTAGATCCTTGGTTATCTAAGAGTGGCACCATTCTTGGTGTTGGAGGTGGTATTGGACAGGTTGCAGTGGAAAAAGTAGAGCCAGCGGATCCATGGCTGACGGAATCAATTAAACCAGTTAATATAGCACCACTAGCGGCGGCACCACTTCCAGCCGATCCTTGGGCAGCCAAAACTGGAGCGTTGCTAAATGATGATCCATGGAAAAATACTGAAATGACTGCGGCTAAGGTGTGTGGTTATAATTTTTTTTTGTATATCCACACAAATTTTATCTTTATAATTATTATGTTGTAGAAGCCATCGCCTGATTTGGATGAATTCGATATAATAACCAATCGTAATAAGACTGGAGATCTATTAACTAATAGTGCGTCAAATGCTTCGAACAATAACAATGGTAATATTTTGAAGTGATTTGATTAGTCATTGTTATTTCTATTTAAAATATATTTTATATTTTTTTTTTAATTTATACAGCATCACTACTCGACGAAATGGATCCACTATCTGCAACGAATTCAACGCTCAATGCAACATCAACGAATACGAAAAAGCAACTTAAAACACCGCAATCATTTTTAGGTGAAAATTCGTCATTAGTTAACTTGGATAATTTAATAAAACCAGTGCAAACACAACCGCAGGCTGGTAATCCAGCCTACAATCCATTTAGCGATACGGTTATACCACCAAAAACAAATCTATTCCAGCAACAACAGCCTGCGGTGAGTATTTTGGCCATTTGTGAGCGGTGACATTTTGCTATTTTTTTTAACAGTTTATGTAAAAAAATTTAATAATTTATTTTGTTATTATTTTGTTTATACATTGTATATGTATGCATATATGTATGTAAAAGCGCAAGTTCTCATCTTACACCATATAAAGGTGACGGCTTAAAAGGCCAAGTTATAACGAGATATTAATTTTCATATGGGTCAAAAAATGCTTAGCTATATACTTTTATCTTATCTAATATAAGCTAATCTAAGAGTCCCACAGTTATTCAGTTCATATCGTTTGCAAGTACCGACATTGATAAAGAGAACTTTCACCATAGCGAATATGGGCAATTTCTAATAAAAATAGTCATTTTTAAATGAAATTAAATGTTCCTGTTAGATAAAACAAGAATGGAAATTCATGTTTAAATAGCTTCTTTTGGCGATACGATGCCCATATTTGGTAATTAAAAATATGTATGGAACTAATTCGGTACCTTTCCAGTGCAATAGAATAATTAGTGAATTAACGTTTTTTTTTTTGGAATTTTTTTTTGTCTTTGTAAATTTTTTTTTTAACTTTTTATCAAAAATTCTGGTTCAGTTATTAGGTTTTAAAAAAATTTTCGTTATCGGAAAATTGCTTACAGGTACCGTCCATTAATCAGCTAAAACAACAACAGCCTTTTGCAATGACTATAAATCAAGATCCTTGGGCGCCAGTCAACAATGCAACCAATGCGTCACAGGTACGTTAAGCGCGCATACACCAACACCACAATAATTTGTGAATACAAAAAAAAATGCCATAAAACGATTGAAAAAAGCAATTATTTACTGAAATTTCCTTCTATAAATTATTTTCAAACTAACATATAGTACCAACCTCTCTAAGCATTAAACATACATAAATGCAAAACATAGGTGTCTTGAACTAAATGCGTAAAATGTATGAAAGAATTTTGTAGTGAATTCTTTTTTAAATTTGTTTTGCTTTTGAATATTTTGCTTCATTTAATAATTTATTATAAGAAAAAATATTTGCTCCAACTTCAACTTGAATTTAATTTTACTGTGATATAATTTTCATTCATTGTGATTTAATTTTCTCTTCTATGCTTAAATAACTTCTCTACTATTTACACTTATTTCACTTTTAAATATTTTTTTTTGTTAATATTTTCGCATGCACACAAAACTCAAAATTACTTTCTTCTTCTTCATCTTCTACTTCGACACTAAGTCCTCTAGAAACTTATTTACCATTGATTATGAAAGCGATGAGTTTGCAAGTTTTCAAAATCTAAATGGCGCCAACAACAACAACAGTAGCAACAACAACAACAAACAAACTTTGCAATATTCAAAAAGCGATTACGATGTCTTCAATACACAATTTGGCGCTACGAATGATTTCTACAATTACAACCAAAACAACAATAACAAGAACAGCAACAGCAATCGCCTCGATGGACCCTATCAATTCCAAACACAAGTACAAGTTCATAGTCAAAGCGTCGATAATATACGTAATATGCCAATAGCCAGTGATAGTGATACCGAATTATATGAGAAATCATCGAATACTACGCTACGTCAACCAACTTCAATATCCGCTAACAATTTCAAAACCACAATTCCGCCTAACCCACAACAACCAACACTCCTTCCAAGTGCTAATCAATATCAGACTTTTAGTGCGGACTTTCATGGCGCTTTAAATCAAAATTATGCATCGGTTAATAATTTATTTAGCAACAACAATTTTAGCAATCAAAACAACAATGCAGCAATGACGCGCTCCTTTACCTTTGATCAGCCAACAACAAACTCAGCCACACAACAACCAACAGCACCATTAACAACAAATTATAGTAATATTCTAAGCGCTGCTTTGGCTGATACGCCGGGTATTAAAATAGCGCCTGTACCAATGATGACGTCATCAGTGTCTTTTGGCGGTTACGGCGCTGCGCCATCTAACGGCATTGGTGGTGTTTGCGCTACGGCTGTAGGTGATGATGATATTGGTTTTGGCAGCGCTGGTGGTTCCTTATTCAATTATGGTTTCTACGATGCAACTCCTTCGCAAAGCTACAAAAATACTATCAGTACAAATCTTACCAACAACAATAATGTCATGTTTTCAGCATCAACACCATCTTTGGGAAATTGCAAGCTGGAAGTGAGTGTTTGAGAGCCAAAAAAAAAAAAAAGCTAACACCAAACTCAAAAATCGCTATGGTTGCTAAAGTTGCAAATTTGATGCAAAGTTTTGTTGTGCTCGTTAATGTTGGCTAATGCGTGCTGTTACGTTGGAAACTACCAGTATTTTGTTGTTGTTGTTTTTATTGCTACATAACGCAGTTGCTTTGTTACAATATTTTGTTGACTTCTACCAAACTTTCTGTTTTTGAGTATTTAAAAAGTTTATGTTTTGTAATGTATTTTTGAGTTACTTATTGCTCGTTTTAGTTTTGCTAATTTGTCATTTTTGTTAACGTTTTCGAAAATGTGTTAGAAATTAAAGAAGTGTATATGTGATAGATTTGACAGTGTTAGCTCTCGGACGGGTAAAACGAATTGGTTATTTCGGTACATAGGAACGGCGGTCGTAGGAATGAAGAGTGTGTGTCAACCGTTATAAAATGAATTAGAGTCTAGTTAATAATTTATTTAAAATATGAGTTTTTTACGCTACATATGTAGTTCTATTCCAAAGTTATTTCAAGCAAACAGCACAAAGAAACTGACTAACTAGACAAAGGAGGTCCTCGTGAAGTCAACAAGTCAAAAAGATCACTAGATATTTAGTGAATTCTGTTACTATTATTGAAATCAAAGTTTCCTAAATCTTCTCTGAAAGTAAGGTAGACTTTTGTTAAATACATAGAAACTGTCATCGTACGTCCTCACTAAGTTCCGAACGTCATATAGTTATAGCGTACTTTGAAGCAGGTGGTTTAATTCTTCTCTTAGCCAAGTAAGCTGTATGTGTATGATGTTGTATAGCCAATATTGTGGCCAGCGAATGTATCTGCTCTTCCCGGATAGTAGAATTACTCATGGCTAAATTACCACATACTACTACTCCTTTCAGAAACTTTATTTTTTTTTCCTATAAATTGTAGTTCCTATCCACCCACTACCTTCTAGTATGTATTTCTACATAACAAAAAAAAAAAAGAAGAAATTTTTCTCTAACATGCATTTTTTCCCCCGTGATTTATACAAATTTTATGTATCTTGTAGCCAACAATGGAGGCTTGGACGCTTAAATAAAACATGGGTAAACTTAATAAATGCTTTAAAAAATATATGTATTTAACAGCATGAAACTAACTGTTTAAAAATTAAGTTATTAACATGCAAAAGTAGCGGGTTGCGGTAGTTATAAGATTCAAATTGCATGAAAAAGATTTCAATAATATTCGTAGACCTAAAATAACATTGCAAAAGATTACAAAAAAGGCCACTCTACTCAAATATTGTAATGGACATTGTTGCTTTTATTTACTAAAATATAATATCATTATCAGTATGTACATATGTAATATTTAGTTTCTAACATTTTTATTAAGTAATCTAAAAAATCTAAGATTGTATATACGAATATATTGTACATATTTCCAAATCTTTATATGTTTATTACGAATCATTCCACTCAAAATCGAACAATCTTTGCATATAAAAATGTTGGCTAAAATTTCTTTAAATTGAAAAGAGCCTCTTTTAAATATTGGGTTATTTAAGGTGGAATGACTCATCACTTTGTTGTAGATAATTAGACTTACATAATACACTATTTATTTAATAACATTCTTAGTCAGCTTAATAAAAATTCTTTTTTTTTGTTTTTAAATTTTTACAGAATAATAACAATATGCCTTGGATGAATACGGAAGCTGCATCGTCGTCGAATCCATTCTTATCGTAAACTAAATTTTTTTTTAAAATGCGAAAATTTTTATTGGGCGGGTTTTAAAAACAGCGAGCGCTACTCAGTTGAAAGAATAAAGAGAGTTCTTTTTATATATATACACATTTACGCATAACAAAAAAAAAAAAAAAAAAAAAAATACAAAATTATAAAAAAGAGTATAAATTTAATATATAAGTATTATAATTGTAATAAATGTTTGAGCAGAAGCTGTTAGTTCCGTTGCAGTTGAGATCGAGGAAGCGATAAAAAAACGAGAAGCAAGAGAATGATGAAAAGCGAAAGAGCAACATGTTGTAAGAGTGAGAGAGTGTGGTGTGCGAAAAGCAAAGTTAAACACAATTCCAATTGAATAGTAGTAACTAAAATGTTGCAAAGAAGCTTTAAAAAAAGTACAATAAAGTTTGCTGATGCGATATTTGCTCTCACTGCCGCACAGAGTTGCCATTGCACATAAACAGCAGCGCACGAAGTCCCACTCTCTCGCTCACAAAAAGTGTTGCATGTGGCAGCAGATTAATAGAAATTTTTAAAAATACAAATTAACTAAACGCAAACACAGACACTCACACACACGACACTATGTATGCATACTTGGCTGAAAAGGAGCAAAAATTAAGTTGCGGCGAATCATATACATAGTTACTATAAAAATTTGCAATCAATGCTATTTAGTTTTTTTTTATTGTAATAGCTAATAATAATAATAATGATACAAATTGTAATTGTTTAAACATTTAATCGTTGTAAATTTTTGATTTTTTTTTTGTAATATCTGATAAACAAATTATTTTTATATATCTACATAAATATGTTTACAAAGCTACTTATGAAACAATTATCACTATGTAAACTCTTAAATTTTACTATATGTATGTACAATGAAGCTATATGTTGCAATTTATAACGAATGCAGAAAACTTATGTTTGTTTTGTTAACACCGATTGTGCGATCAACCAACGAGACAGCTAAAAACAAATCTTATGTATACAATACTAAACCAAATAAAATAAATAAATAACAAAAAAATCTAAGAAGTAATGTTAATAGAGTTATTTGTAAAAAAATGAAGCATACTTTTCGGCGCTGTAGAAGGAATTGAAGCACAACTGCGCTGTCAACAAAAACACTACCCGAAATTTTCTTCAGCAGCTCCTTTTTTAAGATGGTTGATGAATAGTGAGAGGCATCATATCTGTAGATCAACCATTGAGTTATGGTGGTGGTGATTGCAACAGCCCTCCGATTATTAATCTGGGACCTTCCGGTCCGACTAGAAACGCTACCTTGTCGGTGTGACTATTCTGCTAACATGTTCCTCTGTACCATACTTGATAACAAGCCTACTACTCAAACGCTCTGTATATCGAAAAAGCTAAGCCGACAAAAAAAAATCACCATTTAACATACTTCAAACTAATTTCATACACGAAAGTTTTTAGCGCTTGAATTTAGCTAAGGAAACACACAAATATGCATTATGCATGCGCCTCTTGAATGCCCTCAAGCCAGAAAATTTGCTATTTATTTGTTCGTTGAAGCACAAACTCTTATACACCAACACGTATATATGTAAGTATGCAGGTTCTGTTAGAGACCGAATCTAATCGGACGAGGGGTTTTTATAACGGTTTCGGTTCTAGAAGGTACCTTAAATTTTGTTGGTGTATTTATTATTTATGGAGTCCATATACAAATTGTGTGAAGAGCTCTCTTTTAAAGTTAATTTACTAAATGTGGTAGTCACTTCTCACCCAGCCAAGTAGAGTAGCCCTCTATTGTGCAATCGTCCGGGGGAAGCTTATAAAGTGCACTCAAGGTCAGGTCCTTTGGATCCGATTTACTAATTTCCTTTATATTCTAGGTATCATCTAGCAAACCCTAACAAAGTGGATTCCTCGAAGTACTCAGTAACCGGCTCCTTTATTTCTACGCATCACTAACAAACATACCAACATATGAGCATTTGGTTGCACAAATAATTTTCGAACAGCTCCTTCCACTCATAGTTCAACACTCAGCATTGTGCTTGTTTCATTTTCACTTTCAGCATCTCACTCTTAGTACACATAACCTTACTTTACTTTACTTTATAGCTGCAGCGTGTTTACAACAAAATCACGATTATGCTAATTTCAAATTCATATGATAGTTTGGAATAATAGCGAAAGTGTTTGGGTATGAGTGCATTGGCGCCAGTGGAGGGTGGGTGGATGCAGCTTATCAAATAAGTGACGCGCGTCCTAACAAAAGCCGAGAGACGTTGAGGCGGTGTTGATGATGGCGCTGACGATGCGCCAACGTCAGATTTGGTGGGGGTGGCAAACATACTTATGTACATATGTTGTCCATGTAAGTGGAGTTTAATCAGCAGTCGCGTCGTCGTTCATGGAGGAACACTTCACTTACTATTCGTTAGCAATTTTAATAATTCAACTGTGATTAGCACCCAGAGCAAAAGAAAAAAAAAAAAGAAAAACTAAAATATCAGCAACATCTCGTGGTGGGTGACCTACCTACCTACTAAATATGTGGTTGGTTGTGCGCAGGCGCAGACGTCACAAAATTGTATAACACTTGACCTCTGATCCTACATTACATTTTTGGTAGTACAATTTGATGTCGCTCTAGCTGCTCCAGTGGTGACATCACACTTTGCTATGGCGTTTGGGGAAAAGTTTGGCCAGCGTATGCGGAAATTGCAAAATCAAATCTTCTCTAGCAATATTGAGCAGTACATATTTTAATGCAAAAAGAAAAAAATGAAGCTGACCAAAAAATCGCAGATCGCTCTCCACTTGGTCTTTGCAATGGAGTGGGGGCTTCCCTTATCCTTTCATAGGTGTGTTCGCACAAGAATACTCTGCGGGTCGGAGTATCCTTCATACAAGCCAAAGGCTGACATATCAGCAAATGTCATAGTCCATGCTTCTGTTCGTGATACCTACTATACCATTGCGAATCAATCAAAAAGTCGGTAATTTAGAGTTCTCAATATTTTTAGATTCTTTATTAACTATGTATTTACAATTACTTATAACCAGAAGCTTTCAAGGTAGCTTTCACATTTTGGGATCACTCGCCATCGGTTTTACTTAAAAACCATCTTCTCAATCCAGTCGTAGTACTTAGAGATTCGCGTATAAACTTCCGGCTTACCAGTTGTACAACTATCACCGAATGATTGTAGACCCACAAGATAGGCCATCGGATGAAGCTCTTTATGAAAATCATACACAATTATGGGACCACCAGAAAAGCTCTAAAAGGTAAGAAAATGTATAGACAAAAGAAGCAGCGTGAATAGGTTGTATTGGAGGTGAGTAATATCAGTGGAAAACTTGCGCAAAAAAGGAAAAAAAAGTTCATACCAATAAGTACAACAAATTTTGAAAATATATTTTTTTTTGTCGAAACGCAAAAAATAAAAAAATTTCCGCAGAAGAGGAAACAGTAAAAACTTGCAGCAAAACAGCTGTTGCTTTTTTGATTGGTCAACAGTTCGAATTAGGTCTGTTTCTTGAAATCTCCAGCAAAGAACTGTCAGCAGAAGAGAAACTCGTAAAAAGCTGTCAAAATCTCATTTCTGCTAGTTTTGTCTCTCTTCTGCTGGTTTTTCACCGAACAGGAGCCAGCAGAAATTCTGTACTTACTTCATTTGCTGGTAAATAACTCATAGTTTTCAAAATATTCGTAATAAATTTAAAATTTCACAAAAATATGCAATCAATTTTGATTTTGGCATTTGTCACAATCAGCTGTTTGTTACTTGCTAGTTATTGCTGGACGAAAAATCTCCAGCAATCCCCAGCAGCGAACTTGCAGCGAATTGGCGCTCTTTCTCTCAATTAAATGTCAAAAAGCTGCTGGATTCGCTGCTAATTTTTTCAAAGAACACTTTTTAGGAATAATTATTAATAATTATTCATAATTAGCAGTCAAGAAACAGACCTATTATTAAATTTTTGTTGTTGCTTTCCCATGTCGCAATCAGCTGATTTCACATGCAAGTTTTACTGAGTGAAATTCCCCCGAGTAGAAACTTGCAAAATGCGCACTCTCCATGCAAGTCTTTTGTGTCACCGAACACTTTCTAGTAAAAGCTTTATATAATTTTTTGAAATTTTTAAAAATTGGTTCCTCACCCTCTAACATTTTTTCTTTCAAATTACCTGACAGTCATTTTTTAGACTTTGATCATGTCTGGCACAAATCTGTGCATCGGTGATATTTTCATGTTGTGAGCTGCATTCTTCATTTGTGATTATGGACAAATTCGTTTTCAAAAGCGATTGCGAAGAGCACCCATCTTGTTGAGAAAATGAGAAAATTAAAGGTTATATACACAAATGACAACAATAAAGTGGTTGAACCAAGTTGAAAGTCTTACCAAGACGCACATCACCATAACCAAGGTGAGTCACTAGCGCCTTGTTCAAAGGTCCATACCAAATACAAGTTCGGGCAACAGTTATTATATCACCACTGACAAAAATAAAAAAAAAATATTGGAGAGCTTACATATTATTTTTAAATATTTCCATACGCACATAAATCTGCTTTTTATACGAATAATGGCTATATCATTCTCGATGTTGGGATATTCATAATTTGGATGCACAATTATTTGATCGATTTCATAGTCGGTAGCATTCGTAGAGTTTTGCAAATTGAGTCCACCTGGTCGCACAATAACCGGTTGAGTACTGTTAAATATAAATAATATGAAATATAGGCTTTTCTTAAAAAAATTATTATTCATATATATCGCATTTCGATGGCTGAGTAGAGGATGGCAGTATCTAATAGTGGCGTCAAACAATCGATAGCATTATCGATGATTACATTTTCTTTTAAAACATCAATGATGCCTGATAGTATTTTCTTAGACTCTTCAGACTACCAATAGAGCACTCTCGATTATCCACAAAAATTTGTTGTAGAATTTTTTTCTTTTTTTTTGGAACCGTACCACCCAGCCTTCGAAATCGACAAGTGCATACTCAAACTTGGCAAGACAGCGTGCTGTTGTTATTAAATATCTGTACTCGATCATCGTGCCAAAGCATCTAAAAATTATCTTCTCCAGGCCACTATCTTCACGCACGCGCCAACCCAAAGCAGCCTGGAATATTTTAAAGTTACAGTGTTTTTGAAGAAAATGTTTCAAATTTATTGCGATCAGATTTATTTTTTTGGATATATTTTTATCATAGACTTACCATAAATGGATACTGTGTTTGATTTGGAAGCTGGCTGAGTGGTACGAGCTCAAAAGGCAAATGGGCGTCTAGGCATGCTGTAAGTATTTTTTGTTGTAAAAAATTATGAATATAGATATACAGTAGCTTCAAGCGAAAATGACCCAATTCGTACTTCTAATACATATATTATTCAGATAAAAACATGATCCAACTATAACAGGTCGTAGCAGCTCGACAAACATACAAACATGCACAAATTTTTCATGTATTTTGTTTTTGTAATTTGTGACTTTATAGTCGAAATCGTACTGAAAAATAATTTGATTGTCAAAATTGGAGAAAAAAATAAAAATCAGCTGGCCTATCAACACGACCTGTATTATTGGATCATGGATAAAAATATGGTTGATTCATTCACAGAAATCTTTTGAATCGGTGTTTCGAAGCTTATTTGAAAGTGCCTCGAAACTTAAAAAAAAAATTTCAGAATTTTTGAAATTGTGACAGGTATTTTAAAATGGCTTCTGGGTATGCAGTTTTGTAGCCTATTGAATTTTAGTCTCTCAAAGTGCAAGATTTTTTTTTTTTTTTTTTTTGAAAATAAAATTTTAAACTAAATCGAGTTAGTAAAAATCGGTGTTCACCATTAATAAAATCGAACAATAAAAATCGTTAATAAAAAAAATAATCGAATGGAATAAAAATCGATTTCAACCCTATTCACCAGGACTGTTTGAAAATTCGTTGACTTCTTAATTAAAACACTTTTTCTTTGGTCGATAAATATACACCAGCGTTTGAGTACACCTCTACACGCATACGTACCTTGATGAAGTATTCGATATTTCTCAATCTTGCCTTGATAAGGACAACATACGAGTTCTTCTTTAATATCCATACAGCTTCCTTCACAAAATTTGCGTCGTCCTTCTGATAGATTTTTCATTTCTCCCATTGTATAGTAGTTACCCATCAAGTTTTTCAGTGTATAACATTCTTGTTCATGATAACAGCTTGTGATTAGGGGTAGTATGTAGAAGACTTTTGGCGAGAGGTGCAAAATTTTTTTTTTTTTTTTAATATTTAAATATTTCATTTCTACTTATGCAGTATTACATAGGAATGTATATAAATTATTTAAATGTCTTACGCAATAGCAGCATATTGAGAACACCACAAATAGAATATTTTCTAAAAACATTCCACAACACGCAAATCATTTTAAATTTTTAACGGCTTTCACTTAATTTCTCGTACAAAAAAAAACTTTGGTATTGGCAAATGCTTAAAAATATTCAACGCTTTGTGTTGGCAGTCGACTTCCTATTAACTTATCAAACTTTTAAGTTCGATGTGTAAACCTGTAATCACAATTAAATGCGTTTGAAGATTTTTAACTCAATAAATTTTTTTTTTTTTGTATTTTAAAATATTTTAACAACTGGTTTCCTCAAAAAATGCTCAAAATAATTTCATTCTAATTAATTTAAATGTTAATAAATTTTGATATTTTATATTCACTTTCTTCTATATATGTATTTACAATAATTTTGCAAAAGTAAGAATTTCAATTAGAACTTTGAACCCCAACTTGTACTGTTTCCCTTGAGTTTTAATTCATTCAGAGATGCGGGACTCGACTTGTTTTTGGTTCGTTGCACTTAAGTGACTCCGTCAAAAATGTTGTGTGTCTAATCTCTCATGAGAGCAATCCGCGATTAGTCTACAGTTGGTTAGTATTCAATACGAATAAGTGAATTTGTATTTTTGTTGCATACTCATAGGGGTGTAACGCAGTTTAAGTTTTTGTAGCATACTTATAGGAGTTAAGAGTAACTGTTTGGGTAGAAAGTGGATAAGTCTATTCACACATAACCTTATTTTATTATATTTATTAACTCTTCTTTTCATTTGCACGCTTTCTCTTCTCTGCTGTTCCTTTCTTTTAGTTGCTTCTTCTTCTTTCAACATATATATTTTTAAATTATTTTCTTGTCTATGTTTTTAAGAAACTTTCTTTTCTTGCTGATTTTTTATTCCTTTTTTCTCTATTTTTTTCCCTTTCCCCCTCCGTTTCTTTACCTTTCCTGCTTTTTAATCGCCCTATTTTTATTCAGCGTGCCATTTTTTTAATTTGATGCTGGCGACAATAGTACAAACTACTAAACCATCAGCAGTGATAAATAATTGTTAGATATTTCGTTCAATTTTTTTTTACTTTTAGAAAAATCCATTTTCATTGACAACATCATTAGTTATTGTTGTGAGTTGGAATTTCTTATTTATTTTGATTTTGATTTTAATTTTTTGTATTTTTTTTCCACTTTCATTAAATTTGTTATACTGCAACAGTGCTCTAGTGACCGAATGCCAATGCGTTGGCGCATCTACGTTAAAACAAATACAACAATTTTGTAAAACATACAAACGCATTTTTTTTTTTTTTGTTTTTTTTTTTTTGTAGGTGTACCAGTGTACCTAACTAACGTGCAAGTTGTGGCATGCAAGTGTCGCCAGTGTTGCATATTAATCACTTGTGCTACATAGCTCTGGGCGATTTTTCACTTTTCTCAATTACACGACACCAAAGCCAAATGCAAATGCAGCGAAAGTATTTTTGTCCAATCGCTTTTCGGTCAATATTTTCATTTGCAATTTTCGCATACAGTTAAAACAAAAAGTATGTCTACATATTAACATACGCATGCATTTGTTGGTGTGTCTATTAGGGTGATCACCAAGGGGGGCGTTTCTGGCTTTTGCTCAAAATAAAGCATAGATGAGTACACTCACTCCCTCTCTTGTTTTTGTGTTAAATAGTGCATGGAGTAATCTTTTTTGAGTATTTGAATAGAATATGAGAAGAAGAAGAAAAAGACCTATCATAACGAAATGATCAAGGCGATGAGCTAAGTCGATTTTGCCACTCTTAGCGACTCTTTTGACGAAATTTCCAATTCCACTCATTGAGTCAAGCAAACAGCAGTTGTGAATTATTTTTTTGGATCTCCCTAATGTTTTTTTTTTAAACATTTTTCAAGCACACACCCGCTACATAGTAAATTGTTTGGCCAGTTCATTTTCTTCGACACTTTTGATTGCCATTATTTATAGACATTTTTTATATGCTTTTTTGAAGTTTTTACACACTCGGGATTTGTAACAGTAATTTTCGCAATTCATCGCTCACATTCTTCAATTTTAATGCTTTCAAGGAATACACCACTAACTAGTTGTAATCTTTTGTAAGCGAGTTGCAAAAAAACATGCTCAATAGAAATTGTTAAAAAAAGGAAAAACATTAACACAAAGAAGAAGCAATACTCAGCCTCTTTGTGTTAGCAAAGTCTTTCAATTATTTTAAGAATACTTACGAGTACTTGAAAGGAAGTCACTGGGGGAGTGGAACTTGTACTAACTCGGTTAGAAAATGTGATAAATTTTGCTTAGAGTCCACTTAGATTTTTTTTTGTTTAAATCATGGACCTGCCAAGGAAAGCATAGGGCCTAGGCACCTAGTCACTTTTTGAAAGCTTTTTAAGACAGGACCTGGGTAGTAATGCTTAGTTATTGTGGGGAAAATCTAGCTAATTCCTAGGTTAACTACAGTTTCTTAATATCCTGGTTCGGTACGAGCTTGAGGCCTACTAATAACTCTCCCTTAAGGTTTAGGAAGTGCTTTGGACCCACTTTCGAAATTAATCTGGAAGCACTCTCGGTTTCGGAAAGCCTTGATTGCCAAGTTCCTTACATTTTATTTTTATTATTCGACCATTGAAAAAGGTCTGACTTTCTTAGACCAGGTTCAAGTACTTTTACTACAACAACATTAGAAAATTTCCTTGAATAGTGACAAAAAAACTCTTACCCAGAAGGTTCATCTAGCGACAGCTGCCTTTTGGAAACACAGAAAGAGAATCGCCATTAAGTTGGAGGATGGCTTGGCAGGTTTTCCATAGCTAGTAATTTATCGCTAATGAAGCTGGAATGACGCAATTTAAGTCCCCATGTCCGAAATGGTCTAAGCGGCAAAGCGTTAATAAAAGATTTCAGTCGAAAAGCTAAAAACTTTAACTCTACCCAGAGCCAGGTTGTGATGCCTTGTTCTATGTTAAATATAGCTCTCCTCGCGCTATTCTTTTTTTTTTTTAATTTTATGCAACTATCTTAGCGTTGGTGGCGTCGAATGAAAGATTTAAGACAACACAAATGACCCGAACAGTCATTGGCAACGCCAAAACGTTGTACCGTCCATTGTGGCGCATAATTGGAGTTTCACTTTTCACCTGCGATGGAAACGCATTCTCCTAAAGACGCATTGGTTAGTTGCATTGTGGACCGTGGAGCTAAATAAAAATACACTGCAGTGAAACATGAAACTAGTCAGCGCAATAACTAGTCTTAAACTAGAATGTAGCTAACTCAACGCAAACTGGTCCAAGAAAGAAGAAGAGCGAAAGATAACACTAAAGTGCCACCATTTCGAAAAATTTGAGCAGCAGCGGTCTAAACTATGACTCCTTTTATTTGTGCTTATTCAACATGAGCTCGTTCAGGTCAGTGGCGGACCCACTAGAGTAGTTTTAGGGCCCAAACCCCCAGTCCTTTTCCTTCGGCATACAAAAAGTCATACTTTTCAAGAGCCGCAGATAAAATATTTTCTCGAAATTTCATAAAAAAAATTTGGTGCACCCCCCTCCCGAAATCCTTCAGCCGCCACTGCCTAAAGTATTTAAAATATTTTCACTTAACTATTAGCAATAAAATAGAATTATGAACTATTTGCAGACTGGTATATTTCTGCTCAAAATCTATCAAAGAAAAAAGGTAGTTGGGTAACTAGTTTAGAACTAGTATCGAACTACTTTTTTTGACACCAGTGTTCTTTTATGGTGATGGGTGCACTTATGTATGTATGTGTGCGTTTGCATTCTCTGACATTTTGCATTTAGCAATTTTGCCGCCAAATTACAAAAACATTAATTATCGTTAATAAATGTTTAAATTTATTTATTGGCATTAAATCATTGTTTAAACGTGTCTTAAACATGCACTCCAATGCACTTTGCCATTTTGTAAATAACTGCAACAGTGATGGACATATTTAGCAGAGGAACCGACTACTCTAAATAGCCGAACAAAAGTTCGAAACAAAACCTAGCGCCTCGTGAAAAAACTCAAAATAGGGAAGCATGGAACATTTAGACTCAGAAACCCACAAAAAGTTTGAATAACTGACAGCCAAGACTACAACATCAGCGCTCCAAAATCAACCAAAAATGGCTCACTCAAAAGAACCGGCTCTTTTTAAACTCGTCGCGGCGCACAGCACTAATGTGCAACCTCAACAGCTGGAATTGAAATGTGTTGCCATGTCGTTTGAGGCTGCTGTTGCTACTCCTTGATGTTGTTGCTACTCCTGCTTACTGTAATGCTTGTTGTATGCGTCGGTGGCTTCGGTGGCTTCGATGGCCTCTTGCCAATAATCATTTTGTGCGCCAAAATCAGGTTTTCAATTTATCTCCGTTTATTTAACGCGTCGTCTTTTTAAGAGTGTCTAGAGTTGTTGCATTTTGCAAATTGACTCTTCCTCTTTTTTCATTAAATTGGCATTTATTGGAATTTTATAGTTGAATGTGTGTGTGCGTGACAAAATCGATTGGATTCGGGTTAATGTTGAAATGATTGTAAAATAGTGTTTGGACGCTTGGACATTTACTCGTACATATGGGATTTAACACGCCCATATCATATTTCGTGAAGATGTTAGGTTTTGTTCGTTTTGGGTAAGTTAGAAATTTTTCTGTATTTTCAATCGAAGGCGGCCCGGGTTGAGTCGCAAAGGAGCATGTGTCTAATACAAGTTCCGATCTCTTTATATGGTTTCAACTCTTCAGATTTGTTTGACCATGTCGGGCAAGGGCGCCTTCCTAAGATCCTCAAGACGCTTGCCAATAACACTTGAGGAATATATAAAGGAACGTCGCTTGCTACTTCTCAGGCTTTCAAATCTTCTATCTTGTGCCATCTGAATCTTTCCTTCACCAAGAGACTAAAATCCGCCATGTTAGAGAGTACGCGAAATTGCTTAGTAGATAGTTTCTTTTGAGCTGCCATAAACCCTGTCATCCAAACTGATACCTGCTGGACTGAGATCAGCTGCCTAGGAGCATGCGAAAATATTTTAGTAAGAGCTTTGATGATATTCGATATCAACTTACCCAGCCGTCTGGGCTGGACTCTAAATGACCTCCACACCGCATTCTGGATTAACAGATAGACTCCGAGTCCTTTTCTGGGCTCGAAATACAAAGTCTAGTCTGGCTATTTTGCCTGTTACACTTAATTCCTTTCAGTTTATCTCGTTGTCTCCCAAATTTTACTAACTTCACATATTTCCCGCTTAATTAAATGCTCTTCCAGGACTTTTTAGCCTTTGTCGAGCAGCAGAAAAGTCAGCAACAACTTTTTACTACACCCATCCTAAGCCCTCGTTTAAAACTTGGAACACCCATTTCATTCTTCCTCAGCGCATTCACATCATTAACGTTGACCATAAATGGAACTGCCAAAGTGGCTATTGTGTGCCAGTTCATTTAGCGCCGTCGTTGCAGCCAACCTTAGCTGCGTGAGTGAAAACCTTTTTATTATTTTCACTTGCAAACATAAATGAAAGCAAAAGAAAGCATCTGCCAACAACAAGCACACCACCATACATATGTATGTAGCACACACCGCACAATGAACGGCTGACTGAGTGGCTTGACGGCGGCGTTAAAGTTCGTCAAAATTTTAATGCTGGCGCACGCAGCTGCCACCAAATCAATCAACAACTTTTGCGAGCGACACGAAGATGAAGCAGTCAAAAAATATTGTTGTTGTTGTTTTCGTTGTTGTTGTTACATATATGCTGCCGGTTGCTAGGTCGGTTTGTCAACAGTTTCCTTGCTTTTGGTTTACCGTTGCTTTCATTCCACAAATGAAAACGAAATCACTCGCCATGCGCCGTCAAAGAGTTTCACATAACGAAGCGGAGATGCTGATGGAGTGGGAAATGTAAATGGACTTTAAAGCTTAGATGTCTCACTTACATATAACGTGTTCATTAAAATTTCTTACAATGTACAGTGGCGTGGAAAAAAAAGAACATAGTACATACTTGTACAAAATTAAAAAGTTTTAAAATTTGTTTTTTTTTTGTTTGAAAATATTTGAGGCTGGTATGGATTCAATTTTGACTAAGTGTACTGTGGAAGCTGACCAACGGCGATTGAGTCTCAGCAAGATCGTTTGAAGTCATGAGTTTATTCCGACACAGTCGCCGAAAGCATTCAGAGAGCAATAATTTGTGCTAAGGAGTGCTACTTTGGACCGAGTAGATCATTGAAGACGCTCCGGCTTTCACATCGACCCTTTGGAGGATCCTACTGTGTTAGTTGAAGGAGATGAGGATTGATTAAGACTATCTTGGGCTGCCAGGTATTAAAAGGGACACAATGGTCTCCAGAAAGAAAAAGTGTGGATTGGAGCATTTCAAGGGAGGGTGTTGATGTTGTTGTAGCAGTATATCACCCTGCTTAGTCGCCGTTTACATTCATCGAATCGGACATGACTGACCAAACAGGGTTGCATTGATATTGGTAGTCCTTTTCCGTATATGAATCAAGTAAACTCCGGTTCTAGAGGACCTACTTGGAATATATTCTAAGCCAGTAGCCCTCAGAGGGAGATAGTTGATTAAAAAAATTGGTTGCCTTAAAGCCTAGTGGGCGTGGCTGGTTACTGTTAACGCGAGTCAACACCCTCTCAATATTGCTGTGGACGTTTTGAGTTGCTTCCCTGCTGTTTTGCTGATCTCCCAAACACATTTTTTGACTGTTTATTGGCTTGTCAGTTTTCAACAAATAGCATGCACATTCATGTTCTTGTTATTGCAATCGCAGTTGCGCTCGGTCATTGCTTTCTTTACTTCATCTGTCACTTGTTGATGCGTGAGCTGCGAACTTTCATTCTCGTTTGTTTCGTGTTTCTCTTCATTTTTTTGTGATTTAAACTTTTGGTTAGTTAATTTTTGTTTGTTTGTTTGTTTGTGTCTTTTTGATTGGCCTTTTGGTTGACGCTATGGCATTACTAACATATTTCACTGTTTCATCAGCGCATGCGCTGTGTCTGTCCATTCAGCTGTTCGTCTGACGGTTCGACGCAAGCTCGTAACGCACTACAACTTTCGTTTTTATTTAAACAGATTCACTTGTCAGTGGTGGCGTCTTTGACAGTTCGTTGCAATTGCAATTGACATTGTTGCAACAACAACAACAACAACACTATAAATAGTAACAATGCTGTTGAGGCAATAGTCCGTAAACGGCCAACAACCAACCAACAACAACCAACTAGTAGCCGCAGCAGCAACAACCATAACAAGGCTATCTTAGTTGGTATATCAGTGACGGTGTCATAGCAGCCATAGAATTGCATTTTATTGCCTACGTTTTATATTAAGATTTTACATTGTTTGGTGTCATCTTGTGTTGTTGCTGTTTGTTGTGCCAGCTGGGCACGTCATTGCTACTCAAATGTTAACTTGTCTTCGGTTGTAAGAAATACCGACAAATGTGCAAATACGTGGACTGATTGTTAAGTACGCACAATTTGACGAGCTTGGTTGAGTTGGGCGTGGTTGTGGGATCCTTAGAATAGGCGAAGGCACAGCTTTTGTGAGCTCCATTATCAATGCAAAGGATGCTTCTTTATGGAAGCAGTGCTTTCAAGTACAAGTCTCCGGCGCTTTGTGTATCAACGGATGAGCTTAAATGAGATCAGTGGCCTTCCTGGAGTTAGCAGACACTACAGCTTAGAGAAGACCAAATCTACTTGTGGCCTAAACCACATATGGCGCGCCGCATCGCACAGCAAACAGAGAGAGCCTAGATTCGATAGTTCCCATTTGAAAGTAATACTCAACCCTCGCATGCAGATTTATAAGACGTGATCCTATCTTTCAAACTTTTTATACAGAAAAGCTCAATTTCATCTCAGAAGGCTCGTGCTTATTTCAGAAAAAAAATAAAATTTGTATAGAATAATTCAATAAAGGTTTCCCTGTCGTGACAAAGTGCCTAACTGGAAGGATGTTGAATTTCTCCAACAAGGGAACCATTAAATGAGCTAAACTTGAAGAACAGCTTTTTATTTCCTACCCTAGAACGCAGCCTAGCCATGGCGATAGATAATTGGTCTCAAAGGTACCCGAGTGAGCAACCCTACTACTGGGATAAAACTTGAAGTAAATAACAAAAACATGAAAATAAAGAAAGACCCTGTTAATACTCGAAGAAGCTTTCAGAAAACGCAGAACCTTTGAAATAACTCAAGTACCAAGCAAATAAATATCAGCTGTCTTGTTAGAGATTTTCCGAAAAAACTTTCTTACGACCGCACCTCTAAAGGCACTCATCAAAACTACGTACTTATCAAGCGTATCTTGTGTAAAGAAGGCATATTGCTGGCGATTTTGTAGGAGTACATCAGACTGTGAAATGTTTCCATTTCAACTGACAGCTATTTACTTTTTATTTTTATTATTATTTTTATGATTTACGTTTGAAAATTTTTATTTGTATTTGCTATTTTAAAATAAAATTGTTTTTGTTGTTTGTTGTTATTTTTTTTTCTTTTGTTCGCTTGCAACTCTATCTATTAACTAAATATATAGTGTAGCTCGTTTATGGTCAATTTTATACAATGAAAAAATATGTTGACATTTCTATTTTCATTTCAATTTTGTTAACAATTTTTTCTGCTTCTTCTTTTTCTCCTCCACCTGCTTCTGCTTCTTCTACGTACGTTGACAAATACTGGTTGTCTGTCATGTCATATCAATCTAATGCATTTGTCAATTACTTCATTACGCTTACGCGTTTACTTATGCTACACACACACACATACATGTGTATATAACTCATCACATATGTGTGGTCAAGTGCTTAGTTTTAAATGGAAAGTCTTTGTTTTTTTTCTTGTACATGAATTTATTCGGTGTTAATGTTGTTGTTGTTTGCACAAATAAAAAAGTGTTGGAATTGCGTTATCTTTACGGGGAGTCTGCAATGGCTTATGGACTTATTTAAGAGCGTCTAGTGTGTTGTTTAAGGCATTCTTGCACTCAATTAGGCAATATGCAATAAGTGGGTAAAAACAGCATATTTGGTAGTGATTGTAATGGTGTGTTTTGAGTAAGTTGTTGTTTGCCAATAAATTAATTGAATTAAATAATTACATCGAAAAGCATTTGAGAAAATGTAAAAAAAAATCGATTAAAACGTAATATGTGGGGAGTTTGGAATGCATGGGAGTGTTGTTGTTGTAATGGCAAATAATTTTTTTTGAAGAGCTAATTGGAGTATTTTGAAAGAAAGATGCAACAAGCCTGCTTACTTTTTTTTGATCAAAAAATGTTGTGTTCTCCACCAGACCTAGTAAGATACCCATGGAGCTCTCGAGAATTCTAATACGAGTATACTGCGACGCCCTATTTATTAAAAAAAAGTGGGTTAAACCAGGCTTCTGACAATACAATTAGCTCTCATGAGATATTTTTAGCTTATTAGTTCTCTCATCACTATACTGAATGAAGTGGAAGCACTTGTTGTCATCAAAGAAAGTAAAGGTGCACGTGTGACTTGGCAATCTAGAAATGCCATAGAGACTTAATCTTGTCAATGCTGTTACTTTCATTTCCTATGAACAACCACCTCCACTCTTAACTCATATATTTTTAGAAAGGAGTGCATATAAATATTTTAAATCGATGTAGACAAGATTTTTATTAAAAAAAAATTCTTTTTGCTGCTTTTTCTATACTCAAAAGCACCCATTTATACAAAAGACTTAAGACACGAGCTTCATTCAGCGCATCATCAACTTTTTTAAGGAAATGGAATGCGAATTGAAGTTCAATAAGATTTTTATATCATATCATAGCATATGAAACTCGTGAGAGTTCATAGTTTCGATTCAAAAAATTTGGTGATAATGCAACTTAACTTTGTTTTGATGAGATGAGGATCTTACCTGACAAAAGCCCTCGAAAAACAGACTCAAAGCGAATGAAGGCAGGGGATTCCTAATGGAGGTAAAGAGGGCCTGTATTATGTTAGCCAGATTTACATAAAATACCAACAAACTATTGGACAGCTTCTTCGCATTTCAGAGAAAATGTATCAAAGCAGAAGGGATACCGTTCCCTTCCGTTGGCTGTAAAGTTCACTTAAAAATTAACACTGCCCCAATTAAAAAACAAAATAACCATTTAAGGTCTGTGGGAAACAATAACAGTAGCACCCTACAACAACAACAACAAACATAACTACTGAACACAACTAAAAAAAAAAACAATCAAAAACTTTGCTTCCCACAATTAAGCAAGTCTCTGGCAATGTAGCATATCTCATGATTGAATTCTTCGCACATAACTCAAGTGCATGCTTGGCCACACCCCGTTCCATACCTCCACATCACCTAAACCACCAACGAACTATGTTTATTAGTAAATACGGAAGCGCTTTCGGTTTTTTGGCTTATTTCTTACAAAACCAGACACGCTTTTTAACTGAATTTTAATCAAAGTGGCAGCGGTGGCTGAGGCGGAGGCAAACCACAATTGGCTACGCTGCAACGCAAATCAGCTAACTTGTGGGTTAGTTTGGCTGCGATGGTCATTTGGTTGTTTGAATTAGTTGTTGTTGTTGTTGTTGGTGGTCAAAATTTTAAATTTGAATTTCATGTCCCTTTTATCTATGCTTATCAGTGCCAGACAAGACCAAAAAAGGATTATTAATAGGAAGACAAAAAGGAAATTTCGGCTATTGCAAGTAAATAGTTGGGTCTTGTAGTGGGTAAGCAGAGGTGGGTAAGCAGAGGTGGGCACAATTGCATTGAAAAATGTGAAGATTTTTTGTGAAAGTTTTAAAGAGCTTTAACTACTTTAAAAATCACTAGTTTGCTAAGAGCTAGTTCACAATAAGACTGACTTTACATCAGTAGTTATGTTTGTTCGCTCATCCTTTAAAACGCGCTCTCTTGAATTGAGCACAATTTTCACTGATAAATTATTAAATGTCCAGCTTAATGTTTAGGCCCCATTTCAACGTCCACGGCTGTGAGCAACCAGCTCTTAATAAATTAGTAAAAAAATAGAAAATTTTAAATTATTTGAATTATCAAATAAAAAAATATTTACAAAAAACTGCCCTACGCTGCAGACAGCGCGCAAAAAGCAATAACAACAACATGATTTTGTATTGCAACAAAAACTAATGTTGAAGCAGCGTCAAATGTTAAATTAATGTTGCGCTCAAATTACGGTGAAAGATTTGCGGTTGGTTGTTGGTGAGTGATTTAAAGGGTATTGGGTGGTGGAGGAGAGCATGGATGGATGGCTAGATGGGTGTTGGCGGCGGTTACGCATACAATTAAAGCGCACCGGGTGCAACAGCTGCGCAATGATTTTATTGATTTTTTTTTTTAATTTTTTTGGATATTCATTACTCGCCAGCAAAGGTGTTACCTACCACAATAGCGAAGGTGTTGCACACCAACTGAGTTAGTCAGCATCCCAAAACATTGCAACTTCCACTCTTTATTTGCTGTCTAACAGTGCCACCTATAAGTAGCAACAACAACAGCATCAACACAGCGCACTTGTAAAATTTTGGTTGTTGCATTTGCATTTGTAATGCCATCAAATCACCTTTTGCAACCGTTGTATGTATGTACATATGTATGTATGTTTGACAATTTGTAAGCGCCAATCGTTCGCTTCTGTGTTAATTGCCGCCAAATGCAAATGAAGATAAATCGTTTGCTGTGATCTTTTTAACACTTTGCGCACCAGGCGGGCATTTTGTCAAAATATACGCTAAATATGTTGGTTACAGTGTATTATACTAGTATTATTGTTGTTGTTTGTTATTGTAAAGTTTGTTGTTGTTGTTGTTGTTGTAGTATTGTTATAGCTGTCGTTGTGTTGGCAGGCTGATGCCGCTGATTATAGCTCGTTGTTGGCTCGTTGATAGCGGCTTGAAAGTCAATGAAAGGTGCACAAAGCGCAACAACTACACCAACAACGAAAATATTTGCTACCACAAAGAAAGAGGGGGGGACTAATGGAATTTTTGTGGTTTTAAAACATACTCAAACTTTAACATTAAAAATAAAATTTATTTTTGGAATAATTTTTAATTTTTATTTTTTTAAACTACATGGACGCGGTGTTATGAGGCTTCGCCATGCTTCAAGCATAAAGGGCAGCAACTAAAAGCTTATACTATGTTTCAAGTCAGATATCCACAAAAACATCGTTGAAGAAACCATTCAATTCCAGGTTGTGTCTTCTTAGTGAGTCGCGTACAAACATACATACATATATACAGACAGGTAGGCAGAATTTCAACCAATATTTCTTTGGTTTCTATTGCTCTAATTAAGTTTACAAATATGCATTTTTGTATAATACCTCCTATACGACGACTCCCCTTTATTGCGCTTTCTTTATAAACATTTTTTGTACCAACTTTTTTTTGCCACCACTGTGTACAGCGGAAATAACATATTTTTGTGTGCCTAAACTTTAAGTTCAATATCTAGAAATACATTGGTGGAAATTTTTTAAAATTCAACTCAGCGGTTTTTGGGTGATGCGCGAACAAACATGCAGACAAAAATTCTAAAAGCTATAATTTTCATTTCTATAAATTTTTTAATGTTAAGTTAAATCTCATTTCAACCAAAAATTTTCTTAATCAGAATATACTTATCGATTTTGGTGGTGTGATTCAAGTCGAAAGCAAACCAGATTGCCATTGACACTATCTGACAAGGTGAAGTACCTTGGTTCCATAGTTGATAAGTCACTATCATGGATACTTAATATTGCGGAAAGAGCTAAGAAAGTTTTCATTGTCTTGTACTGCTGTAGAGCGGAAAAAGTTGGAGTACCTCTCTAGTGGTCAAGACGATTCTCTTGCTCAATAAAATCTCAGAAAAAAATTTAACGAACTTTTTTCAGTCCCCATTTTATTACTTTGTTTGCATACGAGTACAGTATGTATATGTAAGTGTGAATGTCAAATGATCAAGTAATTTATAAATGTTGCCAGTCGCTGCCATCGAAATGAGGAAGTCCTTCTGCATCCTGAGTAAACCAATGCGGCAGTCGTCGCAGGCGCAGCACAATCAATGCGTCGTAACTCAAATGCGCAAGTAGTTACTAAGATTGCTAACAATGCAATAGCAACAACAACAACAACAACATAAATGCGATTATTATTATTAGCACATTGTAAGCCATGGCAATTTGTTTGGGTGTTGACAGCAGCAGTCTTATGTGTTGTATTTGTTGTTGTAGCACATATTTTATTGCAATGTTTGAAAAATTGTTGATTAGTTGTTGCATGTTGTTGTTGTTGTTATTATCAGGTGCATAACGCCACAATTTTGAATTTGAATTTCGTTTTATTTTTGCGAATTTGTCATTGATTTATTTAAATAAATTCCCTTCGTTTAGTTAATGGTCACCATTAAAATGTTGAGCTAATCGATTGGAGAGTTGAACCGCAGTGACCTCGCGGTGCAATGAGCTGTGTGGTTAGTGAAAAAAGGTTCGAAAGATGGTGGCTCGTTAATGCAATGTTGATGTCCAAGGCATTCTTGTTGTTGTAACGACTGAAATAGGCCCCTAAGGCTCCAGAGGAACCTGAAGTCGTTGCAGCCAGTGCAGTCGCTGTTAGAAAAGCTGCTTCGGCTGTTGATTTGAACTAACTTCTGTTATTCAAATTGCGCAAATCGATGACCTTCTTCAGCTCTCTTTATCATCCCCTTAACCACGTAGTCCTTCCCAGCTTAGTAATGAACGTTCTACCTCGGCTCTATCAATTTAAAAACTCTGATCTGTGAATCCAGTAAAATCTAGATAGCCAAGATTTAGCGCCTAATCAATAAAGTTCAAATATTTCTAGCGCTACTCTAGCCATTTAACATCATAAGCTCACCACCTATCATATGAACTCTGCTACAACGCGTCACTGTGGCACTGTGCCGTCATGTTTGTCCGTTGTTAATTGTAAATGTTGTTGTTGTGATTTCCATGCGCTGATAACAATTTTAACGCTTTCCTGTTTCCTACTTTTTGTTTGCCGCTGCCGCTGCACACCTACTAAATTGCAATTGCTTTGATAATTATTATGGGTAATTTAATTTTTTGTTGTTATTATTGTTGTTGTTGCTGTTGCTGTGTCGTTTAGTCAACGCGCGTGGTACGTCGACTTTGGTGGAGTTTTGTAATTTGAGTAAGCGAGCGAAAGGAATGCGTCAACGGTGTTTGCAACAAAATTAATTGCACGCCAAAGTGGCGGGAATGCAATGTCTAACCACACCAGCACCACAACAACAACAACCAAAACACCAACATCCACCCACTGCCTGGCGCAGGCGAAGCTGAAACTTGGCGGTTTGCAGCTTCTTGCTTGGAACGTGATTGCGTAAAGAGCAACTTACTCGTTGTGTTGTTGTTGTTTCGTTTTTTTTCTTTTCTTTTCAATATTGTTGTTGTTATTGTGCATAATTTAGCAAATAAATTTTAAATGCAATAATGTAAACACAATTTTGGCGCGGAAAACGAAAATCATTTTAATATACATTGTAAATCAAAAAGCAACAACAAGAACCAAAAAGTGTAAATAATAATCATTATAAATAATATTCGAAAAAGAAAAAAAATTATAATAATGCAGTAAAGGCGTCGTAGCGGGGGTGCATAAATAATGGTAGCATATGCAATTGGTGCATGTAAGTGTCAGTATGTATGTACATTAGCGTGCCCGTTTGAATATTTTCGAAATTACAAAACTTGACATAAGTGGCTCTGATTTCGTTGATATTTCAATATTTTGCGTACTCGGTACTGATATTTTCTACTCAAAGGTAATTATTGCATTGATACTTTGAGAGATTCGGCATTTCGAATATAGATATTAACATTCGAATTCGAATATTTAATCGAGTTACAGAATTTTATTTTTCCTACTCGATAGCGACATTTTCGATTTTGATTATGAAATGACGGAACTTCCTATTAATTTAGTCGACAAAGTAAAATTTCCCATCCAACTATTTACGTGTGTTGACAGTTTTGAGGTGAATATCATCAGCCTTATTATGAATTTCATGGGAACTAATCTCCGAAAAATTTTAAAGGGAAACACTAACAATTTTCCCACTTTGTTTTTGTTTCCCCATTAAAATTTTTTGGGAGATTTGTTTCCATGAAATTTACAATAAGGCTTAATAACATAATTAATATTAGAACATTTTTTTCACCATAGGAAAGATATGTAACTCACCATACCCCACGATATTTTCTGTTCGATTGTTTGTATTATATCGATATTTCAAGATTTTATATTAAACACGGTTGTTACGAAGGTTCGATTTTGATTTCGAAACATAGGAACTTCTACATAATTCGGACTAGACGCCGCTGACGTGGTGTATACAGCTTTGGGGTGAATACTATTTTAATTTTTTTAAATTAGTTTTATATATTTCTTTTTCACCACATGAAAGCTATCTCACCACAGTGCTTAGCTACCATTTGCCGTTGGTCCAAAAATTATGTATTCACAAACCAAAGGACGATTTTGATAATTGTCGTAGTAAATTCGAAAAGATTGACAAATCTTTTTGTTTTAAATGAATTTGTTACCATTTGTCAAAGTCTATCGATAAGCTAATCGGATAGCAAATCGAATAGAAAATCGAAAAATCGCCCAAAAATCGAAACCTGACAGACATCTTGGCTGTATTCACTTATATTAGTATTTTATTTTTTCTATTGCTACAACCTCGATTTT
The DNA here is from genome assembly GCA_951509765.1 of Sphenella marginata. Classification (NCBI taxonomy): domain Eukaryota; kingdom Metazoa; phylum Arthropoda; class Insecta; order Diptera; family Tephritidae; genus Sphenella; species Sphenella marginata. The sequence goes on from OX608082.1 coordinate 11,872,268, forward strand.
GGTTTCCGATTCCAGAAAATTATATTTAAAAAAACCGATTCCAATTCTGATTCCCGTAAACTCACTTCCATAGTACTTTGTCGAACCTGGTTTCCTTCCGTCAGCCTACCACGGCATCCTTAAGTCTTTTGAATTTAAAAATACATTTTTTGTTTGTTTCATTACTCACCTCATATTTTTTCTTTCTAGTACCTTTTTATATCATAAAAATCGGCTCAGAGGCCCACTGTAATGTGTATGTCTATGTTTGTTTTAGTACAACAAAATAATCTTAATCACGCCAACAACAAAAAACAATCTCAAATCAACTTCCACTGCTGTATAATGGTAGCGGTAATAAAGTTTAATATTCAATTGAAAACATAATTTATATGCACACCTTTGTATGGCATATTTGTTCATATCTCTGCATTTGTAAGTGGTGATTGAGCAGCCAGTTGATAGGCAGCTAGTTAAATAACCATGGTGATATCGCCATTACGTTTAGAGCTGCCACCAACGACAAATTATTTGCTTGCATATGCATAAACATAAATATATACAGTCGCTGAGCACTGAAATAAGACCTATGAAGCAAGTACAATGGCGAGCTTTGAAAGTAAGTAAAAAGTAATAAATAAAACTGGCGAGTACAGCCCAGAAAAAGTGACAAAGTAAAACTCTTTCCATTCGGAGGATGGGTCCGCGTGTAGAAGTCCACGTAAGTGGGGAAAGTTTCTGATCGCCATTCACTTGGGAATGGCCAGAGCGATTCTTTTGCATGCGGTCCAAGCAGCTCACTACTTCCGGGCGCTTGCGTCCAAGTATCCTCTGGGTAGCCACCGAACACCCGTTTGGTGGTGAGCTAAACGTGAGAAGGCGACAACCTGGCAAGGCCACTCCGACATAATCGGTTTAAGGGCTTATCAGGGGTTTACAAGCAGCGTCTGATCACCTAGTGGTGCGGCTGTAAGCGGGCGTCTGTCTTGGATCAAGCGGCTCGCTATATAAACGTGCACTTAAATTACAACCTCCCGTGGAACGGGTTGTGCGTTGGGTTTGGGACCCACCACATAAAACAACGTACCAATGAAATTCAAAAAAGCCTCGGATATGAGAACCCCCTTTTTATATGACGACACACGCAAACGAAACAAGGACTACGATTTAAGGGCATGCACCTGGAATGTCCGGTCCCTCAATGGGGAAGGTGCCGCTGCCCGGTTGGTTGAGGCCCTGAGGAAGGCTAAAGCTGACATCACCGCCATACAGGAGATGCGATGGACGGGGCAAGGTAATATGAACAAACCACCTTGCAACATTTACTGGAGTGGGCATGTCGACAAGCGCAGATTTGGCGTGGGATTTGTGGTGGGAGAGAGACTCCGTAATCGAGTACTGTCGTTCACACCCGTGAATGAGCGTCTCGCTACAATCCGCGTAAAAGTACGATTCTTTAACATCTCGTTTATCTGCGCCCACGCTCCGACGGAAGAGAAAGACGACGTGGAAAAGGATGCATTCTACGAGCGCCTGGAGGAAACTTACGAGCGCTGCCCCCGTCATGACATCAAAGTCGTGCTTGGTGACTTTAACGCCAGGGTGGGCAAAGAGGGTGTATTTGGACCCACAGTCGGGAAGTTCAGCCTGCACGACCAGACTTCGCCAAATGGATACAGGCTGATCGACTTCGCCGGTGCCCGAAACATGGTCATTGCCAGCACCAGGTTTATGCACAAGAAGATCCATCAGGCTACATGGCTGTCTCCCGATCGAAGAACGCGAAACCAGATCGACCACATTGTGATAGACGGACGGCATGCTTCTAGCGTTTTAGATGTTCGCACAATAAGAGGTCCAAACATCGACTCCGATCACTACCTAGTAGCAGCTAAGATTCGTACCCGCCTCTGTACGACAAAACAGGTGCAACAGAAAACGCAAGGAAAGCTGGACGTCGAAAAGCTGCAATCGCAACAGACCGCCAATGATTTTGCAGACCGACTCTCACACCTGCTCTCTGAGAGCACAATTCAACCCAGTGGAATGCATGAGCAGTGGGAGCACATCACAGGAGCACTCCGTACCGCAGCCGAAGAAGTAATTGGATTCCGGCGAACGAGAAGAAACAACTGGTACGATGATGAAGAGTGCCGAGCTGCAACGAAAAGAAAGAACGAAGCCTACAAGGCAACGCTAAGATCGAGTGCAACAAGGAGTGTGTGTGAACACTACCGCGAGTTGAAAAGGGAAGCGAGGCGACTTTTCCGGGCAAAAAAAAGAGAGGCAGAAAAGCGTGAAATCAATGAGCTTGAGATGCTAGCCAATGGGAATAATGCCCGAAAATTCTATCAAAAAATTCGACGAATGACGGAAGGTTTCAAGCCCGGGGCAAATTCCTGTAAGAACGAGAACGGCGACCTGGTGACTGATGTTCAGAGAATACTAGAGATATGGAGGGATCACTTCTCTGCCCTTTTAAATGGAGAAATTGAGCAAGAAACCAGAGAAGAGCTCGAACCCGAACCCACAATCGAAGACGACGAAATTGACGTCCCAGAACCCGACTATAATGAGGTGCGAATAGCAATATCCCGGTTAAAAAACAATAAAGCAGCTGGCGCTGATGGTTTGCCTGCTGAGCTATTCAAGCATGGCGGCGAGGAGCTGGTAAGGCGTATGCACCAGCTTCTGTGCAGAATATGGTCGGATGAATGCATGCCCGAAGATTGGAATCTAAGTGTTCTTTGCCCAATCCACAAAAAAGGTGATCCTGCAAACTGCACCAACTACCGCGGAATCAGCCTTTTGAATATCGCATATAAGGTCTTGTCAAGCGTATTGTGCGAACGATTGAAGCCTGACGTGAACAGACTGATTGGACCTTATCAGTGTGGCTTCAGACCTGGAAAATCTACCATCGACCAGATTTTTACAATACGTCAAATCCTGGAGAAAACCCGTGAGAAAAGAATCGACACACACCACCTCTTTGTTGATTTTAAAGCCGCTTTCGATAGCACGAAAAGGAGCTGCCTATATGCCGCTATGTCTGAATTTGGTTTCCCCGCAAAACTTATACGGCTTTGCAAAATGACATTGAGCAACACCACCAGCTCAGTCAGAATTGGGAAGGACCTCTCCGAGCCGTTTGAAACTAAACGAGGTTTCAGACAAGGTGACCCCCTATCGTGCGATTTCTTTAATTTGATGTTGGAGAAAATAATACAATCTGCAGAACTCAACCGCGCTGGAACAATATTCTATAAAAGCGTGCAACTGTTAGCATATGCTGACGACATTGACATTATCGGCCTTAACAACCGTGCCGTAACCTCTGCGTACTCCAAACTAGAAAAAGAAGCGGAAAAAATGGGTTTGGTGGTGAACGAAGGCAAAACGAAGTACATGCTGTCATCAAGCAAAGAGTCAGCGCATTCGCGCCTTGGCACCCACGCCACTGCTGGCACCAAAAAGTTCGAAATAGTGAAGGACTTCGTTTACCTTGGATCCAGCATAAACTCCAACAATAATGCCAGCCTAGAAATCCAACGAAGAATTGCTCTTGCAAATAAATGCTACTTTGGACTGAGTAGGCAATTGAAAAGTAAAGTCCTCTCTCGACGCACGAAAATCACACTCTACAAGTCACTCATCGCTCCCGTCCTGCTATATGGTGCAGAGGCGTGGACACTAACAACATCTGACGAGGCTGCATTGGGAGTATTCGAGAGAAAAGTTCTGCGAAAGATTTATGGGCCTCTACGCGTTGGCGACGGCGAGTACCGAAGAAGATTTAATGATGAGTTGTATGAGCTTTACGCAGACGTCGACATAATACAGCGCATTAAAACACAGCGGCTTCGCTGGCTAGGCCACGTCGTGCGAATGAACGAAGACGCTCCAGCCCAGAAGGTATACTTATCGGCACCCGCCGGTGGAAGCAGAGGAAGAGGAAGACCACCACTCCGATGGAAGGACCAAGTGGAGACCGACCTGCGATCTCGTGGGGTCTCCAATTGGCGCCAGTTGGCGCAAAGAAGAAATGACTGGCGAGCTATGTTGGACGGTCAAAATCGCTCAGGCGGTTAGATGGCCATTTAAAGAAGAAGAAAACTCTTTCCGGTTAAGAAAACGTCATTATTAATTATCCGCTGTTTCTAATTTTATACCCACCAACTGTATGTAAGCGCTTGACTTCATCAGCTTGGGTTTAATGTCAAGGTATTGGCAGCATTCAAGGCGTCTCTTGCTGAAAGCTCAATGCAAAATACATTCACGCATGCGTAGTAGCTCCATGCGAGTATTGCGCGTCCGCAGGGCTTATTATGCAGTGGGCGTAATTGTGATTGTGATTTCCTCGCACAAGCAAACAAACAAACGCACACTTATCATTCTGTCTATCGATGAGTTTGTACTTGTATGTATGTGTGTGTGCACGCGTGTGTGCTGCCTCAAAATGCCGCCAGGTGAGAAACTTTATTGGTGATATTTTTTTTCTTGCAATGCTGCGTTTAAGACAAATTCCCATTCTTTATGGGCACCAATGTATGTACGTGTTGTTGTTGTTGCAAATTGCTGCCATTGCAGTTATCATGTACATTACTTAACATATTGCCGCCGTTGTTGCTGCTGCTGCTTTTGTTGCCTTTGGCTCTGTTGACACGTGCGTTGGTTGTATTTCATGGCTTTTAAGCTGCCATTTGTTTGCTTTTGTTGTTGTGATTGATTGCACATGTATTTTGTATGATTGTATTTTATTTAAATTTTATGTACAATTTCAAGGTAATATGCCAATATGGAAATTCTTTTAATTTTAACAACCTACTGTCGGGCGGATGTACTTGTACTCGGACTTGTACTTGTGCGCAATTCATTGATTAAGTACAAACAGATGTATGTATGTATAAATATATGGATGTAAGTACACTCAAATATACATAGAAGAGTATTTGAGTGAAAAAAATTAAACAAGAAAAGTAGCCAAAGTCATTTGATACCTTGTTTTGGAAATGTATGCTCTACGATCGTTGAAGCTTTTTTGAGAATAATTCTGAATCGGGCCACTAAAAACTATTTTGTTGAATTTGACACAGTTTTTTGGGAATTTTCGTAGTCTTTGGTCAATAATCCCTCAAACTTTTTTTTTGGAAATTTGAATTTTATATTAAGCGTCATTTAAGTTTTTTCAAATTTTTGCGTGCCCTTTCAAAAAGCTTTTGTATCGTTATGATAGTTGTATAATTAATAATTACTAATAGATAGTAATGATTACCGCTATGAAGTTTTGAAAAATTATGACTTTTTGCAATTAATAAAAATAATAAAAAAAAAAATTTTAAATTTTCAACAGTAATCAAAACAGTTGTTTTTATTATTTTGGATTCGTTTCGATTATTATTAATTTTTGATTATTTTTGATTTGCTTTGATTATCATTATTTTTTTTTAAGTTGATTACCATTACTTAGAAATTTTTACTATTACTTTCTAATTAATTATTATTATTATTTTTTTTTTGTTTTTTGATTTGCCTTGATTATTATTTAATTTTTTTTATTTTTATTGCCCTTAATTAAAATTTTTAAAAACCATTTTGTAATTGGTTAAGAAAATCATGATTTTTCATGATTACTTAAAATAAATTAAAAAAAAAAAAAATTAAAAAATATCAAAAGTAATCAAAAATAGTTTTCTTATATCTTTTTTTTTTTGTTTTTTTTTTTTTTTTGATTATTAAATTAATTTTTGTATTTGTTTTTTTATTATTATTGATGTGCTTTGATTATTATTTCTTCATTTTATTTTTTTTTTTTTGATTTGTTGAGATTATTTACAATTTTATCGTCGTGGCACCTTTTACTTTTCCAAAACTTTATGCAATATATACTTTGATATGTTAAGCTTAGTGCCCCACTAGAGCTCTATGGCAGCTCGCTAAAAGTTCCATAGTATGTTGTGCTCCCAAAAATTATTATAAACAATTTCCAATTTAAAAGTTATTTCTCATTAACTCTTTTTTTTTGGATTACTGTTATTTAATTGTTTTTGCCGAAAACTACTTAGAAAATGCAATTTCTTCCTTTTACCTTCACACGCCCACATATCGTTAAAATATACAACATAATCGTTATCCAAAGGAAAAATAACATTTAAATTGCAATAACACTTTCACTTACCCAACAACAAAAAGAAGAAGAAAAAAAAACCTAAAAAAAAAACAACAAACACAAAAATGAACCAAAACAATGAAAACAGTTTAGTACAAGTAAATGCCGAAAAATCAAAATCCTCAAAACTCAAAAATAAGAAAATGGAAAATTTCGCAGAAAAATTGAGAAACAAAAGTAAAAACATGAGACATGTAAATGTTGTCGGCCAATTGTGTACTTGTGGGTGTTTAATTTATAATTTTTGCCATCGCTTCGCAACACGCAATGCAAACACGCGCCGTTTGTGGCAAGCGCAGTTGGAGTGGAGGGACAAAGAAAGCGGAGCGTAGAGGGGGCGGTGCTAACAATCACAGAAACCGCAAACAAAAATTGGTTTTGAAGTATTTTTTTTGTTTGTTAATTTTGTTTAGCCCTGACACGCGGTGCAATTGTTGCAAGTACACTCATACATACATAGTTGTATGTAACTTGCAACATTTTGTGGCATTGCGTCGTCTTGGTCAAAGATTTTAATCGTTTTGACCACACAATTGGACAAGTGAACAAAAACGAATTTGAGGGAAATCACAAAGCTACAAAATACAAACACAAAATACAAAATACTTATTGCTGTGTATTTGTTTTATGCAAATTTGTACAAAATGAGCGACATGTCATGTTGTCTACTACATTGCGCTGTGGCGCATACTAAATTTCTGTTTGTTCGTATGTGCAATCTTTTTCTTGTTGTTGTTGGTTTTATAATAACTTTAACTTTTTGCGGTTTTTGTGGGCGCGTGTGGGAAATTGTTTCGTGAAAATTTCTAATTGAATTTCCTAAATTGATTGTGATTTGTAGACAAATCGTTGTGCGTTCATATTATACATACATACATACATACATATCTATGGTGAATATATGTAAATGCATTGCCTAAATAAATGGTTAACCTTGGTATGTAGGTTTTTCATTAGTTAAGGGCGTTGCCCTTGCACCATTTTCAATACTGGACAACTTATTGGTTATCCATTGTTTTTGGTTCCTAATATAAATTTAAAAAAACATTAAAAAAAGAAAATTATCATGATTTTTTAAGAAATTGAAAATAATCAAAAACAAGCCAATTTTTGTTTGTTTGATTATTTCGATTATTTTCAATTAATTTTGCTGTGTGATAAATTTTAAATATTTTTAATCTTTTTTTTGGTATTTTTACATAGATATAAGCACATACAGAATAAAAAATAACAAAATAAAATAAAACATAATCAAAAGTAATCAAAAGGCAAATTAAAAAGAAAAATTCAAAAATAATCAAAAACAATCAAACAAAAATTAAACATTACTTTTTATAACTTTTGAATATATTTAATTTTTTTTTTTGATTGTGTCTCAGATAAATATACATAAGAACATAGGCAAAAAAAAGAATAAATAATAATAAAAAATAGGTAAATTACTTTAAATTATTTTTGAGGGGTTGATTACTTATTAATTATTTTTTAATTTTTTTATTTGATAATTTTTGGTATTGTTTCAGATAAATATACATATACAGGAACATAAACAAAAAAATAAAAAATAAAAAAAGAATAATCAAAAGTAATCAAAATTTTGTCGGTGAATTACTTTAGATTATTTTTGAGGGTTTGATTACTTTTTAATTATTTTTTGATTTTTCTTTTGATAATTTTTTGTTATTGTTTCGGATGAATGTATATAGGAACATAGGCAAAAAAATAAAAAAAGGAATAATCAAAAGTAATCAAAACCAATCGAAAATTTTCACTAATTTTACAAAAATCAATCCTAATTCAATGAGTGCTTTAGTATTTGCGCTCCATAGTGATCTTTTTCGTTTCCCTTCAAAACTGTTACACAACTTTATTTAATATGTTCTTTGTCGCAATATCTTGCAAAACAACAACAACAAAAAAAGACAAGTTCTCTACTTCCTTTCAACTGACTTCATATTCAATTACATTTGTATGGATCATCCTTGTTTACATCAATGAGTTTTGCCGTTGCGCTATCGGCGCTTGCTAATAGCCATCGCGTGGTCGCTTAGTGAAGCGTGTCGACTTTGTGGCGGCACCGCCGGCAAAAAAAAACAAAAAAAAAAAAAGGAAACACAGCAGAAGTTCACTTTTTAAATGACGATTATTATTATTATTTTTGGTTTTTGCTTTTGACTAATCCTTTTCCTGTTTCATTGCTTCAAATGTTTGTTTACAAATCGTTGAACAAAGATCTTCAACCCTGCGCAAAACTTGGGTTACAAACAACGCCACACGTTTCAAGTTAGCAAGCAAAGTCCGAATGTGCCACAGGTCAAAAATACGTGACTACTTTGTTGTTAATTTCATTTTCGTTTTCGTTTTCTGTTAACGATTTGTTGGTGTGTTTTCTTCTTCGTTTTTTAGCTTTTTAAGATTTCTAATTTCTTCGATTGTTTTTGTTGTTGGTTTGAAGAAAAACTTTACTATTGTCGCCAAGTTTTTATGTCCAAGCGGATTGGACATTTGGCAGCTTTATATTTTAGGTTAAATAATTGGAATTAGGAAATAGGGTTATAACCACGCCCACTTTTAAATTAAAGTATAAAAAATGGCTCTGAAATATAGGATCTAATAATCTAGTCTCATTGTGTAGTTCATAATAAAAATCTTAGCCCTTAAGTGATCAGTACAATATGGGAAAGACAACAGGTTTCATTTGAACTTTGTTATATCTCGATATATTTATCGATAAGTGAATTATCGGTCAAAATTTGGTTAAATTTATACCCAACTCAGGACCAGCTTTTCCTCTATACTTTAAACCTAAATATATCAAGAAAATTTAACTTTTGTTCTATTTATGTTAATAGACGATTTCACCTTTAACCGAGGGCGGATGCACGAGAGTGGTTTTCGCGTCCGAGCCCCCCCTATCTACTCCTCGGATCTGCTACAATTTAAACTTCTACATTTATTTGTTAGTTCTCTCATTTTTTCTTAGTTTTATTGGCAATTTTTTTTGATTTGTTTTTGTTGTCGCTTTGAAAATTTTTTTGGGTTACTATTTTTCTTGTCGCTACAACGACAACATGCAAAAATTGTCAAAGTGCATTATTTATGTTGGTAAATTCGAAAAAAGCGGCACACTAAACGGCGTTTCAGTTGAAATGAAAAGCCACCAACCAACGAATCAAACACAAATGAAAACAAAGACGAAAACAATGCAATGGAAAAAAGGACAAAAAAAAATTAAAATTTTGAAAAAAATAAAAAAATTAAACAAAAGGTTAGCAATAAGTAAACAAAGTTGTGTCCCAACAGCCACCGTCATGAACTGAGTCACACCGCTGTGGCGACAAAATGCACTACAATGTTCCCTCCCACCCATTTTGAGCTGTTGAAGGAACGCGGGGAGCCCACGAAAGCAAGCCTAAGTACATGCCGTATCTATTCCTTTTGGTTGTCGTGGTTGTGCCCGTGTCGTTTTTGCGATCAATTTCCATTTCAATGTGAATTCACCAAGTGGTGGGTAAAAGCGTTGACAGAGGGCAATACTAATCCGAATTAACCAAGAAGTCGACAGTTTGGATGATTTTGAAATTTGATAATTCAACAGCTAGTCCTAACTTAACATGGACTGTAATGTAAATTAGCATAAACTTGATTTGAATTCAACATGCTAATCTGATTAAGCGTACCGCCTGTCAAGGTTTTAGATCATGTAAATATCGCTGGTACCCCAATAAAGTGTTATCACTGGTCCTAGGAACGAGAAAATCTACTTCTACCTAATCATCAGGATTCATAAAATTTACAGACCTTTTGAAATCACCTTGCTTATCCGAATTATCAATGCGTCTGTCAGCTCAAAATGCATTAAATCGATTGGTGATGCTGCAAATTTCCTTTCTCACCACTAAATATGTACATATATCCAATCGGTAAGACAGACAGTTGGCTGACACTTATTTTGTTTAATTTGCAGTCATATTACGTCTGTCTAAGCTTTAGTGCTTTAGTAACCGATGCGTGGTTAATGTGCATTAACATCTAGTCTGTTTAGGCTATTAGACATTTGCGATTCACTGCCATATAAAACCGCTTCCCTTAACCCTCCTCCCAGCTTGCCAGCGTGCTCTCACACACACACACACACACTCGATCGCTTGTTAATACTTTGGACTGGTTGTTGCTGGCGTAAAACCCTTTTTTATGTCATTGCGCGTTCGCCTCGACCACGACCATTGTCAGGCACTGTTGGCGGCTTCAATTCCAGCTGCTTGTTTTATGCTGCCGCCGCCACCAAATGATCCACGTCTGTGTCGCATTGTCTTACCCTCCTGCCGTTTGGAGCTTTGCGATTTTTGTTTGCCGGCCCTCCAACTGTGAGTCAGTTGTTTGTTAGCTGCCGTTCCTGTGGCTTCGCCTGCCCTCTACGCTCCGAAACATACATAGCTTTAGTGTATCAATATCTTTGGGTTTTGGTGTTAGTTTTGTTGTTATTATTGTTTTTATTTTCAGAGATATTCACGATAAAAATCTCATGACACGATCTCATATCCCAAAACAAGCGCCAGTAACCCACATTTCTTGAATTGAGGAGCAGTTGTGAGCGATTTCTTCTTCTTCTTCTATTTGTTTTGAGCTTGTGGACAAATGAAATAAAAACTGAAATTTCAAAGTAAACTAAAGCGACTTCAAGTCACAGAAACTATAGGAAAATGGGTATTAGACAAAAAGGGAGGATTTGCTAGATTTGGTGTGCAAAATGTTCGTTTGAGTTTTTTTGCTTGCAACCGATTCGTCCCATTTGTTTGTTTAAATTTAGTTTTTCTATTATTTCGATTTAGTTGAAGTTTTCTTTTACTACTAACAATGTAAGTGTAATCGTGTTTTTATTTCTAGCAAGTTTGTTTGTTTTGAATTTCATTTAACATGCATTGAACTTTGTCTCGTGTAACATACTCCCATATGTATGTATGTATGTGTGTATATCAGTGTGTTTGTGTGAGTGAATGAAACGGCTACCAAGAAATTGAAAAAAAAAATAAAAGTTTCAAGTTAAGTCAATAGTACAGAAAGAAAAATGTGACATGTGTTATTCCTAAGCACCAAAGTGCATGAATCTATTTGGTACATATTTGATTATATAGTATACAATGTTGTGCAAAATAAAAGCAGTGAACTTTTAACTTGAAAAATAATGCTAATTAATGGACGAAACCAAAGTCGATTCCGTAACCAAAGAAGCGAAATAAAAACCAAACAGCGAATGAATCGGTATTAATTTCGAAGAACTTAATAAAAAACCGGTTCTGAAACGAACCCAAAACCGCTATTATTCTTTCGGAGAACGAAAAAGGATCGAAATGCGAACTAAACTGGAACCGGTGTTAATTTTGAAGAACCAGAAACCGATTTTAATTTTCTTGAAGAACTTAAGCCAAGTTGAAAGTGGAAAGAAATCGAAGCTGGTAATAATTTTGAAAAAAAAAAAATAAATAACAAAATAAAACCGAAACCAGAAAATTATTTTCAATAAATTTTTTAGTTCTAGATTACGACTATGCTTTGAGATGTGCTCACTAATGCTTCATTAATAAACTTATTTGATAAAAACAGTCTCGGCTGGAGAATATTTTCGAAACATATTCAAATCGATAACTGAAGAATGGGTTATATACATATAACCAATTAGGTTGTGACCTCGTTGCTATTGCTTTGCAAGCCACTGTACGTGTTTGTATGTGGAATATTTTTGGCAGCATTCGATGGCATTTGATGACAATACCATAGCACTGCAAACATACATACATACATACACACACATGTACATACATACGTGTGACAGACACAAACACAAAAGCGGCCACTGCATTTGGGCATTATGCGATTTTCACTTATTGAAATGAGTCTTGCCATTTCGGTAAGAATTGAAAGAAGTCGAAAAGATATTTTTAAATAAAACAAAAATTTTGCTATACAAAAAAAATATAAAACACAAAACAACAACAGGGGAAAAAAGCGAAGAATTATCAAGCAAAAGCTGCGAAACGAGGATACAACGATTTTGTTATTGTTGTTGTTGTTGTTGCATGTAAAGGCTGACAGGCGACAGACAGTTTTGTGAACGATTTGCTTTGGGACCGTTTTATAAGTAATTCCAGCAAGAAAGAAAAGTGAAAACATCGAAGCTTTAAATAGCTAGCGCGATCAGAAAAGATGAATTGAGTGGCGGTGAAAAGTGAAAGAAATCACCTGATAAATATTTATGTATGTATGTTTTGGGGCATGTTTCTGACTTAAGAAGTTGTACCTGCGAGTAGAAGTGCCGCATGTTGAATGAAAGTGAAAGAAATGAAATTGAAAGTCGTCTCCTTGCGCAGCATTACAACAACAACAAAAAAGAAAAGAGAAAAAAAAACAAACAATAAAAATTCGTATAACGAGCAAAAAACAAAGAAAGGTCAATATGATAACTTTTTAAATGTTGCGTTTTTTCCTCAGCGTTTTTGTTGTTTGTTGTTTTATCTTTCGCATGCATACTGAAATGATCAGAATTCCAACAGACGCACTAATGGTGTCGCTGGAAGCAGGCAAAATGCAGTCGAAATTTATCAAAAGAGTTTAAATGCGGCCGAGAGCATGGAATTATATACCCTGTAGTGCGATTTGGGGGCAATAAAAACTAACATAAAATTACTTAATATTGAATTAAAAAATGCCAAGGATTTTCCCTAATATTTAATAATTAACATAACATAACACAGCATAACAAAACATAACATAACATAACATAACATAACATAACATAACATAACATAACATAACATAACATAACATAACATAACATAACATAACATAACATAACATAACATAACATAACATAACATAACATAACATAACATAACATAACATAACATAACATAACATAACATAACATAACATAACATAACATAACATAACATAACATAACATAACATAACATAACATAACATAACATAACATAACATAACATAACATAACATAACATAACATACCAATTATATAACATAATATAATATAACATAACATAACATAACATAACATAACATAAGATAACATAACATAACATAACATAACATAACATAACATAACATAACCCAACATATAACGTAAAACGTAACAACATAAAATATTGTTGGCATTTTGTTATTTAAACCTGGCGTGGATATGAGCCAAATTGGTTCTGTGGCGAAAGCGATACTCTACTACACCCTGTATCCCAACGCTAGTGGGTATAGTAAAATACATCGAAAATGTTGTATTTTTTTATCAGACAATCAGTGCGTGCCAGCTGACCAGTATTCGTATGTACGGCCGTTGCGTAGCGCTGCTTCATTTTAAAGTTTTCTTTCGGTTTCCGTTTAGTTCTCTTTTTCTTTCTGTTTTTGCATTGTCCCAGTGACTGGGAACCGCAAAATGCCGACATATTTATTAAAGACTTTTTTGCACGTATTCTTCAACAACCTGTTGCTTACACTTTAGCGCACCTTCATGCCAATATTTGTTGTTGTGGGCATTCTTTTCGTTCGCCACATTGCCAAATGACTGGGTAAATGTTGCCCTCTGCTTTGTTTTTGATGCGTTGCTTCCGCCTGTACTTAGTTTTATTTGGTGTTGCTGTTTTCTTCGTGTTTTTTTTATTGCAACTTCGTTTTTTTTATTGTTAAATCGTTTTTTTTTTGTTTTTTTTTTTTTTGCTGTGACTTAACGATGGTCATTGATCAAGTAATCGCCACTGGGCATGGCTTGTATTTATCTTATTGTCTGATCAGCGGTTATTCATTGCGCATGTGTGAAATATGCCCACGGCCCGCCAATGCGCAAGCAATGAGAATGAGAAAGATCTTAATGCCTACATTTTGGCACATTAACATATTTGATTTTGCTGTTAATGTCTGGAGGTATTTCTGTTGTCGTTTTCGTTTTTGTCTTTTTTCTCTTGATCTTCAGAAATTTCTCTTACATATTTAAGATGTCAAAGATTGCGAAGCGGATGCTGCAAGGATGCGCTTGAATTTCGAGATAAAGAGCTTATTGGGAAACTTTTATATGAAATGTTGGCAGTGCGCTGATTTCGAAGATAAGAATGGTTTATATTTCCAGTTATGATATTTCCAATGTGGAAATGAATGTCTTCAAATCGCTGTTCAAGTATTCGACAGGCCTTCGTCTGCAACAACAACAACAATCTCTAACACTTCAAGAGAAAATGGTAGAAATGGGTAACTCTCATACAAATAGGATTCTTCGAAGTGCATATTTCTGAAAGTTTTCGGATATGATAGGGAAGTTTGTAAGGAAAGTAATACATACATATAGACACAGAAAAAGCAGGTACATTTTAAAGAAATATTTATAAAAAGAATAGAAGGAAGAACAAGATGAAGCAGACGAACAGCAAGTTAGAGCTAGGTAGGGCAGAAAGTATATACAATTATTGGAACAATTTAAAAAACGTCTGATGGGTCGACCGAAATTGCTTAACAATTTCACTAAATTACTTTCCAACACAAAAATAATAATGTCAACATTAAAACATGCAAAAACACGCCTTTTGATAATACAGCAATTTTCGACCAACAAATTTCGACCACAACAACCAATGCGCTTGACGAGCATCGATGACCGAAATGACATAAATCATGCTATTAAAGGCGCAAATTACCGTTCATTATATCAATTAAATACCAAAACTGTTACAACGTATGTATGTACATATGCCGAGCTGCTCAAACAAAGAAAGAAAAAAAATTCGCTCGTCGCGCCCACTGATCTCTACAAACTGACTAGCAAGCAACAGACCAACTTACGACTATGTTGTCCATAGCAAGAAACAATTGGTATGTTAAACTTTCACAAATTCAACAACAATAAAAACAAAATTAAAAAAAAACAAACGAAAAGTAAAATGAAACAAAAAAAAAAAATCCACGTTTACCACCACCAAAAACCGAATTTCGATTAATATGCCGCAAATTTTAATTGGAGACGCCACAAAGTTTTAAAGAAAAACTGCAAGCCGTACAAAGTAAAGCAAGTCGATGCGTGCACCTGTGCGTGTGTGCGTTAATGTTGAGTTGTGTAATTGTGGCCACCGTTGACGTTCTGGGTGGGCCTGATAGTATGAGCTACCTTTCCAAAAACAAAAAACAAAAAAAAAAGCCAAACAGAGCCAATTGGTCTGCAACGTTTGTGGAGCAGCCGCCACCACATGGCCGTTGGTAATTGCTAAATGAAGTGCATGAACGTGCACCAAACGCACTTATGCACTTGTGCACTTGTTGTTGCACGCCTGTTACAGCACGTAAGCATTACGTACTAGCAAATATGTATAATTAAGTTGCAGCTCCAGCAGTGGTAAATGGCAGCAGGCCGCACTGTGGAGGGTGGGTAAGCAGGCGGCAGTTAAATGTTTTCACTTCATTTTTGTGATGGTTAACTTTTTTTTTTTTTCTGGAATTTTGAAGAAGATAAGAAATGAAGCTTCCACTCTTTACACTTTAACACTCAAGTGATAAAAATATGATAAAAATGTGCAATGAAATACGTTTTGTATAAATGGATGAAAGCAGCAACCATTTTTCTGCTTCACTTCCACTTTGCTCAAGGAAAAATTAATTGCTGCTCTTTGGTATGTTTATGTAAAATTGTTCAACATGCTGTTGTTCAGCTGCTCGGACCCATGTTTTTGTTGTTGTTACTGTCTTTAGCGAAAAAAAAGTTTCCCGAAAGTATTGGCAGTCCTTTGCCGGTAATTCCTACAGTACATAGCCGGCTATCCCGGCAGGCATTTGGTGTGGAAATTGCAGACTTCTAGATCATTCTACAGTAAGAAAAAAGAATGGTTGTTTATGAGCGGTGATGGGTATAAAATCCGTAGGTCAACCACTTGCACGTCCTTTCGATTTGTAGCTGTTAGTCGCCTCTTACGACGGCCATGCCTTACCACCGTTAAATTCTAAGCACCTAACACGCAGCGGTTATTACAATAACAACATCGTTCTTTGATTTATCTAGTGCTATTTATTTTGTTGCGACTCAGTGATTTTAGCCTTGAAATTGTCATCCTGGATCGCAGTGAGCAAATTTGATATTACAACGGACCGCAAAAAGGTCCAAGTGAATTGCCTTAGCTCCATCTTCATCGGGGTCAGACTGCACTCAATCTTGAGCAAGAACAGTTTATTGGTTATTGAGAACTAATTTAGTGTATTAGGCTGTGCAGCTATCAGTCTTAAGTGACCCCTTTATACAGAGCTCAGACTCAGTGGAATTATGCTAACATCATTATTAACACCACATTTTTGATAGCAACAAAAAAATTCCCACATTTTCTTTTTCTTCCAACTTTGCCGCACCATTGAAAATTCACAACAATAACAACAAAAAAAACCAATTTAATGTTAATAAAAATTACGGAAATTAAATATTGCAAGTAATTTCCTAAATACACCGCCTCCTAACACTTAGCTGATTGGCTAACTCATATTACCGTTATATACGAGTTTTTGTGGTTTTAAGTCATTGTTGTTGTTGCTGTGGTCGAGAGTGCATGCAATTTTCTCGCGACCTCTGGCCTCACATGCCAACAACAAATGCATTTAAATAAACACTAAACACGAACATTTTGCACTGCATTGCATGCGAACGCATTGTAAACACAACAACAATAATAATAATAACAACAAAATATGAAAATAAAAAAATTAAACAAATAACCGTTAGTAAGTAGGTAAAAACCACAAACTTCATAGGCCTACAAGTTGCTGGCTGCTGGCTGCCTGGCAGTAGATTGCAAATACATACACACATTTAGTGATACAAACCAGCAATGCGTTTCACACTGACCTCCTGACTGTTTCATATTATTATTACAGCTCCTAACTGCTGACTAGTTACCTTCTTTTGTTTTGTTTATATTATTTTTATTGCCATTTGTTTGTTTTGTTTTGCTAATTTTTTTCTTTTTTTTTATTGCTATTATTTTTTTTTTTTTAGTGTGGCAAGTTGTTTTTATTGTTGCATAAACGCAACATAATTTTTGACTTTTGACTGTCCGTTGATGCCCGCTGATTGACCTTGAAGTGCGGAAGTATATTTGGATTTTACATTTCATAGTTGTTTGTGAGTGCAACAAAAGACTTAGGTAACGAACTTGGTTAAGAAACTTGCATGAGTGGAATGTTGTTTGTTTTCTTGGTGTTTTATCTGTGTTAGAGTTGTGCTATAACTTCCTATTTCTAACTGATTTTATGAGGTGTGGAAAAATTAGGGTATGATATATATATATATATATATTGGCAAAGGTTAGGCGATAGCTGAGGACAATTGGCAACGCGAATGTAGGCCTGCATTTCTTCTTTCATCCTAGCGAGGCTTCATTATTTCGCATCGGGCGAGCTTGTGGGTGATTTTGAAAACTTCCAGCTCGAAGGTACTTAGTCCGATTGCATATACTATTTATGCTCTCAGCTATGTAAAGCTCGTACAGCTCATCCTTACATACTTTTCGACACTTCATCAGTTCTCATCACTAAAACGATCATAAGTCTTCTAGATACATTTTCTCTCACACAATTCGAGCTGTAGATCATAACACTGTTGAGAGATCTATAGATCGTGACCTTTATTCGTTGAGAGCTGACTTTACTCCTGAATTTCCTACTCAGCTCATAGTAGCACAAATTTCTCGACATTTTTTCCAAAAAATATCGCCTTATAACTCGCTTCTAATCCTACAAACTTCCCCACCACGACTATTACAACACACACAAAAGCTCCAATAAAGCTTTATAAGTCACCCAAAAGCATTTCATGCCAATCAATTCAACTAACAAGCTTGATTGAGCAGTTGATGTCTACAAAACGCTAGATAATTGATAAACTTTTGTGCTCATGGTCAGCTAGCCTGAACTATAATCAAGCGCGTGAATAGGCCAATTTAACTTTGTTTTGAGTCAAAGCTATATAATTTTTGATTTTAGCTGATTACACATTTGGCACTCTTTAGCAACTGTGACGGCTATTTGTGAGCCTAAATGTGCTGTAAACGGTTCGCTTGTCTCACGATCGTAACTTCAAATCAACGCTCGCAATTCATAATCAATTATGAAGTGTGAAACTTTCGATTTCACGCAAATAATATTGACATACGATAGACGTGCGAACGGGCCAACACTATTAGCCAAACGCAAACGAGTTGTAAAGCAGCAGCTGAAGACTGGCAGCACGCAAGTTGGGGTAGGCAATGACCAAAGCAAATGACAAAGTTGTTAAATGAGATTAAGCTGAATCGGTGAAGATATCATGGATTGATATGAAAGCTAATATGGAGGTGGATAGATACATATATTCGATTTATATATATTCGTTTTGTGTACTAGGGTGGGTCTTTGTTTTTTTTGGACTACGCAAACTGATCACCTCGGTTTGGACAAAGAGTTCTATGTTCCTCAAGCAAACATGCTTGCCTTGGTTTGCAAAAATGTCTAGAGTTCAGTATCAATGCAAGAGTTGGAGCCAATTACATAGCTTGCTTGCCAATATGATCCTTCCTAAAATGCGCCATACACACATACATACAAACATTTGAATAAATTATGTTTATGGGCAAGTAGCCACCAGATCGACATTCAATTACCCAGTTAGTAGCAGCCAGAGAAGCCTCAAAAGTCCAAGTAAATCAAATACAACAACCACCACGAGTTGGTAGCGTCATTCAACTCCAGCAGCTGACTAATGGGGCAAGTATCTACGCCTTGCTTGTTGGATGTTAGCTATACGTACTTTCCAGTTTATGATTTGTTATATCTAAATGTCACAATTTTTTGAAAAAAAAAAAATCAAAGTTGTCTCCTAACTACGCCGACCGTTTAGCCGTTGAACTTTTTTTGGTTTTGTCTGCAAAATGTGGCACACTGACTGACTGACTTGGCATGATTTGGCAGCGAAACTTTGATTAGCTGAAATACACACACAAACACACACATACACATATGAACGTGAAAAGTGACTATAAAATATGACGCACGAATCGATCGCTTTTGAGTTTTGTGATGGGTTTTTGCCGATGTGAAGAAGCTGTGCAGTTTGGTTAGCTAGACAGTTTGGCTGTTAGGTGCAGTGCACAGCTTTTTAGTGGCGGCCAGTTTAAGTGCTATGGGCGTGATGTAGCGCTTGAATTGAGTGAAATCCTATCAAAATGTGCGCACAAACCAAAGCAAGCCAACATAAACATCAATACGCATGCGCAGCTGAAGGTGCGCAAGCACACGTTGATGTCGCTTTTAGATTGATGTTTCTATTAATGCGCTGACATTGCAAATTTGTTTTGCGCATTTTTATAAATTTCTGCATTTATTTTTTTCCTTTTTTATATTATTATTTTATTTTTTTTTATTTCTTTTTGTTATTTTATTTTTTCCAAAATGAAAGTTTGGCGTAAATTTAACAAATGAGCGGACGCCGCATAAAAACTTTGAGTGGCGCTTATGTACGCGCATGCGCATTGAAATAACTGCAATTAATGTTTGTTGCTGTGATTTGTCATACAGCTGTGAAATGGGTGTTGCATATTAGCAATGGCACGCATTAATCACAAGCGAAAAATTTTATTTTGACTATTTTTGATTTATCAAAATTTTTTTTTACTTATTTTTTTTTTGGAAAATTTTTCACGTCGGCTCTGTTAACAGTCGCAAAATTGTTTATGCTAAATTAATAACCAAAAAAGCTGTTCTGTGCTTTGAAGTGTAATTGAACCGCACCCAGCTAGGACCCTGGCGCCATATATGGACGCAATTAAATAATATGTATGTATGTATGTATGTATGTATAAAGGGTGTTGCAAAAAGTTGATACTGGAAGTACATGGGCCACCTTTTATGGATTTAAAAAATAGAGAACAACAATTAAAAAAAATTTATAAACAAAAGAATAAAGCTACGTTTGTATATAAATGAATCAAAAATAACAGCTAGAACACTTTTTTGTTTTTAGTCTCATAAGTTTTTTAATTTGAACTTGCCGATTTGAGGTCAAGTTGTTTAAATCGAACACTTTTGATATCTAAAATACGGTTTGAGGCAGTGAATAACAGCGCACTGTAAGGAAAATGTTTTTCGTTGGACCAGATTTCAAAACCCACCAAACATTTTCGAATGTTATTCTTTTCAACCCTCTTCCGTTTTATAACAAAAGATTTTTTTTAGTTTTAGATTTTTATAAATAAATAGTTTCCTTCTATTTAAATTACCTAAAACGATATTTAAAAATTTTTTTTTAGTTTGAAATTTCTATAAATAAATAATTTCTGCCATTGAAAGAACCAAAAAAATTTTTTTTGTAGGTTTTCGGATTTTTTTATAGTTTTAGGTTTTTATAAACAAATAATTTCCTTCCATTGGAAGTACCAAAAAACTTTTTTAAAATTTTGTTTTTTACGAAGTTTTACGATTTTTTTTTAGTTTCAGATTTTTTTAAACAAATAATTTCCTTCCATTAGAAGTACCTACCAAAAGAAACTATTTTTTTAATTTTTTTCCATTTTTTTTAAATTTTACCAACGCAACCGAAAGAGATAGCCCAAAAGTAAAAAAAAATTCCTATGAAATCGCCAGGAAATATTCTCATATTTTGGGTGATCTTTAAAGATAATGAGAATAATCCCGGGTTTTTCGGGATAAAAAATATATCACTAAAATGAAATTTGTTCTCAATGAAATAATTTTTGTTTTGAATAAATTTTTTTTTTAATTTAATTTTTATTTAGGTTTTAAAGCTACACCTCATATTGCTCTTTATTATCTTTTTTCTCATTATTAACTTGAAAAGGCTTTGCAAACTAGTTCTTCACTTTTTCCAATTTTCGGGACAAATCCCGGGTTTGTGAAATCAGATATCGAAATTTTCGGGCTTTTGAATATCTAAAAATTTCCATCCCTATCATTCTTTCCATAATCTATGAAAGGATTATTAAAAATAGTCAAATTTAAAAAAAATAACATCACTGTCATGGGATGTCCAGTAGGGTTCGCATTCTAACTTTGGAAAATCTATCTGATTAGCAAATATGTTCATTATCGAAATATATCACCACAACCATCGCTATCAAAAATTAAGTTAGTTTCCTATTATATCAATTAAATTTTCATATATCTAGGTGTAGCATAAATTACAAAAAAATAAAAAATAAAAAAAATCCGACCCACCCTAATATATTGCATGCAAGTGGTACCTACCCAGTTCACTGGAAATATTAATGAAGTGGAGTCTCACGCGTGACCAATGGCTTTGTCACCCACAACCTGGTTCTGCTATTGATTTTTCACGTTAATATTGCTTTGTTGTTGTTGCGCTCCATTTTTCCCCATCGTCATATGTGACTGCAACTAGCGGCGGGAATTTTGCACTTTTTTCCATCATCAAACTTCATAAATTGTCATAATTCAGTTGCTCTGTATCACACAGAGTTTTTTTTTGTTTTAATTTTTTTTTATTTTTGTTCTTGTATTTCCGCTGCAGCAACTTAACCTTTAGGGTATCGAGCGGCGCGCAAGTTATTAACCCCAAAATAAATGAAGGAGACAAAATGCAACCAAAATAAATCGAAAACTTAGTTTTTTCTGTGTTAAACGCTTAACAATGTCGAGATTTACAATCTGATTTCAATGAATAAACGAAACTGAAACTGAAACTGCAAATCAACTGAATGTGCCATAGATTGCTGCTGCTGCTCCATTGTCGTCAACATACATCCATACATAAAATGTGTTGCTTTGTTGTTGTACTATGAACTTAAATTATGGCAATGTCGCCATCGCTGCGATCGCTTTAGCCCCATCGTCGTCGTCGTCGTTGTTGTCTTTGCCGTTGTCAGCGCTGTTGTTGTTGTTTCTTTGATTGTCGTCATTGTGGCGTTAAGTAGTTGTAGCAATTTACTGCCTTTTTACATTTTCGTTTTATTTGTTGTTGAAGTTTTCTAAGTGCTTGTTACTGGACCGCCCGCTACCAATGGCAGGAGCAGCACCGGCACAACAACAACAAACATGCCCAACAGCAGCAAAACCTTAACTTAATATCGCACTTTCCGCTGGGTGTTAGTGGGTCGAAACAGCTGGTGGGGGCGCTTAAAAAACTACAGCATATAGCCAATTCGGATTCGTTTCAAGGTACTAAAAGCTCTCATGATATTTTTAGACTCATCCCAGAAAACTGACATTTTTAGACATCCCAGAAAACGTCCTGCTTTTAGCTAAAAGTGGCTAGAAAGCCAAAAATATGCATATCAAAAAGTATCCCATGCAATTTTTGCATTGTCGCATGATATTTCTATTAAATTTCAAGCTTTTTAACCCCTAAACATATTTACTATCCGTTCTACGTCATATATTTTACATTTTTGATTTTGAATAAGTGCTAGTTCCCCCTTTTTTTAATTTTTTGAAAAACGTCCAAGCTCAGAATTTATTTCAAAACGTCCCATTTCAGAATTTGGTTGAAGAATGCCTCACTTGAAAATTAAGAAAAATATCATACCTTATCTTTTGGATCGATTCTCAGCTGAATATATACCTACATACATATACCAGAAGGACCCGACAGACGTTGTTCTGCCCAAATTTAGAGAAAAATTAAGAAGTTTGGAATATTTCGGTCCCTGCTCCACTTCCCGGAATAATGAAAAATAGATGACGGCCGATTCTCAAACCTACTAAATACGCTCACAAAATTTCTTGAAAATCGGTCAAGCCGTTTCGGAGGAATATGGAAACGAAAACTGTGACCAGAGAATTTTATTTATAAGATTGAATTTTTTTAAGGCCAGGTGTTCTTCGACCAAGTACTGTTGTAGTTCGTTTTTTCAAAAATTAGAAATAAAGCGATCTTCCGAAATTTCGTTAATATGATATAAATAATTTTTTTGTGCTATTTTAGTAAAATCTGACATTTATTGGGAGTGTTCGGTGCCACTTTATGTTTTCATTCTCAAAAGTATGACCAATGAGTAGTTTAGAATATTTAAAAAAAAAAGAAGAAATCGCATGGGACATTTTTCAGAACACATGAAATTTTACTTTTTTAGGAAAGATGAGATACAAAGTTATCTTAGGAAGCATTGGGAATACAAATTTCATAGATCAATTTTTTTTTGACAATTTAAAAAGAAATATATCATGTTATATTTAAAAAAATCTCAGTAGGGCCTTCTCGGACTGCTACACCTTTTATCACTCGCCGTTTCAATATATTGGTGCGCATGTTTGTGTGCGTTTTTCTTCCGAAATTTTTGCTGTGAGAACTTTTGGCGTTGCGCACAGATTCTAGAACAATTGTGGCTGTTGGTGAGAAACTGAATTATTTATTGTTTTTATTTTTGAGCAATAAATCTTGACGCAGATTGCTGCTGTTGTTATTCTTGAGAGCTGCCGGCAGTTGCTATTCAACTTCGCTATTGTTGTTGGTTGAGCTTGTTTGCTGCTGCTTTTAATTTGCAATCGTGACAGTTTATTTCCATTTGCCACACTTTGTTACATTTTTAATATGTTTTTGTGTTGTTGTTGTTTTTGTTATTGTGTTGCAAAATATTTTTATTGTCATATTTCTATTTATTAAATTAATCATTTTGTTGCAAACCAATTAAATTGACTGATTTTTGTAGTTCATGTCGTGGCACACCTAATTTGATTTTTATTTGTAAATATGTAGATTAAAATAAGTTTTTTTTATAAATATTTGTTGTTGTATATCTCGTATATATTTACATATTCTTTTGTCTAACTCAGGAGGGGGAATATTGGTATATTTCGTTCTAAATGGTCGGTCGTAAAATAAGGTTGTTGGTTATTATCAGGCCTTCCAAAACTGCGACGATGTCTCGATTTATAATTGTATTTGGAACTTTTTCCATATGATGACGAAATCAAAATTCACTGAAAGTGGTTAGAAGAGTCTTCATATTTTCTCACCCAATTCACAAAAGCGAGAGGATACTTTATCTGATAGATGTTACTTGGGATTGTAGACAGTGTCCTTCTCGTCTTGATATCAAAGTACAGGTAAAGGAGAAAAGAAAAAAGGTCAATGTCTGTGTCGAAATGTTAATAGAAGGTATCATTATTGAGCCGAGAGTATTCAAGGAAATAGTTTTTAGCATTTTTGTCTGCTTGTATGATTATTTGTTCGCTCATCACTTAAAAGCTGCTTAATAAAATTAGATCTAATTTACATCCTTGCTTAAGCAGAAGTCCAACTTAATGTTTAAGATATATTTTACCTCGCTAACTCATGTCGTTTAGGAGATATCGAGCAATATGTGAAGCTAGATGACGCAAAATATCGTAGTACAATATGGGTATCAAACGAAAGGTGCTTACGAGTGCTGCCTTAAGCGATGTGACTAAGTTCTATAGCTCAACTGGTTTCGGATAAAGATTCATCAAATGATCGACAGCTAGCTTAATAAACCCATTTTGAGCTTTCTGGAGTAAAGCATTTTTTTTTTGTTATTTTATTTCATATTGCTCCATAGTTTTACCTTTATAATAATTTCATTTTTTTTGTCCGAATTTGCCTTCAAAACTTGTCCTATTTCTTTATTAAACCTATACGCCCTAGATTTAGTTATGTAATTATAGGGTTTCGGTATGCATTTGAGCTTAAGCAAACTGCTGGCGTTAGTAAGTTAAGCGTGTATACGTGAGTATTTGCTTGACATATTGCATTCCCCTCGGGCATATCCAATTTATTGCTCTAATTTTATGCGCATGAAGGCGCTTACTGAAACCTATTATTAAAAATCAATTTACCGAATCATACAGGGCTTGGAAGTTGATCCGAATATTATTTGCATGTTTGTTCTACACACATATATAAGTTATGTTGCCTTATACTACCAAACTTGCCAATGCCACACCCTGTGATCACATTGCACTACACGTGACACCATTGCGCTAATTAAAGTTCACAGAAGAACTTTCGCTGACGCGACACACGCGCAAGCGGTCAATAACAATATCAATATTTGGGAATTGCAATGCAAGCGTATTGATCAACACGCGCAACCCAACGGTTGCGAAATACCGGCAAGTGGTGGGAACTGCAACGTTAGCAGTAAGCTTAGTTTAGGAAGTTAGATTGTAAGTGAAATGTAAATGATAATTCAGTCAAGTTTCGGAGTGCAAGAAGCACGCATTAAATTGTAACGAACCAAATCTAAGTTTAGTGTCTTTATTTGGAAAAAGGTGAACCGTTGGAGTTCACCCAGCTTTAATTTTTTAACGGTTCCCAGTTAACGGAACTTAAGTGGCGCCCGAGCTCGGTCGGTGCAGGGTCCATCCTAAAGTGATTAAAGTGAAATTGTGAAAGTTTTAAAAAAAAAAAAAAAAGAAAGAAAGAAATTAAATACTTACTATTAATGAGGGCAGAAGGAAATTACCTACAAAATTATAAGCCTTTTAAGTTCAAATCAGTGCTAACAAAATAAAATATTAAGAAAAATTTATTTATAAAAAATAGTGAATCGCTTTAAAAATAAATTGGAGCGAATTAATATAAAGAGCTGAACCGCATTGAAAAAAATTTGTATAAAAAATAGTGAATCGTTTTAAAAATAAATTATAGCGAACTAATATAAAGAGCTGATCTGCATTGCAAAAAATTTTTTATAAAAAATAGTGAATCGTTTTAAAAATAAATTGGAGCGAATCAATATAAAGAGCCGAACTGCATTGCAAAAAATTTTTTTTTATATAAAAAAAAATAGTGAATCATTTTAAGAATAAAAAAGAGCGAATTATCCAATGAAACATTGGATCCTGTAAGTAACAAATAATACAATAACTCGATATTCTATTTTTCAGCTAAAAGTATAACAAGATGAACGCCGACGAGTTAAAAAAATCTCTAACGGAGATGAATGGCGCAATAAATGCCATTCTCTCCCAAATGAAACACTTTGACGAACGTATTAAAGGCGTAGAGTCGGCAAATAGGGAAGTGTCTATACAAGGCCTTAGCCAAAACTTGGAACGTTTAGAGAACCAAGTGGAAGAGGTTCGCAGACAGTCTGCCGAGGCGGAACCAACGCTGACTGAGGAACCGCTGGCGAGTCCTCAGACGGAGGACGAGCTAAAAGAAATTTCGAAGTTGCCTGACTGCGCAAAGGAACTTCAGGTGTTCGATGGATCTCGGGAGCATTATGCGTCCTGGATCCATAGCGTAGAACAGGTCCTCAACGACTACGAACTCACCTACAAACCAGGGAAATCAAACGTCGTGGCTGACGCCCTTTCGCGCCTTAAAACACAGGCGAACCAATTGACGGATGCAATACCGCCCGCATCCGAGGTCGATAGCCAGGGCGCAACTATGGGATCAGATTCCGATACGGTTCACAGCGCAGAACAAGACAATACAGACTTAATCCCATTCGTAGAAGTGCCGTTGAACGTTTACAGGAACCAGATAATATTCGGGGGTAGGCTTCAGATTTTCGAAGAACCGCATCCTGGACACTCACGTCACTATGTGGGGATAGAGGGTTTATGCGAAAACGAAATGGTCAACATATTAAGAGCAAAGCTAAACCCAAATGTTATTAACGGTATCAAAATCCCGGAAAATAAATTAGGTCTGTTACAGAAAGTTTATTTGGAGCATTTTAATAATTACAAAATCCGAATAGCGCAAACCCTTGTCGAGGATTTGCGGAATCCAGATATGGTGTGCGATGCAATAATGAGAGAACACAAGAGGGCCCACCGCAATGCCAAGGAGAATAGGAAGCAGATTCTTGAGCGTTATTATTTCCCCAAAATGAGCAGCCAAATTAGGAAATATGTACTGGCTTGCGAAACATGCAAGCTTAATAAGTATGATAGGCACCCTAATAAACCCGAACTACAAACTACGCCGATCCCATCGCGACCGTGCGAGATCCTTCACGTAGATATATTTGAGATCCAGGGGGAAAAATTTTTGAGTTGCATCGACAAATTTTCAAAATTCACTAAACTTTTTCATATTAGAAATAAAGGAACCCTGCACCTTAAACAAAAACTTGTCAAACTTCTGCACTACTTTACAATCCCAAAAATTTTAGTTACTGACAACGAAAGAGGATTAGTCAACCCCATAGTACAAAACTTGTTAGAGTCTCTGGGAATTCAACTTTACCGCACTCCAACCCAGAGAAGTGAGGTGAATGGCCAAATAGAGAGATGCCACTCCACCTTACTAGAAATCTTTAGATGCCTGAAAGCGGAAAACACGGATCTCAGGACTAAGGAACTCGTTAATATAGCGGTAGATCGTTATAATAACTCAGTCCATTCAGTAACAAATAAAAAACCTTCCGAAATTTTCTTTAACCGCTCAGAATCCTCCAACTATCAGGAACTCCTTGGCAAAAGCGCGGAAATGAATAGGCACATCAAGACATTATTAATGGAGAAACAAATCGCACAAATAGAAAAACATAATAAAAGAAGAACGCTCCCGGAGCGGTATGACGAAAATGACGTCATATACGTAAAAGATAAACAAATAAAAGGCAAGCAAAAGCCTCTCTACAAAAAAGAAGTTGTTGCTAGGGATAACAAAGTCTCGGTGACCACGCAAAGTGGTAAGAGAATCCACAAATTACACATAAAAAACGTTAAACGAAGGAGACAGCTTCCTCCTACGTAACATTCAAAAAAAAAAAAAAAAAGAAACAACATTTTAAAAATTATTAAAAAAAGAGAGAAAATAAATAATTGGGTACTTAGAGGGAGTTGATCTAACAAGAGCGGGTTTGTTAGTGGGACAAATCGTGCCTTAGTAGGTTGCGGCGCCATCGAATTTGACAAATGGCTACGTTGCTCCCAAAAAGGATAACACGATCCCCCGTAACTGGTTCGAGAAATGGCAACACCTCTGCCCCAAAACAAGACAACAAAAAATTAAGAAAATAATTAAGCTTATGCGCCTAATCCGCTAAGCAAAAATATGAAAGTCTCTGCGCCTAATCCGTAGATTGACCAAAAAAAATTAAGAAAATAATTAAGCTTATGCGCCTAATCCGCTAAGCAAAAATATGAAAGTCTCTGCGCCTAATCCGTAGATTGACCAAAAAAAATTAAGAAAATAATTAAGCTTATGCGCCTAATCCGCTAAGCAAAAATATGAAAGTCTCTGCGCCTAATCCGTAGATTGACCAAAAAAATTAAGAAAATAATTAAGCTTATGCGCCTAATCCGCTAAGCAAAAATATGAAAGTCTCTGCGCCTAATCCGTAGATTGACCAAAAAAAAAAAAAAAAAAAAAAAAAAAAAAAAAAAAAAACAAAAAAAAAATTAAGAAAATAATTTGCAAATTCTTTTCAAAAATTCAATTTAAAGAAGAAGAGAAACAAACAAACAAAATATTTTCCAGAAAAGAGACAAATTTAATTTCCTGCTCTTAATTCGCAAAAAATTTAAATTTGTTCTTTCTCTTCAAAAAATAAAAAAAAAGAAAAAAGAAGACACAATTTTT
The DNA here is from genome assembly GCA_951509765.1 of Sphenella marginata. Classification (NCBI taxonomy): domain Eukaryota; kingdom Metazoa; phylum Arthropoda; class Insecta; order Diptera; family Tephritidae; genus Sphenella; species Sphenella marginata. Next base: position 11,900,958 of record OX608082.1, read on the forward strand.
TTCATGTCTTATTTCTCCTTATTCTATCTCTTTTTTCTCTATACTATACTACTGCAATTTGTTAAATTTCGTTTGATTGTAACTTAGCACTAATTCCTTAATACCGTTTCACTCTTTCTCAATTAACGACAACGTAGTAAATAAAAATCAACCTTTAACGCAGTAACAACGCAGCGAAACCAGAAAAGGAAAAAAGGAAAAATTACCCTTTTTCTTTTTCTGCAAACCCGATAAACAAAAAAGGAAGAAAAATTAATTTCTCCAAAAAATGTTTTTATTTTATTTCTATTTATCTAACACATACTAAAATCAATTTCTCTAAAAAAAAAAAAAAAAAAAAAAAAAAAAAAAAAACAAAAAAAAAAAAAAACAATTTTTATTTTATTTTTGTTTATCTAATACGTACTAACATACAAAAAGCGTTTACAAAATAAAATTAAATAAAAAAAAAATTTTTTTTTTTGTTCAGTAACTTTAAATTAATATGATTATTTTTACTGTTTTTGAAAAAATGAAAAAAGATGAACTACTAATTACTAAACCACTACTACTTACTAAAACACTAACACACTAACGTAAAATAAAATTAGATATTTTGTGTTGCAGATTCCCACTGCTGGCAAATGCCATCAGCGGTCTGAACATTTTCAATTACAAGGCTCCGATCGTAACAATCCAAAATGGAAACGGGTGGATCATTGGTGGGTCATTCAAATTGGTACACGTCATCAATCTACAGCAATATGCTACAACTATGAGGCAAATGAGAAACTTAACAAACCGAATCGAGGACCAGACACTAGCACAGCACTACATTAATCAAACGCTAGAACGACTTCATGAACTAATGGGCAACACGGGTAAAAGAAGAAACACTCGATCTATTGACTGGCTAGGCTCAGCGTGGAAATGGATAGCAGGATCCCCTGACTCAACGGATTGGAACAATATCCTTCACAGTCAAAATCAGATAATTCAGAATAGCAACCATCAATACAGAGTCAATAAGAAACTATTCACGGCTACACAGGAGGTATTGAGAAAAATCGACGAGGTTGTGGACCGCACGAATAACGTGGCAAAGGAAACAGAAATCATGGAATTCAGACAAAACGCACTTCACAACATTTTTCTTCTTCGCGAGGATGTAAACGAAATGGTGCGGGGATGCCAGTTGGCAAAGAATGGAATTGTCAACACCAACCTACTGGATATGGACGAAGTTAACCAGATTCTATCCGAAATGGAAACGCTCCCATATCAGAATATAATAGAAGCAATCGAATATGGCCAACCGTCGGTATTGACTAACGGGACACTTCTCCTCTACGTCCTTTCAATGCCAAAGGTAACAGCTAAGAAGTATAATCTACTGGTCACTCGCGCTGGAATCTATGGAGGTAAGCAACTAGATCTTCCTTTTGGCAGGATGCTCATAAACCAGGAAGAGACGTACGGCCTAAAAGGAAACTGCTTGGCAATCAGCTCATCCACGGTATGTAAATCAGAATCCTTAACTAAACTGGAAGAAAGCAGTTGCCTACCGCGACTCTTAAAAGGTGGAGAAGCCAACTGCGAATTCATCAGACAGAATGGGTCACATATAGAGCTGATAAACGAGAACACGGTGTTTATATCAAACTTCCAAGGAGTAATCAAAAGTGGCAATGCCTCGAGTACGGTAAATGGCACCTATGTAATCCAATTAAATAACGAAACAGTTGCCATTGGTGACCAAGTATTTTCTAGCTATGAAACCATTACCGCACAGGCCCTTCCAGCAGTACTATCAAAGGTGAAGAGCCATACAATGAAAGTCAACCTAGAATACGTCCACGACCTGACTATGGGAAACATAAGGTATCTTGGGTACGTTAATGAAAAGGTAAACTTCTATCTCGCTTCAGAAATCCTCTCAATATGCGCAATTGTTCTTATTGCCGCCATGCTGTGGAAATGCTATAATAAAAAGCTAGACCTTCCGCCAGTTGAAATTCCGACTCATTGGTCAGATGACACTCACAACAACAAAATCATTAGAGGAAAATCAGCTCCTGAAATTTATCGCCTGGACAATAGCCTACCAGTCACACCAGCCAGTACCAATATGTCGCCAGAAAATTGCAATTACTCTCTACAAAATTTTACCCCATCGCGATTTTCGACCTTTGATCTGCGGGACGCAGATCTTTAAAGGGGGAGGAGTTATGTTGCCTTATACTACCAAACTTGCCAATGCCACACCCTGTGATCACATTGCACTACACGTGACACCATTGCGCTAATTAAAGTTCACAGAAGAACTTTCGCTGACGCGACACACGCGCAAGCGGTCAATAACAATATCAATATTTGGGAATTGCAATGCAAGCGTATTGATCAACACGCGCAACCCAACGGTTGCGAAATACCGGCAAGTGGTGGGAACTGCAACGTTAGCAGTAAGCTTAGTTTAGGAAGTTAGATTGTAAGTGAAATGTAAATGATAATTCAGTCAAGTTTCGGAGTGCAAGAAGCACGCATTAAATTGTAACGAACCAAATCTAAGTTTAGTGTCTTTATTTGGAAAAAGGTGAACCGTTGGAGTTCACCCAGCTTTAATTTTTTAACGGTTCCCAGTTAACGGAACTTAAGTTATATGTATGTATGTTTATTCATTTATAAACTCAGTGAGAATCAACAACATTAAAGCGGTAGGACAGCGCAAACGCTTTTATGTAGTAAATTCGTGGAAGGTATAACGCCGGATTTTGGGTAAAATATCTAAGATTAGCCTTGACTTATGCGGCTCAAAATAATTAAATAAATTCATATAAGTTTGCTTGTCATAAACATTAGTTGTTTACTTACTTATATAAATTTCTTCAGCTTACCTCAAGCAAGTTTGTGTCCTAAGTCTTTTGTTGCAATATATGATTAAGTTTATATAGTTATTTATATCGAAAGAGTTAAATCTTAAATATCAATAATTGATATATCAATGATGTAAAAGCTTGCCAAAATTGTTGTAACAAATAGTTTTCATGACGAAGTCATTGCTCAACACTCAAGGTCAACAAGCTACATACTATCGTCATTGGACTAGACTATCAAGCGCCAAATGTCAGCTGGCAGCAATTAAAAGTTATATGTGTGTAAATAGAGAGTGAAAATGATGTAAAAGTGCCTATTAGAGATGTTTCGAAATGTCCGAAAATCCGGGTTGATTTGCAATGCTGATTCCGACTTTAAAAGAAGCGTTCAGGCGTGGCTGGAGTAGTTGACAGCGGACGGTATCGCTTCGGCGGTAGAAGTCAGGAGTTGATACTGAGCTGTGAAGAAATGAAATTGAATTGGTTTCGGAGATAGCTTTTGGGTGCTACTAGACAATGTTCCCCCTATGAAATTATTTTATTTGAACTTTATTAAGAATTATTTTGTATATACACTCGTACACTTGGCTTTACGATTCTAGTTCCGATAAACAAAATTAAAGAAATCTGATTCACAAACGAGTAAACTCAGATCCGTCTCATCCCTAGTATACCTTTGAACAATAAAATACTAATTTCGCCACCACTTTACGATATGCAATCGTTAGTCTAAATGAAAATATTATTATTTTTGATTGCTTTATGCAATCGTGTGCGCACTCTCGAACAAATTTTTCCTAGTCAAACACATATGTGGTTAAACATTCAGACCAAATGCTGGCGCAATTGAGCCAGAGAAATGAGGAAGCACTTGAGCGCTGCAAAGCAATAAAGAGCAGAGATTGAAAAACAAAAAAAAAACAAAAACAAAAATCATAACAAAATGGCGCACAAAGCGCTTGACCACTTAAATAATTGACTTTGATACATAATATTTTTTTTAATATTTATTTAAACTTATTTTTTTTTCTGTTTGTACTGGCGCTTAGTTAAAGAGTGTAGTGACTCGCGCTGAGGTTGGTCGCAGTGGTGGAGTTAAGTAAAAAAAAAAGAAAATAAATAATTTCATATCAACGCATGAAGTACAAATTGGCGTTTTACTTTCTATAAACAACAGTGACTAGGCATCCATAGACTTATTGTCTAGCAATTGTTGCAATAAATACAAAATATGTATTTGTGGTTGTTTTGTTTTGCGCGCTTTATATGGACAAAATCACTGCATTGACATTGAAATTGACATTTTCACTAATTACGCGCATGTAATCGAGTACAATGAATATACAAAAACAAAAAATAAATAGGTAGAAATGTATACAATTGCGAGTGCAACAGGGCATAGTATACCCAGTTGCTCATTTTTATCAAAATTTTTCAGTGATTCAAATCAATCAAGAATTGTGAATTTCTGACTTTCGACACCGAATTTTGGGTAATTTATTTGTTTATTTCAAGTTTTTTTTATTTATTACAAGACCTGTAATACGATTACATACATCACTGACTTCTTAAAAATTGTCAACCCGTATGTTTGACAATTTTTCGAGTACACTTCGACTGCTGTGTGGAAGATCACCTTTTTTCAAAATATTTTAAAATAAAAAGTATTTATAAAAATCTAATTTTAAATGCCAGTACAGGGTATAAATATGTTTACCAACAATTGTTGTAGATGTCCAAATCGATGTATGTATGTATTTTTATATTAAATCAATTCGTTGCTTTGTTGCATGCCGCCACGACAGCTGTGCGCCTAGCGACCGATGTTCACTAGAGAATTTCGCTTTTTGCTCATGACAACGATGGCAATAATGATGATAAAAGGAAGCAAATTGCAGTATCAATTGTTGAGATTGGTAAAACAAAATAAAAAAATAAAAAAAACAGAGTTTCTAAAATTAAATTCATTAGCGCGCTTGAGTGTGGATGAACATAAAATTTTCTATGCAGCACATGTGCCACACAAGTGCAATCAACTTTTAAATCAATAAAACATCACAAATCATTTTGTTTGATTTTTGTTTTTAATAGTTTTAATTGTTATTGTTGTTGTTTTATTAATGCCGTAAAACATCTTTCAACATTTGATTTGAACAAACGCACACATCGATGGCACTGTGAATAGTCAGCTAAATGAACAGTAACGTCCAGCTTGCAACAGCACGCCACCCAAGTTGATCTTCGATGGAGCGCTCAGAGAGTTTTTGTTTTTGAGTAAATCGGTTTCTTTCATATTTTTAATTTTTTTTAAATACAAATGAGTGAGCAAAAATTAAAATTGCAGGGAACTCATTAATGGTTGCTATGATAAGAAATATTTTGCCTTTTAAATTTACTCGGTAGGTGGCGCTGGATTCTATATATATGGCTCAAAAGTGATGTGCAATGCCCCGAATTTGAAGATTTGAAGTAAATTCAGGAAAAGTCAATGAACGGAAAGGAAGAAATTGGAGGTAAAAGTGATGTTTAAGAGAAAGACATATAACAAAGGATAAATAAAAGAGCGTAAAAGCAGAGATAGATGAAGAGAAAAGGCAATGGATAAAGGCTATTTTTGTTCACTAAGAATGCAGAGCAGAAAAATAAACAAATTTTAAGACAAGCCAAATTTATTTTCCAATAAAAAAGTACACGCCCTTAGCTCCATTTCGACTACCTACTATTAAGATTGAAATGTGAAGCTATAAATTATGCCGCTGAAATGTTCACTTTTTCTGCCAGAACACAGTCAGCTATTCTGTTGAAAAGCAAAAAAGAAACTAAAAAAAAAACTTCCAAAGAGCATTTTCACTTTTATTTGGAGAATCAACAAACGCTACGGCCCAGCGGCAATGAGTATGTGAAGGCGTACTGCAGTTCAAGTACGACCATGTGAAATTCGCTACTGTCTGCTACAACAACAAAAACTCTTACTTATTTTCGAGCAATGAACCTTTGACGCAAAAGTGTCAAAAGAAACGTTTAGTCACATAAATTACGGATAGGCATAAGCACGCCTATTGATCAGTTTGTAGTTGCATATATCATCAACCCAACACCGTCCATGGGCACATATGTAGGTATGTCTGTATGTATGTATGTATAAGCTCAGGTATGCACATAAAAAACTAAACAAAGCATTGATGTATTTATGTCTTTAGGTGAATGCACCGCTATCTTGGGTCTAACTAAATTTCATTTTCTTCATGTTAGCTACACTAAACTGAAGGTTGCAATAACAACTACAAAAAGACTTACAAATCACGGCGTCTCCTTTTTACTCGCCTAACTGAAGACTGACAGTTCGCCCGCATGACTGCTAACTTGGCATCATGATAAAAATCCTAAATATACGATTTGCCTAAACATGGATCAGTAACGAGCTACCATGTTTACGAAAAGTTACAACAAACGGCGCTCTGTTGTCGGCTATTTTACTATTGTTGTCAAAAGATTTCAACAAAATGACGGCGTTGGTGGCGTAAGTGGCAGCTATTGCGGGTGTTAAGTGGTGAGTAGATTAGTGATGGTGTTGGCATATTGTTTAGTAGTTGATGGATTTAGCCAATTTAGGGAAAACGGAAATGATGAAAAGTTGGTAATAAAGAAGATAACTTAGTTAGAGATATTAATCAAAAGTATAGGATAAGGATAAGGATAAGAATAAGGATAAGGATAAGGATAAGGATAAGGATAAGGATAAGGATAAGGATAAGGATAAGGATAAGGATAAGGATAAGGATAAGGATAAGGATAAGGATAAGGATAAGGATAAGGATAAGGATAAGGATAAGGATAAGGATAAGGATAAGGATAAGGATAAGGATAAGGATAAGGATAAGGATAAGGAAACCAAAATGTTTTTTATTGTGATAAATTTCACAAAATATCCCTCTAAGCAAAAAAAACCAACATATCTGTGAGTTGAAGATTTGCTCGCTACTTTCCGACGACCTCCAAAATCTCATTATCGCATACACCTACACAAATGCAACCAACAAAATTGCCAACTGCAAAACAAATAACAAATCTGCATAACAATTGAGCATTAATCAAATAGTGGCCACTTGTTGCACGTTTATGTATTTACTTTTCAAATTACGGGTTGTACACTTCAATTGAAATTTTTCGGGTAATTGCATTGTCAACACCTTTCAATTGTTCACTTGTTGTGCAAAACTTAATATGCATGGCACATGGGCCATGAAGTTGTTATACAAGTGCGGTCATATTGTTGTTGTTACACAAACATTTCAATGGTTGCATCAAACGGAGGAAGCTGCATAACAATAAAACATTGATTTTCTTTATTATTATTTTTATATTATCTCAGCTAACATGAGTGAATGTGAGTGTATTTGTAGTTATATCCGATATATACATTTTTGGCTATTTTTATTATTTAATTAACTTAGTTATTATAGTTTTCTTTATTAATTGTATTATTTCTGTTTTGTGGCTTTTAACAACTTCACTAAAATCAATTTGAAGTGGGTGCCGTTGCTCGAAATACATACGTGCTTGAAACACTTTTTACGAGGTAATTGTTTACGGCCGAAAATAAATTACCTCAAGGCTGTCGGCGCTGCGAATGTGATGTAAGCAATGTACACACTGCATCTTAACAGACCCAAAAAAAGGGTAAAAAAAGAAGAAAAAAAAAAAAAAAAAAAAAAAAGTTTGTGTCTTAAGTCTTTTGTAAACATACTAAGTTTGGCTGTTCAGGAGAGATGCATTGTCTCTGACTTTGTTATGTGGAAACCGTCTAAAGGAGGATTTTGAAGTAAAAAGCCCATCCACCGACGCGGTTTTCCTTTTTTTCAGAACTATCAAAATTTTGAAAAAAAAAAATCAACGAAAAATGCCTTTGGAATATCATTGTATCCTCTACTTAAGCATTACTCTCAACTTATATCTGATTTTTTATAAATGCCTCAGTAAATAATGGCTTTTGAAACAGATTTTTTCCAAGCACTTTCTAATGAGCCACATAACTTTTGTTGTGCCCTCTATTTTGATGCTTAAAATATATTAAAAATAGCGAAACCGAAACAATGAGGACAGTTTCCAGTTCTCCATACTTTTCACTGTCTCTTGACTTTCGAATCTATGCCAGATACTTCCTGAAATAGTTTTTTCCCTACAAAATTTTCCAAATCATTTTTTTGCTCTGTCGATATGTAATCGCTCTTCCGCGTTACCATCACTTCTGCTTCTATGTATGCAAAATTAAGAAAAGGAGTTGCTTGCAAATATTTTATGTTTACAACTAATTACCGACAATAGCCGCAATCTTTTGTCAAACGGTTGAGCAATTTTTTTTTTTTGATAAATTAAGCTCAATTGGAAAGTAAAAAAAATAAAAAAAAAAAAAATTGTTTTGCTTAAGAACCAAAAAAATTCATATTTTTGAAAAATCACCATTCTCCAAATTTCCAAACACTTTTAGATATATCCGAGATATCATAACAAAAATTTGAATTCAACATTTTAAAATTTAATTAAAATTAAATTTTTTTTTTGTAATTTTTGTATGAAGTTTCCAAAGTTTTTTTTTTTGAAAAACAGTGTTTTCCAAAATATTGAAAAAAAGCTTTACAAAATAATTAGAAATATTTTTGGGGAGATGCCTTCATGGGCTACTTTTGCTTTTAATATTTTTTGTATATTGGGAGATCTTTTGCAACTGCTTGACAAAAGAATTGCCCTAATGTAGTAATACCTATGTCAATGAAGCGGCAACCAATAAAATAAAATAAAATTAAAAAAAAAACATTAAAAAAAATAAATAAAATTTAAATAAACAATTTGCCACCATAAGGCAACTCAATACTAAAACTATCGCCAAGTTAAGCGAGAAGGTAAGCGCAAAGTTTATGGGAGTTACCAAGTCCAAAGAAACAACAACAACAAAAAAAAATCAGTGCCTGTTGAAAGGCCAGCCGCAATAGCCGGCAACAATCCAAGGCACACGGCCAATGTTGTAATCAACAATGGCATACTTACATACTTATATACCGTTGTGGTTGTTGTTGCTGTTATTGGTTTGCATTGTTTTGTTGGTGTTGCTAACACCAGCAGCGATATGGAAAATATTTAGTTACAACACCAACGACAGTTTACCTACGCCTAACGTTCGAAGTAATTAAGTTGCTTCTTAACTTAAAAGCCAATTCCTTTTCGTGTTTTTTTTTTTCATTATTTTTGATGAGCGCAAATAGTTGTTGTTGCTTCCGTTATTTTATTGATGTTTTATTTTCATGCTGTAGATATGGTTGCTGAAAGTGAAAGAGCTCACCTATTACATACATATGAGCATCTTAGGCAGTTATTTACATACTTATATACGTTTCAGTCTTTATAGGTTAAGCAGGCTACTTTGTTTAGGTCATTATGTAATAAATTTTTTGCTACCAGTTTTTATATGGTTTCATTGGCGGGGTTTGGATATTGGTGTAACTAGTGTAAATTAAATTAAAATTTTAACCCTGACTAATTTGCCATTGCTTACGTTATTGGGAATTTTTGAAATCAGTAATTTTGGAAAGATTTTATGCAGAAATATAATTTTTTTTGGTAGGAGTTCATCAACATTTACATGGGTTGGAAAACCCTTTTTTTTGCTTAGCGAGATGTTAGAATTTGTAATTCATTAAAAATTAATTTTGGAAAAAAATAAAATAGCTAAAAATTGTTTGCTAATTTGTTAATTAAATGCAAGTCACACAAATTTCTTTGAATTATCTTAATTTATATGTCAATATTTTATTTTTTATTTTATTTTATTTTATTTTATTTTATTTTATTTTATTTTACTTGATTTTATTTTATTTTATTTTATTTTATTTTATTTTATTTTATTTTATTTTATTTTATTTTGTTTTATTTTATTTTATCTAATTTTATTTTATTTTATTTTATTTTATTTCATTTTGTTTTTATATTTTTTTTTTTTTTTTTGAATTTAGTCACAAGAGCATACAAGTAATTGAGCTTGTCTACAATGAGGTTCAGAATTAAATTGAAGTCGTCAAAACGCATCACATTTTAGCCATCAGAAAATAAATCTTGCTTCGTGGGAAATTTGTGCCAGGTGGGTGTTGGGCCCATCAAGCAACGCAGCTACCAGCTTTGTTTATTTGTAATAAATATTTGCCACGGCAGCACCCACATTAAAATTTAATTACGAATTTGTGCTCCCAACTATTTTTTTTTTTTAATTTAAAACTGTCACTACTGATCCACCCAAGTAATTGGCACCATAGCTGCTGTTGAAGATAAACAGCAATCTAAGCGCCACACGCACAATTCACAATTCACTGTTGTGGTGTGCCTTTATTTTGACAGACTATTTGCCCAACAATCAGCAGGGGTGTGTCAAGGAGCGCTGTAGAGGGGAAAGTCTGTGCACCAACGAGAAATGTATTCAAATGCTTAGGAGTTAGCCGTCACTGGCTACGCACACATCACTCAATCAAAGTGGCCAGCAAGCAAGTCAAACAAGAAAACAGACAAATGATGTGGCAGGGCGAATGCATTTACAACAAAATTTTACTACAACAACACACAAAAAGAGTACAGAAACTAACACTGAATAGACAGCAGATAGCAATTGGAATCAAAGGTTAATTAATTTTAGATAGACAAGCGCAGGCAAGCACAGCGTTCAATGTCAGTGTTAATAGTTGCATTTAGGCAAATGATTAATAATTAAAGTTGTGAGGGAGAAAAAAGAAAAATTATTGTACACAAACATATGTATATGAGTGAATATCTTCAAAAGGATAGTTATTGCATTGGCATAAGGTTTTGGTTACGGATACGGTTATGGTTATCTGTCTGTTTATTACTACGGCTATGGTTATGGGTCTCGTTATGATTATGGCTATGGTTATGGTTATAGGTATGGCTATGGTAATGGTAACGGTTATGGTTATGGTTATGGTTCTGGTTATAAAAACGGTTATGGTCATGGGTAAGGTTATGTTTACGGTTAGTTACGTCTCGTTATGATTATGGCTATGGTTATGGTTATGGGTATGGCTATGGTAATGGTAACGGTTATGGTTATGGTTATGGTTCTGGTTATAAAAACGGTTATGGTCATGGGTAAGGTTATGTTTACGGTTAGTTACGTCTCGTTATGATTATGGCTATGGTTATGGTTATGGGTATGGCTATGGTAATGGTAACGGTTATGGTTATGGTTATGGTTCTGGTTATAAACACGGTTATGGTCATGGGTAAAGTTATGTTTACGGTTATTTACGTCTCGGTATGATTATGGCTATAGTTATGGTTATGGTTATTATAGTTGTGTTGAAATTTTCCTATTTTGTGGCGCTTGAGTTGCCCACAATAACCTACAATTAAAAAAAAATTGTTTAAATTTTCTCTCTGAACAGGAACAATATATCCTTGATATGACATACACACACAAAACTAAAGACTTGAGCAACAAACTTGAATTGAATATTTTGCATACAAAATTATTATGTAAATAAAGCACACTTGTAATTATATTGTATAATACCCGGACTACCTAAAGGTAGATACAATGAACAATAAAAAAAAGTTACCAAAACAAAAAAATTAAAACAAAATAAAAAATTCGTAGCAAAGGCGCAAACGTGAGCAACTTTCTTGGCGCCAGGAATAGCTTTGTTAAGTGCAACGAGTCCGTCTGCAGCCCTCTTGCCGGCACAGCAGGTATAACATGAAATCATTTTTTATTTACTCCTTTTCCCTTATGTTGTTGTAATATAAGTAAAATATGATTATTAAAGAGCATAGCAAAGTTGAATGTTGTGATTGGCGATTTTTGATAAACTTCTGACATGATGCTGCAACTTTGATATTTCATCTTGCTAACATATATTACGCATATGTATGTATGTGTGTGTATTATAAATATTTATGCGAAATTCACGGACAAACTGTTGTAATGATGGCAGTGAAAATGTGACTTTTACTTTGGATGGAGCGGTTAATAAAATATATATACGGTTAAGTGAGTACTCGAAGAGTGGAATAAGGATTCAAACTGGTTTCGAGCTGACCGTGGGTTCCAACTAAAAGGAGTTTTTTTTAAATTTTTGTAAAAATTTGGATGAGTAGTTCAGATTATATAGGGTCAACACAGTTTTAAATTAACCAAATCATAAGTACTTGTCAGTTCAAATCTCTTTAAATGGGCTGAAGCGATCCCTTTGTGGTGAATGGTGAATAATACCTTGTTTTGATTATTATGAATATCTAGCCTAGCTCAGCCTCATTCCAAGAAATCAACAAATTAAAAATTATGAAGCATTAACCTCAAAGCAATTTCAAACCACAACGGTCTATATAAGTTGCATCCGTACCATCAACTCCCTTACTAATTCACACATTTCTTGACAGCTACTTCCATTCAATTATGAACTGCCCACTCAGATTCGTAATTTGCGTATTGTCACACAAAACAACAAATCTATTTGCATTTTACTTTCATTGAACCGTTAAGAGAATTGCGAAATTGCAAAATTCTGCCCACTTTCGTTTTCATTGTATTTTATTATGCATACATATGTACATATGAGTTACTCTGTTGCAGAGAGTACATTGGCCTAAAGACAGCGCGCGAGAAGCATCGTTATCGCTACATTTTCAGCACCAAATTTGGACAACGTCACAAAGCATGCACAAACAAGCAAACAACAACAAATACAATGACTTATATAGAGGACGCCAAGCGTTTGTGTAGCTCATATGTGTGGCTCACATATCCAAAATAGGCGGTTAAGCATGCGCGCAGAGTTTGTTGTTTTCATTTCTTTCTATTGGCCTTTTGCTTGATGTTTTGCGCTCGAGTGAGACAGTGTGGCACTAAGCATGGTCGTAGTATTAGGAGATTGTTGAAAAACAGGGGTCATTTTGATAACACAAAAGATCGCCGAATCATGGTAGAACCATTCATAATAAGCAAAGATTTGAGCTAAAATGAAATACAAGAGGGTTCCCTTATGGGAAAAAAAATTAATTTGAATAAATTTTTTATGTTTTTCAAAGTCACCCTGTGTAAATTATTTTATTCACAAACCATTTTAAAGCTGTGAAAATAAGCGAAAAACAACCAAACTCAAGTTTGGAGTAAGCGTTGTGACATTGGAAACCATAGACACAAACCGTAAGTTTGAAATGTAAAAAAATGGCATTTTCGTCATTTTCAAATTAAAAATCTGGTTTGGAAGATGAGTGGGTGGCGTTAGGCAATCGCTTCCAAAAACTGCAGATGCAAACGATAATTTCTCGAAGTTAGAAAACTTTGTTTTGACCCAGAACAATTTGGTCTCTAATATGATAAGTCCTCATCAGCATATAAAGTCTACACCCCTGTTGGCTATTTGTTATTGCTCAACTAACTGACAAGCGCATAAACATTTTTCCTTAAAACTTACTAAATCGTTTATTATGTTAGAGCGATATCTTGATGCGCCTTCAATGTTGCCACTGCGTTGCGTTGCTCAGCCTTTTTGTGTTGTGGTCTGGTCACCTTGATTTGTTGAGAAAATTGCAAATTTTGGCATTTTCACTGCGCACCTTGGCACACACACACACACACACAAAAGAAGCATCGCCACTCACGCTGATGAGCTGCTTTCTTCGCCTCATTGCAACACAACTGATTTGGTCATGGCGATAAAGTGGGTGCACGTCGTCATCGCACAAGCGATCAAACGATTTGGTGGCCAAAGCTTTAAAGCAAACTGCATTGCATACATGGTTAACTGTGTTATTGACCGCAAACGAAAGTGAAATTTTCTTATTTAGAATTGGTGGATAATTTGAACCAGCTGTTTGTTTGCTGTCGCTGCGGTTTCTGCTATGCTACCAAGTGCCAAACGTATGCGCTACTGCGACTTGCTACTGTTTTGCGATATCAAGCAGCAGTGACAGATCTAGCTACTGGTGGTTTTTGAACTTGCCGTTACAATTATTTTCAAAGTTTTGTTGTTGTTACGCTTGATGTTTTGCTACACCTTGTCATGGTTGTATTTACTATCAGCATCCCAAGTCCGGCATGCGTAAATAAATCGATTAAAGTGCGGTGATAAGAGCTCAAAGTAGTAAATATTTATTGTCGAAAATTGTTTTTGTTTTCTTTTTTTGGTGATAGATGATGCATTTTTTTCGGAACCCTGGTTTCTTGTAATGCACTGGCCAATCTTTCGGTACTGCTAGCTTCTTCGGAACCGGTTACTTTTAAAGTACTAATTTTTTATCCTAAATTTTTTCATTTTCGCAGTGTTTATTTGTTTTTGGAACTGGTCACTTTTAAAGTACTGGTTATTTTTTATGCACCGGATATTTAAAACCCGACTACTTAATAAGTATTGGTTACTTTTTTGTAGCCGGATTCATTTAAAATACTGCTATCTTTATACTACCAGCTTTATTCCTCGGTACTGATTAATTTGAGGAACCGGTTACTTTTAAAGTACTTTTAAAGTTACTTTTTCGAAACAAGGTTTTTAAGGATTTGGTGACTTTTTCAAAACCGGTGTCTTAAGATATTGTCTACTTTTATGGTATCACAATCTCTTAGTTTTCAAAAGTAAATAAAGAATCTTGAAGTAGCTGAGATATTCGCCTTGAGTAGTGTTGAAATTATCCCCACTACAAATACCGTAGTGGTTCCAAAATAAATTACAAAATAAATAAAATATAATTTTGAGGGAACGTTGTAGTTGTTTTGCTAAATGTTTCTGAATTTCTTTCTAAATAATACCCAAAAGCAAAAAAAAATTCTAAAAAGAAAAGAATTTTTAAGAAATGAAAATTTGAGTGTTCTCACTTGGTCCCAAATACTCGTATACATATAAATGTAATCGGCAACGATCTGGAACTGAACCCACAAAACATTCGTTCTACTAACTTGATAAAAATGAATTTTTCTCTCACACCTTCACTAATCTTAACTCATTTTATATTGTCGCCTGAGAGTTTAATTCGAAGACGGCTGACATGACGAAATACATTGTCCAGTACATAGTTCACTAAAGTTTCGTAAACATTTAATAAACGCATATTTGCTTTAGAAACTTATATTTTTCTAAACAAATACATTTTTTTTAAACTTTTTCATTGCATTTTTTTTTTTTTTATTTTTTTTTACCTACCTTCCATTTGCTCTTGTCTTGCCAACTTATTTACGATCGTACATTTGCCATTGTTTTCAGTGTTAAGTGGGGCCAATGTACTTGACAATCACCGCTGCTGCTGCTACTTGCTCCTGCTTGTCGATATGCTCATAAACGCTCACATTTAGCCTGCGGTCGCTATGCGCAAAACACTTTGCTGATTGAACGTGGGTGAATGATTGATTTGCCTATGTAAATGTGTGGTGCTCTGAATTCGCATTGAAATTGAAACTGAAAATGGAATGAATGACAGCCATAAAATAAGCAAACACAGTGACAGAAACAACAACAACATATACATAACAGCAGTAGCGGAGGCCATGAATAAACTTTTTTTGTTTTTAATAGAAAAAGCAGCGATAATGGTCCGCGAGCACACACTTTGCAACAACCAAACGTGCCGCCTTTATTTGTTTGTGTGAAATGTTGGCAACCGAACGAGTATTCAAATCAATTGCATGTTTATGGAAATCCATCAGTTCATTTATGCAAATTCCATATTTGGGCAGTGAGAAAATTGACAACTCTGCAAGATCTATCAAGGCAAATAATCCCAACCAATTATAAAATTTCAATTCTAACAATATAATTTAAAAATTTTACAGCCTTCAGATATATTATATCAGGATTGCTGAAATGAATTTAAGTTCTGCCAAAGAAAAAACTTTTTTTTTTTAATTTGCATAAGTACAATTTACATTTGTTTCTTTCTTTCCGGTTATGTAAAGTTCATTTTTCCAATATTTCAGCAACTACTGCATTCAAGAAAAATTTACACTTTCAATGCGGTAGGGTTTAAAAAAAAATTTTGGAAAAAAAATAAAAGTTTCTAATTTAAGACAATTTTTAATATTTTAAAACTTCTAATTTTAGAAAATTTTGAGTATTTCCCAATTGTAAAAATAAAAGTTCAACGCTCGATTTCCTTGTATGTGCTTTAACATACATATCTTGCAATTTTCAAAAGGGTTTTTTCTTGTTTTTTTTTTCAATATGTGATTTTATAAATTTTGGTCCAGCTTTTAGTTTTATTCAAATAGTTAAACACAAAATAATTCAAGTTTCAGCGCTAAACTATTTTTCCCATACTAGTGAAATTTAAAAATAAATTTGTACATAAACATTCTAAAAATTTTTTTTTATTTTTTTAAAAATGTTAACATATTTCTTTACATTTTTTAAGTGTGAACAGAAATTTTAAAATAATTTTCTTTTTTAATTTTTTCAAAAAAATTGAAACATTTCTTTTTTAATTTTTTCAATAAAAGTATAAGATATTTTTTTTTAATTTTTTAAGTGTAAACAAAAATTCTAAATGATTTTCTTTAACTTTTTTCAAAAAATGTTAAACCTTTTATATAATAAATTTTTAACATAAATAAAAAAAAACGTTTCGAAAAATTTTAACATTTTTTTACACATTTCAAAAATATTTTCTTTTTTAGCATATTTTTTTTAGATTTTTTAAGTGTGAACAAAAATTTAAAAATATATTCTTGTCAAAAATTTTAAATATTTTTTTTGTAAATTTTAATAATAAATATTTCAAATATTTTGTTTTACACTTTTAACGTGTAAAAAATAATTTAGATATATCTATTTTACTTTTCTAACTTTTTCAAAAAATGTGTAACTTATTTTTTTTTACATTTACAATGGATCAAGTTTTTTCCGTTATTAATTTTGAATAATTTTGTTTAATTATTCAAAATTTTTTTGTTTGGCCAAAATTCATATTTTTGAAAAAACAAGAACCACTCTTCTTCAAATTTCAGGATTACTTTAGATATATAAAAGGCTAATTACAAAAAAAAATCGAAATTCGCACAATCCCTTCAGTTTCAAATTTCCAAACAGTTTCAAACATAGCCTCTGCATAGTTGTTGTACCGAACAATATACCATAACTAAGTGCCACAAAGTGTTCGCATCAACCAAAACATTATTGCAAATTGTCCCAGTTCTAAGATTTGACTTTACGCTTTTCAATTCACAATTTCGCACATACGATTCGACATAGGCACATATGCACATACGAAGCAACGTCATGGAGTGCATAAACGCGTGCGTCATTTACATATGGTGCGCATAAATAATAACTATTGACATATTTGCATGTTTACACCAGATAAAAAATATAAATTTAAAAAATAAGCGACAAAACGAATTGGTGCAATTTGGTGTTTTTGCTTATCAAACACATTTGTGTGCCACTGTGTGTGTGGATAAATTCATAAGCTACCTGAATGTAGCAACAGGCAACGGCGGCAGCGTCAGCAGCAATTGACAAGTCGAACAAATTGACGTGACTGCCAGAGTCACGAATCGACAGATATGCCGGTGCAGGATTATATACTATTGTATGAGTGTGCGTGTGCATGCATTGGACTGGGCTGAAAACAAATTTTAATTGATATAATTTTACAGAATTTTTAAATTTTTTTTGAAATAATATTCGTTTTAGTGATAAAAAATTTTTTTGGTGCAGACACGAGTTCGAATCCGTGTCCGAAAAGGGATCTGATGATGAGCCTGGAAACTCTGAAACATGTAATCCTATCCATCGCTGTTGATTTTTTCCTTTGTAATTTTTCTCCAATTATCAATTTTTCCCAAAAAAAAAAAAAAAAAAAAAAAAAACTGACAATTAAATTCATTACGAATTATTGTTTATTTGGTCTCGAGCTTGCAAAAACTTACAAATATGTAAACAAAATAGACCGCAAAAATCCAACAACTAAATGAATGATGAATAATTTCGTTTTGTGATTAAAAGAATTTTGGTTTAAATTAACATTTATATTTTGTTCAGATTTAAATTGTTAATTTTTTTTTTTTTAAATAATGAATTTTTTTTTTTTTTTGAGGATCATAAATAAACAAATGATGAAAATAATATATTGATATTTTCAAAAATTTTTATAATTATATACATTTTTTTATAAAATAATATTGATTTCTAAGACGTATGAAAATAATGTTTTTTAATAAAGTTGTTATTATGCTTAACTTTTTTTTTAAATTTTTAGATAAAATATATTTTTTTTTTTTGAGAGATCATTTAAATCAATATTTTCATTTTATGATGAAAAATCCAATTATTTTATTATATAATACTGATATTATTTTTTAGCATAATGAAAAAAACATTTTTTTACTTAAAATTGTATTACTTTTGAATGCTGCAAAACAATTTTGTTATAAATAATATTTATATTATTCAGATTGATGTATGTAAAAATAATTTTTTTTTTAAGTAGTTGATTTTTGTTTTTTAAAATTATGAAAACCGTTTTTTTTAGAAAATCATATGTTTCAGATTGATGGATTGTTTTTTAGATAGAAAAAATTTATTTTTGTAAATATATTTTACAACATTTTTGTAATTTTTTTTTTGTTTTTGAAAAAAATTTGATTTTATTTAAAAAAATTTTTTTTTTAATTTTACTGGTTTTATGTTTTGTAATGATGCAAAAAAAATTGTTTTACAAAATATTAATCCTTTCTGAAGAAAAAAACATTTTTTTTACCCAGTCTAATATGTTTGCTAGTATTACGCTATATATTTTGTTGTTCCCGTTGACACACGTTTTATTTGTATCTCCCGCCTTAAATGCTCCACTTTTAGTTTCAAAATAAAAAGTCTTTTAGGTTTTATAAATTTTGTTACATATTAAATTGTTTCAGCTCAGTTGATTGCTATGCTATTTGTTGTTGTTGTTATTGGTGCAACTTTTAATTTAATTGCATTGATTTTTATTTACACATAAAACTAAATAGAAATGTCTCTATGCTCTCACGTTTATATTTTAATTTGCCTCAGCACGCAGCGCAGTCAATTCAAGTGATTTTATTCAATTACAAGTTTGTTGCTTAAGTCTTCTGTTCGAGTGCGGGTGGAAGGCTGCAATAAATCACATTTAATAATTTACTTTTTTTGGTTTATTTTTGAAAAATTTGGCGCTTTGTTTTTGTTTGCATGTTTCTCATTGGCATTTTTGTTGTTGTTATTGCATTGGATTACGCAACTCCTGCTTAAATACTTGCCACAGAGCTCGTTTAACTTGGCTTTTACAATGCAAATCTGTCATCCAAAGTTAATCTCACGTCTCTTAAGTGTCTGGCATATAAATATGACACATTTATTTTGTATGTTGTCCACTTCAATGGCTACTAAAAACAGCGCGCATTCACGCCGACAACAAGAGGCTCACGTGCTTGTAGCCATGCAAGGCAACACTTTCGTTTTTGTTGCAATCGAAACGATGGCTACCTCGTAAAGCAAAAAATATGGAAAATGCAAAGCTTTTCGAGTTCGTTTAATTTCTTCATGTGTGTGTGCTGTGTGGAGGAGTTATGCTGCATTCAATTTTTTTTTTCTTCTTAATTTGAATGTATTTAAAACAATTTTTTCGTGCAGCTTGGTTATTGCTTTTATAGCGGAGTTTTTCGTTTGTTTTTGCTTTTGGTGTTCTTCTCTTTTGTAGTTTGCGTCCTCCATGCGCTGCTTGCTTGTGTGCTGCTGATTTGGTCGACGAAGAATTTGTCGTCTCGTTAAAAACGTGACATTTGCATATGTCCACGTCGACATTTGCTCGTCAACGCAACGATTTTTTCAATTATCAATTTTGACAATTTAATTTGGATTATCTGTGCGGCAACAGCATGAATTTCGTGAGTACTAAATATGCCACTGATGTATGTAATGGATGAGTATTTGTATGAAGTGTGTTGCAAAGGCTCAGCACTCACCGAATTTTAACATTTTAAAGATATGGACAAAATTTAGAATACAATTTAATATGACTCTTAAATGAGAAAACCATAAAAAAAAATTCAGTAATTCACATTTGATCTGCGAAATTATTGGATGTCTATTGCAATTGCAGTTTTTCGACATCCAGCTGTGCCTTCGTTTTTTCTTGCACCTCTTTTATTGTTCAGACTCTAGATTTATTTTTGCTTTTTTACAGAAATACATATGAAGACAGCTTGAGTTCTTTGCGCAATGAGTCATATATGACTCATACAACATCTGTTTATTAATCATATGGCTCATATATGACGCAAACGCAGTTTTTTATTTATTTCATGACTCATATATGACTCGTATGCACCGTTATATTGATTTCATTATTCACATCTGACTCATTTGCATTCTTTTGACAAGTTCATAACTCATATATGACTCATTTTTAGTTTTAACTTTCGTTTCGTTTTTTTTTTTTTTGAAGACAAATGAATATTTTAGACGAAATAAAATATTCCGAACCAGTTTCAGTAATCGCTTTTCTGCGTATGCTCCAGTACCAGGTTTAGCTTCGCCGATTATGGATATACATATAACATGAAAGATCGAGTTAAAAGGGAAAAAAAATCCTTTTTCAATAGCCTCGCACTGAAGACAAGAGAATTGCTCCAAGAAGGGGTACAGAAAATCCGAAGATTTTTCAATCTGGCCAAATTCACGAATGGTATAGAGCCTACGACTTCCTTATCTCTGTCTTAAATTTGGCATTGCATATATTTTCGCACAGTTGGTGCTTAAGATTACTCAACGAAGTATTTAGCTAAAGAGCTTTTTTCGTCCATGCCAAGCAAACTCATTTATCTCATTTTGTCACAACAGCCGCCAAAAATTACATAATTCCCAGCGCAAAATTCGCATTACTTTCATTTGTAACCCATAAGCGCATCGCATGTTCTTTATTGTTTATTGAGCGAAAAAACAAAAAAAAAAAAAATACCAAAAATCGCAGACAACACAAAAAAGCTTTGCAATCGCTTTTGGTTAAAAAGCATTACAAATTACCACTGATTACCGCATAAATCTCGCACAATTTGTTTCGCTTTGTTTGTGTGATTGGCTGACTTTTACTATACGAAAATATTTAATATTTTTCTCTGGCGCACACAATTTGCTATATATGTATGTGCTTTCGAGCTTTGCGTGTGTTGTGATTACGCATGCGCCCAATCAGGCAATCAGATTTATTTACGTGCTTTTGACCCATTCACAACGGCACAAAATCAATAATTTGGCTCTTCTTCTTTATTTATAAACATTTACATTGTACCCACTGCTTTGTACGACTCACCGATTATCATTTGCTAGTTTTGCTTTGAGTTGAAAGCACCTCTGCCCTTGAGTCGGCGCGCATAGCTTTTGGCCGCTTTGCTCTCAGCATTGCACTTGCACTTGCGCGCACGCGTATTTACATAATAATTTGTAGCTTCAATATGGTTTTTAGTTGTTTGTTGTTGTTGTTGTAATTTCTTGTGATTTTTCAATGTTTTGTGTCTTTTTGGTTCAATCTTGGTCTGATAGTTTGGTCAGTTTTGTTCGAAGTTGTGTTGCAGTTTATTTGGCGAATGTTTTCGCATGCGCGTCTTGGGGGCTAATCAAAGACTTGCGCCGCCGATTCAGCTAAATAAACAAATGTTTACTATTTAAACTCCCGTTACGTTTGGGTCATGTTAAGTGCAATTGTTAGAGTTCAGCTAATAAGCAAAAACAACAAACAAATAATTTGTTAGGTCAGCGTTGTTTGAAAGACGGCGATTTTGATCATTGTTTAGTCTTGGAAACAAAAAAGAAATTTTTTGAAGATTTTTATTTCTGTTTCATAATATTTTTAAGTAGTTGTTGTTGTAGTAGTCCAAAGCATTCGCAACATCCTGGTAGACAATTTCTTGAGCCAGACCAGGCTCCACGTGGGTTAAGAGACCATCTCCAGAAACTTCACGATAAGGTCCGGCCATGGTGATGTTCGATCCAATAAACATACATATATCAGATTGTCTATGCGACCAAAATAAAATTTCACCATACCTATACGAAAAAGAAGTTTCACTTCTACGAGCAAACATAAAGGCCAGACGCAAATTATTTTTTCTGATATCGTTTTTAATTTTTTTTTTCTTCTTCTAACGCTGAAATATTTCCCCTTGAAAACAACACACGTACATGCCTGCCTCTTCGCATTGCAAAATTTGTTTAAATTTACTTGTAAACAATCGTCAATTAGCTAATATGAGCAAAGCAATAATCCCAATAAACGTGAATGTCTTTGTTTACGCAAAAATTTGCAGGCGCAACAAACTCCATGAGGAACAAAAACGTAGACCAAACTTACTGATGTCATATAAAGTCAATAATTTATTGGAAAAATCAGCAGATTCAAGCAAAAAAAAAGGAGAAAGAAATTAAAAGGAGACAAAAAAAAATAAATAAAAAAAGTTAAAAAGAATTAAAAAAAAAAAATTAAAAAAAATTTAATAGAATATAACTACATAAATAAAAAAAAAAATTATAAAAAAATATTAATAAAAAAATTAAAAAAAAAATGTAAATAAAAAAATAAATAGAAAAATGTAAAAAAGAGATAAAATGATAAAAAAAACAACAAAAATGTATATAAAAAAGTTTAATGAAAGAATTTAAAAAAAATTAAAGGAATATATCTAAATAAAAGAATATAAAATAATAAGAAAATAGAAATAAAAATTATTAAATAAAAAATTTAAAAAAAAAAAAACAAACTAAAAATAATAAAAAAAATCTAAATAAAAACATGAAATAAAAAAAATTAAAAAATAAAATATTTAAAAAAGAGATGAAAAAAACTTACAGAAATTGAAATAAAAAAATTAAATAAATGAATTAAAAAAAATTGTTGTAACTAAACGTTAAGCAACATGAAAATTTTACTTTTTATGTCCTTTAGAGGAAGACATTTATGTATTTTCGAAAAACCTAATTTTAAATTTCAAAATATTTAATTTTCGCATAATTAAAGGATTGCAATTTAATTTTTTTGTACTACACCCTTGATATATCTGTAGGTATATTGACATTTTTTCGATGGGTGTTTTTCGTTTAGGAATTTTTAGGGTTTGCCTAAACAAATTTTTTTTTAATATTTTACTTCTTAGTCAAACAGCAAGTTACTGAATTTTGTTCAGTGAAAAATGTTTTCCAAAATTGAATAACGAACTTTAATTTGCACAACTTTGAAAAATAAAAAAGATTTTTTTTTAAATATTTTTTATTGTTTTTTTTTTTGTCGCAAGTTCCTTCTTTGAAAGTGTCAAAGTTCTTTTCAATAGCTTCGCTTCGGAAATTAAAAAAAAAATTAACAAAACAGGGAAAAGGAAAACAATTAATTTCGATTTTTTTAATCTTCCTTTCTTTGGCAAAACTTCTTTTATGATCAAAGAAAACTCGCCATCAAATTCAATCAAAGACCCTAACTCCATACTGAATAAACTGTTACAATTTTTTAAATTTTTTAATTTTACAATTTCTCAAAAATTTAAAATTTTTCTAATGTTCAACCACTAAAATCATTCCCACACTCGTGTCACCATCATTACCCATTCATTGAACGTGCGCTGTTCGAGGCCCAAAAAATTCACTTTTCACTGTGTCAGCTACGGATTTCTCATTCTAAAACTAACAATCGAGTGACAATCACCACTTCAAAAAATTCAAATGAAAACCATACCAAAAACAAATTTTTATAAAAACAAAGCAAACAAAATGATAAACAACTGTAGCAGCCAGCGAGTTCCAAAAGTAATAACAAATCATATGCGATTGTTGGAAAAAAAAAAATAATCAAAACAAGATTCGGTGGAAGTAACCTAGAGTGAATGCATAAATAAAATGTAGGGCTTCGCATAGCTAAGTACACCATACAAACACACACACAAACACACATACAAATATGCACATGTACAAACTCCACTTTGGCAAAAGAGACGTCACTTAGTTACACGATATCACCAACACCACAGCCACACCTCTTCCACCTGCTCTACTATCGCGCTACACTCTGGTGCCTTGCATTCCATGGCAATTCGATTCGCCCATTTTGCATGCGCTTCACGCCACTTCACACACACATTGGCGCGCGGCGCATTTTATTCGAGGCCTCCAACCAACAGTTGGTGCACATTGGGCCCGTCTCCATCTACTCGTATTTCGGCGTCCTCCTTTTTGGCTTGCGCCTCAACTTCTTTACATGCGAAGTGCTATGTTGTTTTCATGTTTACTTGATTGTTGCTATTGTTGTTGTTGTTGTTGTTTGTTGTCTAGTTGGTACTTATTATCGCTGCTTATTATTACTTTGTCTATTGGACGCTGAAATATTCTATGAAAGACGCTCGTTTGTAAACATATGCATGCTCAATAGTGATTCTTACCTTGTAGAGTAATCTCATCAGACATTTGAGCGCCAACACCGCTACCGCCCATCGCCTTTGCGATTTAGCACAAGAGCCCCAATTTCACTATGCACACGATGGTTTACCTTCCACGCTCTATTCTACACGCTTTTAGACTTTTGTTGTAAAAATTGAGAGCATTCATAGCTCATGCGACTTTGGCGTGCGGCGAGACTTTGTTACAATTGCTAAGTAAGCAAAAGCTGGACTGATTGACAGTGGGTATAAGATGGTTAATATTTTTTTTAAATTTGAGTTCGTAAAATTTTGGGAATCTCTCCCATAGAAATTTATGTCAATGCCCAACCTTATTAAACCGAAGAATATATTCTTGCGATGTGACTTTATATACATATGTATATGCGATATGATGCTGGGTTATCATTTTACACGATGTGATTTGAGTTCGTTTCTTTTTTCACGTGACGCGATTTGATATCAGTAAATTATTTTTATTTATTTATATAATTAAAAAATTTCTTTGATAAATTTAAAATTAAGAAAGAGTTTGTTGTGTAATGGAATTCATTTTATATTTCTGCGTTCAGTGAATTTAATATGACTGGATGTGATGTGATGGGAGTTTGATGTTTTACAGCATACGAGAGTGATGTGATTGGTCGATGTACTAAAAGCAATAAATGTGATACAAATACTCTGCTATACCTTGAAAATAATATTACCAAACATAACTAATGCAATTCAAACTATTGTTATAAATACCAGGTGCTGATAGTAAGTTATCTAAAAATAGAAAAAATCACTGGAATGTAGAGCATAGTAGCGATAAGTGATTTTATATAAAAAGATGTAATGTGATGTTGATGTGATATCATGTGATGTGAAATGATATCATTCTGTTTTTTTTTTTTTGTTCATTCAGACTTCGAAATTTCTCTGTTTTGGACATTCGGAACAGGGTTAAAATAAGCCGCATCTGGTTATACATCCCATCTTGTTTTCAATTCACATTATGCTGTTTAAAGAATATCACACGTTACAATATACGTCATTTATTGTCCTCTGATGATATATTTCTTTTGTATTACGGCTGGTTGCTTTTCCTGGTAAGTATTTAGGTTTTCACTTATTTTAAAAAGTTTAGGTTGTTATAAAAATCCATGAACCAACAGAATATCATAAAATATATCATATCACGAAATCTACATATCTGCCTATTCAGTCACATTGTCGACAAGATAAACACTAAACCGTCAAAAAGTGCTCACATAATGCTTTCTTTCCTGTGATGTTAAACCACATGTAAACTTCTTTAAAATAGCTCTTCGTGAATGCGTTCTAGAAACAAAATATTTCACTTTTGCAGCCTCCTTTGAGACCCACTGTACGTTGGCTTAGAAACATTCGTCAAGTTCCATTTCACTTTGTCTGTGTTTCGGATACTTTGTTGCTTAACGCGAACGCGAACACGAATCGAATTATTTACTGTTTATTATTGTTATTACTATCTTCTTACCGTTGTTGTTGTAAGTGTTCTAATTTTTGTTTTGTTTGTATGTATATTGGACTGACCAAAAATTTTTTTTGTTATTATTATTTATGCACGAGAAATAAAATAAAATAAAAACAAAATAAATTAAAATAAAATAAAATAAAATAA
Organism: Sphenella marginata; assembly: GCA_951509765.1. Lineage (NCBI taxonomy): Eukaryota > Metazoa > Arthropoda > Insecta > Diptera > Tephritidae > Sphenella > Sphenella marginata. Next base: position 11,926,876 of record OX608082.1, read on the forward strand.
AATAAAATAAAATAAAATTAAATAAAATAAAATAAAATAAAATAAAATAAAATAAAATAAAATAAAATAAAATAAAATAAAATAAAATAAAATAAAATAAATAAAGTAAGTTAAAGAAACTAGAAACCAGTTTTAATGATTGAAAATTTCTTGAAAAAAATAATTTTTATTTGACAGTCTAATGTGCTGCACTATTTTGCTTACCAACAAAGTCTACAAAGACACGCAATCACAACAACAACAAGCAATGTAATTTTAATAAATCCGCTATCAGCTTACTTCGCTGAGGTTGACAATCAGCACCAAAAACAAATCGAGCACACGTGCGGGTGTTGGGCTCGAGAAGAGGGTGGACAAAGTAAAGTTAGCGAGAGTACGGCAAGTACCTACGAGTAATTTGCATTTGGCTTTTGTCAAATATGCACTGACAATCAGTCAGTGAGACAGTACGTCAGCACATAACGTGAGTATGTCAGTGAGCCACCCAACGAGGTGGGCAGGTAGGCAGCAAAGCACGTACAAATATATGAAAATACATACATACATACATCCATACATGCAATACAGTAAATCAAACCGACGAGCCGCTTTTGCAAGGTAGAAGTGCGGCCAGCTGGCCCAACCAAACAACCAACAATCACTACTCAGTAACTTTAGTCAACTTAAACAGACCAGGCGCAATCGTAAAACGCAATCGAAGTAATCGCATTTCGAGTTAATTTAAAATCTTACGAACGCATTTCGTTAGTGAATTTCGCAAAGAGCAAATGAAGTGTAGCAGCAAAATAAATTTAAAATGCACAGAAGCTATTGAAATGGGGTTCTAAGTGAAAGTGTGGTGCACAATCAAAGTGAAAATAATTAAAAAATATTTATTTAGTGAAGGCGCTCACGAATGCCAAATAAAATTAGAGATCTGAAATACCTTCAAGCTATATCCTTACAAAACAAACACAAAAATGGATATCGCGCCGTTTAGAAGGAAGTGAGTCTTTGTTGAATTTATCGTGTGCCGAAAGCTCTCTTTCGAAGTTTGTTTTGTGTTTGTTATCCTTGTGCGCGTGCTTTGTGTTTTCGTCTCGTGTTTTTGTTCATCGTTTGTTTGCATTGTGCATTTCATCAGCCTTTTTGACAGTTGCGTCTATTCTATATACATATGTATGTTTCGATAAATTTGTTCTATTTTCGCATGTACTTAATTCGACTTTAATGTCCATTTCAATCTATTTTCTTCACCCAGTTGTGTTGTTGTGTTTTATCGTGTTTGTGTATTTGTGTCGCGCCAGTTTCAATGTTTACCTGTTATCCAGACCGCTTTAGCAGCGGTGTTTTGTTTCATCGCATTTTTGCTGTAATTTCAACATTTTTCAGCCGCATCATCATGTCGTCTATATGTCGTTTTGATTCATTCAAAAGGATTTTAAATCGGATTCATAATTGGGTAAGTTTCTGAATGCATTTAAATTTTATACCATTAAACATTTTAGAACGAAATTTTGCAGTCAGAGCTTAATGATAGAAGTACCTTTCAATATTGTTTATTTCATTAAATTAATTCGTATAGTATTTGACTGTTTCAAGTTGAAAAACATGAAAAATGTTTACAATGTATATTCTTTGAATTATTCATGAAGCATGACCTTGAATGAACTCAATACTGATAATAATAATTTTTATGAAAAGCAAATATTTAATTTTTTTTTCAAATTTAGCTTAGCTTTTTAACAGTTCCATTTCAGAAGTTGCTATACTTTCTCATCAGATAAAATTTTGGCACGTTCTGTCAACCATTAGGCTATCAGAACGATAGATTGTTTTTGAAAAAATCCCTTCCCCTTGCGAATTTTAGGAAAGTTCCTGTGTGATAGCGAAATATCGGTTTTGCAATTTCGGTGTCAAGTTTAAGAAAGTCTTTCGGGTATTTTAGGCAAATAAACGGGGTGCTTATATCAGTACAACCTTGTTCCAATACCCATCCATGTTTCACTATTACTACAACAACACAAGAACACAGAGAGATTCGCATTGTAGTTTTTTGACTAATTTTAAAGTAAAACCTAAACTGAAATGTTATTTATTTTGAACTGCAACTTCGACCATCTTCTATAGCAGTCCCATTAACACATGCGTTTACCTATCCAACTTTACAGCCACCTCGTTCCTGGTACGCCAGTTACGAGCTCACATTTGTACGTTTTTTGCAATGCAAAGCTTTATAACTGTGGCTAACATTCTTTAAAAATTGTTCCTCTCCCTTTCAATTCCTTTTATATTTCAACATGCATTTTCTTCCTTCCCTTTCCCTCTTCTGCTTTATATTTTGTATTCGCATTGCAGATAATTTTTCTTTATTTTCCCCGCAGCTAAATTGGAGTTAAATTAAAAAGTTTTCCATGTCATTTTTTTTTTTTTTGTTTCAGAGCTCAGCACGACATGTCCTTTCCAACGCGAGGATAAGGTTTTTTAAGTATCACTTTTGACCCCTTTAAGTCCTTAGCAACGAGCATTAAAAATTAACATAAAACAATTAAGCAAATTGATTTTCCCATTAACGATAAAACAACAGTTTTTGCATGCCTCTTTTACTAACATTAGGGTGGCACACAAGTTTGAAATGGCATTTGCTTTATTCGCAGTAAATTTGAAATGATAATTATTAAGTTTATAGTGCTTTGCGGGATGAAAATCACGATATTCTATGATCCCGTTATTTTTATTCGTCTTTCTTAAAATCCCGGAATTTTCGGGATTCAAAATATTATGTTGCCAAAAACTAAATATATGTGATTTATTAATTAAAACTATTTAAATTTTTTAAATATTTTCCAATGTGGAACTAATATCGGAATTGTATGTACAATAAAATTTTGAAAATCCCGAGTTATTTTAAACTAAAAAATTTTGCCATCCCTAATATGTACAAACATATTTCCGAGTATATACCCGAGCTTTTAAAAATTTGAAACTGGTAACCATACCAAGAAATTGTGTTCAGTTACAATTATCTGATAGAAAAGGGCCAACAATGTTAGCGTGACTCGCCGCAATTCTTTGCATATTTAGTGCATTTGCCATTCTACTCACCCCTTTTTGTTTAACGAGTCATATTATCCTGGCCGACTAGCTTATGTGTTTAGGTTAAACTATCCTTTACATAAAAATAGTTGCTACCTTGTGGCATAGCAGAGACATTACAAGTGATGTTCATGTGCTAGGGATGTTACGAAAGTGAAATTAGCAGAGTCTGAGTCGGAATGAAATTTTTCAAATTTTTCGGAACCAAAATCGAAAGTCAGAGCAGGTACTTTGATACAGTTTGAGACACCTCATTTCTACTGTTGAATTTTATTTTGACTTCGAGTCGAAACATTCGGAAATGAAATCTAAAAGAGAAATCGAAATTAAATGTCACTACCCACGCTTTGGAATCGGAATCGAATCAACGCAGTATCACTACTTTGAAAAAAGGAATGAGTGAAACATTTCGTCTGATTTTAAAGGTGCGGCAGACATGTCTAGTGAGTGGCAGCGAGAGAGCTTTATGGTTTTATGTTTTAAAAATGGTAGACAGTCTAAAAATAGGGTTGAATTCATGTCATATTTGATTCAAGTTTGTGGACTTGTATGTACTTGTATAGACCATTCTATGCCCTTTTTACGCCCACGATTACAGATAATCAAGCAAAAATAGTTACTCAGCTCATTAGGCTTTTCGCAAAACAGCAAAATTGAAAGTCATACATTTTGGTAAACCAAAAAAAATAATAATATTTACACCACTGCTTTTGTTTTTTTAATTTTTTGTTTTAATTTTTTTTTTTTGGAATTTTTTTATATTTTTTTGCCAATTACCTTTGCATAGGATTTATTTTTTATTTTTGAAATTACTTTGGTATGCCAATTGGTGTTAATTCGATATGCGCCGAATGATGTGCAACCATTGCAAATTCCTCATAGTGTGATGTGCTGTTAAAAAAATAGAAAGAAAAGTAAAAACTTTAAACACGAAAATCGTAACAAAAACAACAACAACAACATCAATAAAAATCAGCTTTTGCTACGAGCGTTAACACAATGTGGGTGCCACTTCGGTTGCACGTTTGATGCATGCAAATTTCCGAATGTTTCTTTTTTTTTGTTTTTGCCCAAAATGCCACTAATAATGCCAAAGTACTTATAAATAGTCTTTAACACACATATATTCATCGATTTACACATACATACTTGCATATGGGAAAGAAAAAAAATTAGCTAACTTTCAGTGAAACTTTGATTTAACGGCCTGTTTGAAAAAAGTTAGTAGACATACTCGTAATTGAAAGCTAAGAGATGTCTTTTTAACAAGCAAGAAATATTGAAATGTAATCAGGTTCATAGTTATGCGTTAGGAGACAATTATTTTAAAAAATTAAAAGAAAGAAAATTACTTAAAATTTTTTATTGAAAAAGGAAAGTTATTGGCCAGCAGAATAGCAATTGCTTTTTTTAAGAAATTAATTTTTAGTCCGATTTATCCATTATGTATTATCTATTTACCTTAGCCGGTTATATATTTTTTAGTATCTATGTATATTCTTTCAAATTTTGTATATTATATGAATTATGCTATTATCTTTTAGTATTATACATTTTCTCTTATCTTTTTATATATTATCTATTATCTATTATCTTTGTTATCTGTTATCACTTCCCAGTTAGTATACCTTACACGTACGTATTATCTATTATCCATTCTGTATATATTATTGGTTTTCTTTATATATTGTCTTTTATTTATTATTTATTATCTATTTTATGTTATCTCTCATATTTTATCTATTTTTTTAATCTAATGTTTTATAACCATTTCCCTCTCATCCATGCTTATTTTCCTTCACTATCGGTTTTTTATTATCTATTACTATGGGCTGGTATCAATTATTCACCATCCATGTGTTATGATTATATTATCTACAGGCTATTATCCTTTAAATTTATATGAACAGGGAACAGCAAATTTACGGACTGGGGTAGCCATTAAATTTGTGAACAATAAGAGTATCAACCGGAAAATTTTAAAGAGTGAGTGGTAGACAGATTCTAGGCAAATGATCTTTAAGCAGAACCAAGTCTTGAACCAGGGCCTTAAGTCATCATCCAAACACAGCACAGCATAGGGTATTTAAAATTTATTTAAGGTGGGTCTCTATTCAAATTAAACAAGGATCATTAGGAGAGGGATAACGATTTCTAAAAGGAAAGAGTGTTCGATGAAGAAATTTAAATAGGGACTTTTATAAGTATTTGACAAAATCTGGGAGAAAGTTTTGTAGTATGATAATTTAGATAAATATTTTTGGAACGTTTTTCTTGTCATAGAGTCAGCAAATTTAGATCGTTATTTGTACAAAGACGTCCCAGAAAACCTCCCGATGCTTCGGAGGAAAATAGTTTAAGCTTATGTTAAGGCCGATATATCAGCACTAAAACTATTTATTTGTGTATAATGTGTGCGTTCATTTACATTTACTATTTCTTAGTAACATAGCTAGCAACAAATACAATATCTCCATCAGTTAAGTTGTCATTTATTCCCGATTGCAACTGGTTGTTGACACACGAAATTCACACAGCTGTCCAATGGCGGAAAACAAACAAACAAAAATTAGACAAAGCGAGCAACTCCTTCCTTCTGCTAGACGTCAAATTATGCACCCTTATATCTACCTGGCGAAAAACTATTTATTACAACCTCACGCAAACGACAAAACATGATATTAATATCAAAACAATTAACTAAGGGTTGGAAGTAGTTAAGCGCGAAGAAATGGCGCGCTTTACAAGCAATTTACTAAAAGCTTCAAATGGGGGCTGCTACTGAAAAAATAAATTATTTTTTTATTTTATGTGGAGATTTGGTGATAGCCGCGACGGTTTTTGTGTGACAATCCTTAGGTTCAGTTACAGTAGAAACACTTTTATATACCCTGAAAGGCCAGTTATTGTTAGAAGTAAAAGGAAAAAGAAATATTAAGATGAAGAGAAAAATCTAAATGGGTAGAGAGGGAGGGAGCTAGCAGAAATTGTAAAATATAGGCAAGTCAAACTTGAGACAGCGCAGGATATATCAATAGTTCCTCGAATCACGTTACATAAAATAAATTAAATAAATTGCCTGAGAATTAGATATTTACCAATCTGAGTTGGGGAACTCCTCACCTATTATATAATAATTAGGGATCAAATTAAAAGGAGTTAGCAGTAAAACTGCAAATTGCACTACTTTGGGGTGTTTTAGTTTATTTAAGTAGTAAAAACTGTTTATAATTTAGTTGTTGTTGTAGTTCCGTTTATTTAGCGTAACGCAGTGCAATGTAAACGCCTTCCTCACAATTTAATTAAACTTTCATTTCACAAGAATTCTAACAACGAACATTTTTGTTGTTGTTTTTTGTGGTTGTCATTACTAATACCTTAGGCTTTCACCTTTATAAATGTATCTGTTGAATGAGTAATTTTGTTGGCTTTTGTGTCTCTGTTATTACAGCTGCTTTTTCGATTCCTTTTTTATGTTGTTATAAAGGTGTTTCAATTGTTGTTATATTTGAGTTTGTTTTAAGTTACTATTTCCCTTTTTTATTGAATGCATTCTCTCATATTTGCTGCGACTTATTTTTCTTGCATTTATTTACTACGTATACAGTGTCGTGCAATAAAATAGCAGCACACAATGTTGGCAAGATTGAAGATATGTATTTTCTGAAGGTAGAAGTAGGGTAGAATTTTGCAAATGACCTCGTTCTAAGTTCATCACTCACTACTTATAGACGCGTTACTTACGAAGTAAATATATTATATTATTTCTCGCCAGTATGCCTAATTATTCATTGAAACAAATTCAAACACTTCATCAGTTCATATAGTTTTTACTCATGCGCCAAACTCATTCATGCATTCATATAACTATACCCAACAAACATTACGATAAATGGTTTTAAAACTAACTGAAATTAAACAAATAAAAGAGTTTGCGTTTCAAATATAATGGACCCTTCAAAAAAATAACAATATCCTGTTGTATTTTATATTATATTATTTTTTTTTATTTTACTTTATTTTATTTTATTTTATTTTATTTTATTTTATTTTATTTTATTTTATTTTATTTTATTTCATTTCACTTTATTTTATTTTATTTTGTTTTATTTTAATTTATTTTATTTTATTTTATTTTATTTTATTTTATTTTATTTTATTTTATTTTATTTTATTTTATTTTATTTTATTTTATTTTATTTTATTTTATTTTATTTTATTTTATTATATTTTATTTTAATTTATTTCACTTTATTTTATTTTATTTTATTTTACTTTATTTTATTTTATTTTATTTTATTTTATTTTATTTTATTTTATTTTATTTTATTTTATTTTATTTTATTTTATTTTATTTTATTTTATTTTATTTTATTTTATTTTATTTTATTTTATTTTATTTTATTTTATTTCATTTTTATTTTATTTTATTTTGTTTTATTTAATTTAATTTTTTTATGGCATATTGACGTTTTAAATTTTTGATTCATTGTTTGTTTGTTTCAGTATCATTTTAAAATATTTACTTTGCTAGTTGGGTAATCGTGCACTACGATACTTGTATATATTTCAACTTGAATACCTACATGGACTGCATTGTATGATTTCGCCCTCCCCCAAAATACCTTTCCTACCTTTATTAAGTTTTCCACTCTCTTGTTGCATGCGCGCATATTCCCATTTTTCTATACAGAGCCCTCCCCCCTGTACTATGTAAATATGTAGTTTATTATTTATTTTTTTTTGTCTTGTTTTTCCGTCATTCGCATGTATGTATGTATGTATGTATGTATTTCCTTTGCTTTTCATCAACAGTTTTATTATGAGGTCATATATAGCTAGCAGCTTAATGCTTAGCGCTTAGTGGAAAGCCACATCATTTTTACATATTGACTACAAATTAAATTCAGTTGTTGGAAAACTAGCGAAACACATAGTCTAGTCATTGACTAGACAGTCTAGTATGAACATAGACATGCCGCTTAGGATCAAAACGAATGCTTGAGAAGTGAATTGCGGTAAAAAAAATAAAAACAATCGAACGAACTCGAGCGACGAACAAGCTGTGTGGAACGCGTATCAAGAAACGGTTTGTTTGAGGGGTCGGTTATGAACGGTCTGTTCGCGCAAACGGTGCGGGCGTACAAAATCTACGTAATCATAATCATAACTTGAACATTCGGTCAGTTAGTCAGTGCAAACACAGCACAACTGATGTAAGCTCCGAACTAAGACACGTATTCCTGTGTGTTGTGGCCGCGCATTCCAAGGCTACAAGGCAAATAGCAAAATATACCGTTAACAAAAGGCCACATTTGCATCAAAGAGGATATATAAATTTATAGAAAATTTTGTTTTTTTAACAAAAGTGCGTTATGTTTTTATTAAAGCGTGCATGAGCAAGTGTATGCTCGAGCATTGAGTGAAGTGTGTTTGGTGGCGACGTGAGTTGAGCGCGCGCTCCAAAGTGGGTGGAAGGTGGCAGTAAGGTTTCGGTATAGAAACAAAAAAAAAAAAAAACAACAAATTTGTGAGTGAGCGCACCTTCAGCTCCTATGCCTGAAGCTGTACAGCAGCTCCCTGTTCGAGCGCCATGAAAACGTTGTGGGCCATTAAGGCCGCTTTGTGCACCAAGAATGCCAGGTTGAATTGACCGCTTGACCGAGCGACAGGCAGTGGATTTTATTGTGTTTTAGATTTTTTATTTTGATTCAATACAATATTTTTGTATTACTTTTTTGTTGCTGTTTATTATTGATAGATTGCATGTTGGCGATTTCCGACGTGACCTGCGTTATGCAAAACTTTTGCAAAAGAAAATAAAATAAAAAAATATTAATTTTGCAAAAAAAGTGAAATTAGCGTGAAAAGTGTAGAAATTAAATGTTATAAAACCAGCAAAATGACAAAAGAAAATAAAATAAAACAAATGCAGAAAAAGTTATGTATGTATATGAAAATGTGTAAAAAATAAAATAAAAATAAAAGCAATGAAGGAAGTTCAAGTTCGGGTAAAAGCGTGCATTATATACCCAGTTGTGTGATATTGTGACATACAGTGAGATTTTTAAAGTAAACAGGAGAGCGTCTGTCTCTTGGAGCTATGTTATATTGCGAATGCCTTCATCGATTTCCATTGATGCTGCTAGCCCACCCTAATACGAAACTAATCTGCCTAACCCAACTGGTTATAATATTAAAAGTGAACCAATTTTTAAAAATAAACCACTAGAGAAAATATGAAATAGTTAGAAAGGCTTACTACGAATGAAAACATCTCTGCTCTTAACTCAAATAAACAAAAGAAAAAAATGAAACGCAGTGAAAAGTTATGACATGTGTATTAGGTTTCAAACTATTTTCATACGGACGACATACTGTAGTACCCAGCAAGCATTGCACTTAATGTTTTTTTTTAAACGAGCAAAGGCAAACAAATGTATGTAACAACAAAAAAAAACTACAAACTATTCCCCATTAAGTTTTTATAAGAGCTTTATAAAGCTTTTTTTTATTTTTTTATGAATAATAGGGTATGAATTTGAAAATACCTTAAAAGCTTTTTAAACATTTACCACCGTATTCGTCCAAAATATAAAAGCTTTACAAAGCTCTTATAATTAAGAATTTGTATGGAAATGACATTTTAAAAATCTTTATAAACCAATTTTATTTCATTGAATATTGGGTCATAAAAATTTGTTTAGCAAATTTTTGTTGTTCTTGTTGTTGTTGTTCCAGACAAAATTTTTGAAAGCGCTTTCCGGGATTAATTGTGTATCTGCAATGCCTTATGGCAAGTGGGGAGGTTCACTTGACGTGATCTCACTGTATAATGGCGATATTAATTTTATTTGAAGATATAAATTAAGCTTTTTTATAAACTTCGGGAACGATTTTTATAAAATTCTTTTATTTTAAAAGTGAAAAACAAATGCTTATAAATTTACTTAAAATATTTCAATTTGCAATTATTTTAGCGAATTGACTAAAATAAATAAAAATATAGGTTGAGCTTTTTTTTAATTTTTTATTGGTTTAAGTTGTTAAGTGTATATTTCCTAAGCTAAATATTTTTTTTGTTTCAATAAGCTTTTTGATAGTTTATTTTGCTTGTTGGGATACCTTCAGTATTACTTATGTGAACGAACTTAGATAATGCTACGTTATGAATATGCAAAAAAGTAAAAGTATTGCATAAAGTCTTAGCAAATTTTTACTTCCGATTAGTTAAGTTCACTTTTTTATTGCACTGCAAACCACTTCAGAAATCGACGCAGTTCGTTTCAGTGTCAGCAAATAAATCGATACGTTAAGGAGTTTAAGAGTGTGTCTGAAGGCAGTGCGGTTAATATAGTTATCTAGCTTAATACTCGTACTATCAACAAAGTTTGTGATAGTGACTAGCATTTGACTTCCTTCTTTCAAATTATTCAAATTATTTTTGTTAAGAAACAATTTTCAATTAGCACACGATGTCACTTCAATTATTTGATTTTAGATTGACATAAATTGCATAACAGCCTATCTTCAGAAAATTAACATAAAAGAGTAATTGCAGAAGTAGCACGTAATGAAAATCGCACCAAAACGAAAAAAAAAAAATTAATCAACGATAAACAAGTGAATAGCAGACGCGCTTTGACGCTCATCTAAATTTAAGTGCAATTTTCAACAATTTTCAAGTGAACCACAACAACAACAACAGTGTTGGTGCATTTGTGAGTGCGCATGCGCCTAAGCTTTTTCTGATTTAAATCAATTTTGGCAACATCACCACCAACAGCAACCAAACAGCCAACAAGCAAATGTTACGCATTTCTTTATTCAAACGTTTTGATCGCATGTTGCACACACATCACATCATTTGCATCTGAAAAATTACCAAACGGTTAACAACGATAAGCTTAACAAGCATATAATGTAATATATATATGTATACGTACATATGTATGAGCATGTGTTTGTATTTGTGTTTATATTGAAGTGATAGCTACCTGCTGCTTGATCACCATTTGATCAGAAATTGCAAAATTTACATCGCATCGCGTCCTCCCCCGTACACTTAGCCACGCGTTATAACAAACATTCAAACGATGGCTTATGTAATATGGAAAATATTTATGAAGCAATATACGCGTTTCCATTTTGATTTGTCTACAACAACATCAAGCTCAGCAGCATTGCTTATAAGTCACCCACTGACAGCCCCCTACAATCAGCCAGCTTTATTGGTGAGTAGTTAAAATTGCGTGGTGCATTCAAAACAACAAAAAAAAAACACACACACACAATCACATTTACTTTTATGCAATTTTGATTTTTTAATTCGATGCGAAATTAATAATAAAATCAATCGCTTGTCTGCTTGTATTTGATAGACAAACAATTTTTGTGATGGTTCCTGCAGCTGTTATGACGCTCTCTTTTATACTCTGAGAGAAATATTTATTTAGATATACAACCCTGTGTAAAAAAACAAAAATAAATAGTAAAAGTACTCTAAAAATCATTTAAAGTTCCAAATTAGATGGTGATGTCCTAGGAGAGTTTCACCTAATCCAACTCGCAGTACTCCACTACTTTACTCCTAAGTTCTCGAAAGAGCACCTACTTGAGAGTATTTTTAAAATGCTCCCATGAGATTGTTCCATCGCGTTGTCAACACAAAATCGAGCGAGGGATTACGTGGTCTTCAAAGTTCTGCTTTTTTCGATTTCGAATCTGTTTTCGAAATCTGTTTTTTCGATTTCGAATACTGTCCTTTCCATTCCGACTCTTATTTCAAATTCTATCTTCTCGATTTCAAATTTTTTTTCGAAATCCGTTTTTTCGATTTCGAACCGGTTTTTAAATTCTGTTTTATAGATTTCCAATCTGTTTGGAAAATCGATGTCGTGTCTGTTTTCGAAATCCATTTTTTCGATTTCAAATCGGTTTTCAAATTATGTTTTTCGATTTCCAATCGGTTTACAATCGATTTCAAATCTGTTTTCGAACCTGGTTTTGAAATCTGTCTTTTCGATTTTGAATCGGTTTTCAAATTCTGTTTTTTCGACTCGAAATTGGTATTCAAATTCTGCCTTTTCGATTTCGAATCGTTTTTTTCGATTTCGAATCGGTTTTCAAGATCTGTTTTTTTTCGATTTCAAATCTGTTTTCGAAATCCGTTTTTTCGGTTTTGAATCGGTTTCCAAAATCTGTTTTTTCGATTTAAAATCTGTTTTCAAACTCTGTTATATAAAAGTGGGTTTACTACTTAGCCGATTTCATCATTATAGGGTATGGGTTTTAGGGGTTTCTTACAGGTAGTTTATGAATATGCGCCCAACTATCTGCTTCCACAAATTTTCCAGTTCCGAATTGCTTTGTTTTCCTTTACTTGTTTTTGCAAATATTATTCCAAACATTTAATCACTTCCATTGTCTGTAGTCATTATTTCTATGTGTGCCAGTGCAATTAGCACGATCGCTTGTTAGTGATCACCGTCATGTGATCGCATGTGATCTGTGCATTCAACGCGTCATTGAGGCGAGGTGTTACACTCACATTGCTATTCAAAGTCAATTACAAGGAGAGCACAGATGAGTTAGTAGTAAAAATTTTAACAAATCAGACACTTTGAAATGATCAATTTAACTCGGTAGCCAGATTATCAAACTTCCTCATCGTTTTATCTTAACTCCCTTTTTTTAAAAAAATTGTTCCATGCGTGCGTGAGTACACTTTATTGTATGCAAAAAATTTTTGATTTTTTATTTTAAATTCCACATTTATGTTCACAATATAAACGGAAAAAAACAACAATGTGAAAACTTGTAGAAAAAATACATATTTCCTCGTGATAAAAATTACAAGAAAACAATATCTGCTAATTATGATAGCGTACTGTGAAATTGATGCGCTAGCGTTTTGCAAATATTCACGCCGCATAAAATTACGCACACACACAAACCAGAAGTCCCGATGTAAAGGCTGAGGCACAATAGCGACGATAGGCGGCTAACTACGCAACCCATTGTCGGCTTAAGCTTTCGTATGAGCAACGAGGCTATAGAGAGAGAGAGAAAATATGCGGGCGATAAGAGTAGACCGAACTCCATAAACGCGTAGCTTCGGCGGGGTTCAGAAAAATACTCAGTGGTAGTTGTTGGACTACTTCCAGAGGTACATAAACGTGATCCATCAGAGAACTTGTCACACTTGTCGAGTGTGCCAGAATTTTCCGATTTCCTTGAGCACCTTAACACTAGGCGCAAAGCACTTCAGACACCCAAAAATATTTCTTCGTTTTGCGATATTCTTCAACCACATATATTATCGGTCGCCAGTATTGTGTCTCGGCCTTAATGTTTCCGCGCTACTTTTTGCATTTAGCATCTTCAATAGAAATGCGCATATGATCACGCATATTAGCAAGCGCCATCACAACAGCGCGCGTAATTAAACATACTTCGTCTAAGGCGGCGCGCAGCAGCGTTCAAGTTATAAATACTGCGGGAGAGCGCGACAACGCCGGCTTTACTTGTGCGCGCGTAATTAGCTATGCAAAAACACATAACAAGTCATAAATCATTTCATGCTCAACTATACACTTATTGACTTATGTAAGTATAGCTACATGCGCCACATTTCATATGCTTTATTAGCCACAACAAATTAGTTGCTGCTATAAAATATTAATTTAAAAAACAGAAAAAAATTAAATGCATCGGTTGGTTGAGCGTGCGCGCGCGCCTTTGTCTAGCGCTCAACAACACACAGCATGCGCGCATCATCCATAAAAGGGGCCGCATTAAAATATTTACATATTTTTTGCATACGTTTTTATTCCCACAGTCAACGCCATAATGGAAATGAAGTGAATGAAACTTTGCGCTTTTTTTACTAAGCGCGCGCGCTCATCTAATACCGCACAGCATTTAAATTATGAGTGACGGCAATAGCGCGCTGTTACATGCGGCTACTGTAAACGCCACCAAACAAGAAGTTGCGCTTGGCGCGCGTTCAATGGCACCAATGCGCCATCACCAACAACGCTGCACTATGTGCGCCGCCTCATTCAATTCGCTAATCGTTAAGCGCCAAACGGCAGCCGCCAGGTACCGCAACATGCAATTAATATCGACAATTTAACACTTGCCCATGAAATATAGCATCTTTTACTTTTCGTGATTGTTATTATCGTTGCGGCAATATTGTAATATGAATACTACGTACAACATCTATGCAACTATGCACATGAACATGTCGCACCCTAAATACAAAAGGGTCACAACTCAAAAAAATTTCAGGTGGTTTTTTCGACATTTATCCTTTCACAAACGCTTGATCAACTATAACAGTCGATTTTTTTCTTAATGATTATCATCTTCAACTAATTGGCTACCGTCCTGCTTGGTTTTAAAAAAATAGAGCTAATCTAGCGCTATCTAGAAGCGTTCAAAGCAAAGAACCCCTAATTTTGAGTTGTGACTCTTTTGTATTTAGGGTGCGATGTGTTTGTACATTCATCGTGTGTGTTTGAGCGGCATGCAATAGCGCGCTGTTATGATCACAATGCGCCCACCACCTCCAGCGCGCCCGCCTGCTAACGCGCCGCGTCGATTACTTGCTACTTGGCTACTTAACTGCCACATATGTATGTATGTATGTATGGGCGCATATGTATTTATGAACGATTATTTGCCATTTGCCACAAGTGATAGTGATAGTGTTTAGTGGTGAAATGTTTTATGAGCCGCAATCGCAATTACGATCATCCAATTTGACAATTAATATTGTATTTATATTTATGTGACTTTGTTGTACGAGTATATAACGCGCAATCGCAACAAGTAATAATCCAATATAAATGGTAGACAAAATTTTATCTGATAATTCATTTGTATAAATTTGTCTATTTCATTTACCTGCCTGCTTTAAGTGATCAAATAAAATTAGCTTTTGCTATTGTTAACAAATTTGTTTTTGGTTTGTAAAGTAAATGTTTAACGAAGTGTTTACAAGTTGGATTAAGCCGTTGATGGTGACTGTTAAATTGTTATACCCACAGATGGCGGTCTTTTGGTTTTATTTAAAGTTTGGCAATGGAACATCGGGAAGCTCTATGATGGAAGGTAGACCACTGTTTAAGTTCGGCTTTCTGTTCAAGTAGTTCTAAGCGGTAAAAAGCGCTAACCAGAATACTCTTTCTCTTAGTCGCTCCTTACAACAATACGAAAAAACTCTCAAGTATTAATGACCCAAAATTAGTCTGCCCCAAAAGGCGGTCCAAAGCGGCAGGTCACATAAACTACTCCAAAGATTAATCGTTAATATGCAGAGCCAAGCGAAAATATATTTAATTTTTGCATAATAATTTAATATGTACATATGATAAGGAAGAAAATGCATACAGTGACCGCCACTCAAAATGGTCCACTTGGTTATTCTAATATATTTCGAAAACTAAAAAAAACTTAAATTTAGCTTTTAAAGTCGCATAAAAACAGAAGATTGTTTGCCATAGATACCTTCCAGAATAGAACCAGTGTTTCCAAGTTCATGGAAATATTCAAAACAATTTTTTAAAAAACGTGAAATTTGAGGCAAGAATTTCAATATGATTTCCGAGTATGCAGTTTTCTAGGCAATGAAATTCTGGTCTTATAAAGTGCAAGTCTAAAAGCTATAGAAAATTCGGTAGATTTTTGGTAATTTTTTTTCAACATACTCTTTCATATGAATGTCAGAATAATTCAATTTGGTTAGTAGAATATGTCAAACACTATGTCGAAAAAAAATTTAAAAAAACAAACTACAAAGCTGCATACTCAGAAATCATATTTAAATTCTTGTCTCAAATTTGAAAACTCTCACCTATTTTTTTTTTTTTTAATTTTTCCAAACAATTTTTGAATTTTTGCATGAGCTCGGAAATACTCTTTCAAATGATTTCTATGACAGAAAAATCAATATTTGTCTATGAAACCAAAAAATGAATTTTAGTAGGAAGTGGAAGTGGACTATTTTGAGTGACACTCACTGTATATATCCACTTCAAAAAATAAAAAATGCGATCCCGTTTTTAAATTTTCGAGATAAAGAGTAAATTCTGTTTATTCATTAAAATGGCTATAGATTTCAGTACCCACCAAAAACCATCTTTTTTCGGATAATAAAATTCGAAGTTAGGACTCTTAACCCGTTAATAATACTCTTAAAAGCCGGGTACTTGCAAACTGGATAGTATAATATGCTGTTTACGAGTACATTTCAACTAGCCGGATTTAAGAAGAGACATTTATTTTTAAAATTACTAACTCTAGAAGGGTGGAATATGGAAATTTTCGGGACTGTGGAGATGGTAGCGATTCTTGTTTCTTGATACACCACCTCTGTAGTTGCGTGTAACTGTTAAAAGAATATGAACTGTTCTTGTCTCTAGTGCCAAAATTTAATGCTTCACTCCATTCGTAAATATCACCTCAAACATTCGTAAATTCTTTCGTAGATGGACTTTTGTATGTTTTTCAGCACGCGTGACTTTCGGTAGGATTAAAATAATTGGAGCAAGCTGCTTTTTATTTTAAATTCTTTTTATTTATGCTTAAACATTTCTTACTTTTCGCTTGCCCTAAAAATAAAACATTTTTTTCGTTTTGAATTGCCATTTATTTGGTTACGCCTGGCGTGTGATGTGTTTATAAAGTTTGCGTGTCCTGCTAAAGAAATAGCAAAAAAAAAAAGACACAAAAATAAATAATGAAAAAGGCATACCAAATTTTGGTCAACGAAACTGAATGGACAGTTAAATAGGCGGAAGATATCAAAGTTGGTAGAGAGATATATTTGCATATTTGTATAAGCCTGGGGGGGAGGGGAGCTTAACGAAGTCCCATGGCGTTGCTTTAATTGCATGTGTTAGTGTCATAATTTGTAAATTAATGACACTGTTGCTCCACCTTTCTTATGAAGGGAATTTTTATGTGTACATTAGACCGGGCCAGGTAATTTTTTATTTTTTTGGTAAGTTTATTTGATTTTTTTTTAGCGAAATAAAAATACTGTAAAATTTATGGAACTCCATAGAAACATTAAAATTCCACGCAAAATGTGTTTAACAAATTTTTTGTTCAGAAATAAATTTTTCTTTTGGACTTTTATATTAAAAAGAATAAAATCGTCAAATCAGAAAACCATACCAATTTTGAAAGCCTGCTTACTGTGGAACGGCCCACCTAAACAAAGATTTTGTTGAAAGCGTTATGTGGGAGATTAAGCTTCCCCAAAAACTATGAGCTAAACAAATTTATTTATTTGAATGGTTGCACAGTTTTATGTTGAGATTAGTCTCAAAAATTTCAATTGGCTCTAAAACTTTTACAGAACTTTCTTTTCGCCACTTAGAAAGATAAAGTCAATATAATTTGAAAAAAATTGTTTCCTCCCAGTCTAATATCATAACATATCATGATATGCATACCTTCAGATTTTGTGCTAAATAAATATTTCTTATGAACAATTATATAGATTAAAATAAATATGTAACTGGGATTCTTTAACATCCTGTTCACAAGTAATTTGGATAATAACTAAAATATAAATTGAACGAAGAACGTCTGTAGTCCAAAACTCAATCAAGCTATTATGACTTCCTATTTCTTTTAAATGTATTTCGTCTGAGTTTTGAAATGTCTGCTGTCATTTTATCATATTTTCATTTGAATGTTTGTAAAGCTTTAAGGCAGGCACTTGTGGAGCTTTCATCATTGCGCATGCTTCATGTGTGGCGCCATCTATTAAACGCATTTAGCATTGTTTCATGCAACATAATAATTTGAGCCAAGTTATTTCAAGTAAAACAATTTGAGTAAAAAAAAGGAAAGAAGAATTAGTAAGGATTCTAATGACTTTGGGTCTGCGGAATGACTGATTTGAAAGTAAGGGTGATGGACTTCGAGAGAACGTTTCTACTGTTTCTAAGCAACATACCCAGCTCTCTGTGTCCTTATAGAGTTCAGCATTTGAAAAGATTCTAAATACTATATTCCAAAACTATAACACGTAAACCACAACAAAACCCGAGGCAAAAAGAATATTAAATAATGTAGAGAACATAATATCCCGAAACCGGAATAAAACGGAAAGGTGACAAAAAGCCTTAAGCGATATTAGCTTAAGAACGAATTGGAATTAAAATTAATTTTGAAAAACGAAAACAAAACTGAAGTCGTGAATAATTTCGAGCAAGGTAACCAAACCGAAACTGGAATTAATTTGAAAAATGAAACAGACACGGGAATCAAAACAAAAAAAGCTATTTGTAAAGCTCATGATGGAAGTTGGAGCAAAACAGAAACTGAAATTAATTATAAGGAACAAAATTAAAAGCGAAACAAAACCGAAAATGAGCTGAAAAACTGAACAAACCCGAAAGCGGAGCAAGTAACAAAACTGAGCAAGTAACAAAACGGAAACCGAAATTTAATTTTTAGGACGATTTGGAAACGGAAACTGATTTTTGGAAGACGAAAGTGAAATATTGACACTGGAACAAAACCGATACCCAAGTGAATTTTGAAGAAGGAAAACTAAACGTTTCACAAAACCGAAAAGAAAATAAATTTTGAAGAACGGAATGGAATGCGAAATAAAACCAAATTAATTTTAAAGAAGGTGAAATCGAAGCTGGAACAAAGTGGAAGCGAAATAAAATTTTAAACAAAGGCTGAAAAAAATCGTAATTACCGATAAGTGCTTAAGTACCCTCAATTCCAAGTGTTATTAAAACAAGGTGGAGAATTTGAGTAGATTTTTCCACTTGACTTACGTTTTCAAGCTTTGTTTTGAAAAATTTTCAAATAATAGTTTTTTAAAATCAAATCTTATACCAATCCCTACTCAGTTATTCATTCTGTATCTACTGGTTTCCCAAAAATATACAAAAAAAAAATACTAAAACATATTAAAAGCTTCTTTATTCTGCTAACTTAAAGCCTCATAAAACGAAAATTCGTTCCCTAACAGTGTTGCCAAGGAAATCCAGTGAAGTGCTAACATTTTGCATATTTCATAGCATTGCTAACCGCCCCATAGCCCAACGCGGGTTACAACATTTTAAGCGCCACTTTGATATTGACACGCCAACAAACTATTTACATACAAACACAAATGGGTTTGGCTCTATTTACAGCAGTCTGGGGGGATGAGTTATGTTAGTGGCGTACGTCACTCCCAAAATATTGCACGCCAATATGGCCAAGACGAAAATAACCTTGCACGAAAGAGAAATGCGACAGTAAACAAAACGCGTCCGACGTGAATGCTCGAAACTCGATTCTGTGCGCACTCAAAGAACCGGCGGAATAAGAAAAAGAAAGTGAAAAGTGAATAAAATATAAAATTATTTATTAATGTGAATTATGAATAAAAAAGTAAATATTCTTGAAAGAGATGAATGAAAATGTTTATTTGTTTAAACAATAAATTTAGTGGCTGCCAATTTTCATAAGAATAAGTGAAAGAAGTATTTGGGAATGCATCTTATACGTAAAAAGGTGAGCCGGGTGACCCCAGACAGACATTCAAATGTCTGGCAGAAAATTCTACAAACAATTGCAATGCACACTCATACATATGTATGTATGTATACAATTTGCCGGCGCTGGAATTCGTGTTTGCTATCAGCGCACTTTGTGTGAGATTGTTTTTTGGCATTGCTCCAAGTGCATTTAATAAAGGAATTGTTGTTTTTGTATAATTATGTGACTGCATTTAAGTATATAGAAGTGTACTAGTAGTAATAATTACTTGGGATATATGAAGGAGTGAAAGCGGTTAACAACCACGCCCACTAAACGAAAAATGTATTTCCTAGATATTCTTGGTAGAATTTCTGCATGGTACTTTTTGAAATGTGAAATGTTTTTTATTATGTGAAAATTTAAATTTATTGGCCAAAAATCATAGTCAAATAAAAATAGAGTTTTATCTACTTAAATATGATTCTAAAATAAATAACATTTCATGTGTATCATAATCAACTTAAAATAAATTTTTTAATTTTAAAATGAGTTAAATGTCATTTCAAAATTACGGTTTGTGGTAGTGACATCGTTTTCTCCAAACTTGAGTTTGGCTTTTTTCGTTTATTGCCACAGCTATGCTATGGTTTGTGAATAAAATATTTGACACAGGGTGACTTTGCAAAACATAAAAAATATTTTCATACCACCCACCAAATTCATTTCTTTTGATAAGGAGACCCTATTACTTTTGATTTTATTGGCTAAAATCTTTACTTAGTGTGACGATGATTGAACAACATTTGAAATGTTTTTTAAGTTAACTAAAAATTTAATTATTTCATCTCCTAAATTTTTACTATCAAAAATTTGTATGGGAAAAATATGACGAATTTCGATTTTTTTCTTTGATAGCCACTCATTTCATTTAATGTACACGACGTAACTATAAAGTACAAAAAAATACTTTAAAAATATTTATTTCTAATTTTAGAAAACTTTTAATATTTCAAAACCGTGAACATTTAAGCTCGCTCTTAAATTTGAACTCAAATATCAATATCAATACACATATCTAAAAATATGCTGAAATTTTTAGAAGTGTTTTTTGCTTATATTTTTATACTTTTGAATTTTAACAAAAAACAAAATTTTTTATTCTAAACATAAAACTCAAATTTTAAGGAATTAGTTGTAAATTTTTGAAAATGAAATTTTTGAAAGAATTAAATTCAAAACTATGTATTTATCATAGTAAAAACCTTTAAAGGTATCACAACAAAATACACCCACAGCGTATGTTTTTTTACAAGTAATGTTCCGAAGCAAAATGAACAAAGTCGGCGAAGGACCACGCCTACATTTAAATACAAAATTTTTAAAAATTAAGACGATACCTTCGTATCACTTCCAACATTTGACGTGCATGACGAAATAAGGAAATTCTAAATTTTATTTATATCTACCATTAGTTCTAACACACCATATTTCTAACCTGTTCCGCCCACATCCCTTTAAGCTACTCCAAAAAAATTATAACTGACCAACGTTTTTAGTTTTTGCATTAATTGAATCCGAAAGTGAATTCTACTCTTGACCTACGCCAATGTAGCCATTACCTGCATGCGAGTGGTGCATATATAGAGATGTAACTAAACGCTAGTGATGAATAGTTGCTAACATTTTTTGATATCGGGATTTATTTTTTTATTTTTTAACAACAGCTTAAAAAGATTATAATTAAAGAAGTTAATAATAAATTATAATTAAAAATTTCTAATACATTTTTTTTTTTTTGAGAGCGCTATTAATCTAATGATTATGGCCAGAGTGATGGTGCATATTGAGTCTTAATAAATCCCGAAAATCGCGGTATTCAACGATTCTCATCACCTTACATACGTACATACATATAATTCACAAACGTACGCAATTGTTTTTGAAAAATTCTAAATGAGTTGCATTATTCATATATTCTGCAATCTAGTTTCACATGCAATGTACTTCTTGTACATAGTACTTATATACTCACATTAATAAACTTTTTTCTAGACTATATAATTTACCGTTTTGCACTTTACACTTGCTCCTATTCTAATGTTTCTTTCGCTAGCTGCTTCTAGTTTTCCGCTAGTCAGTGCTCTGTCTATTATGCTAGAATGGTTGGTAAATATGTGCTGGGTCTGCCCTTTCTTGTTCCCGTTTTGCCACACCTTTTGCTGCCCGATCGATGTTTGTCCTCATTTGTGCAGCAAACATTCACACAAACATACCTATGAATGATTTGTATAGAAGTACATGACTACATTAGGGTATAAGTATACGAGTATAAGAGTGGGCTGAAATAACATTTTTTAGGTTAGAATTTGTGCTTTATGAAAGAAAAAATTTTATTTTAAAAAATATTATACGCATTTTCCAAATAGATAACTGCTGAAAAAATAAATATAAAAATGTAAAATAAAATACATTTTTTTTTTCAAAATCAATAAAAATATTGCTCTTCGCCATACATCGGAACTATAATTTATTTATTGAAATTATTTTTATTTTTTCAACCCACCCTAATATAGATATCTACTCAAAAAGCAGTGTGATATTGTTTGGAGGGTGTTTTAAAATGTTGATTTATTTACATACCGATAACATGACATGCCATTGTTGGCTCATGAAAATCAGATTTAGATTTATTTTTAACACGCTATTATTATTTGAAAGTAAACCGAAAATGAATACATTTTGTTGATAACAAATGAATTACCCAGAAATGAATGGGCGCATAATTTTTGTCTATGTTTTCGTGTATTTTATTTACTTTTGTAGTTTTATTAGGGTTCAGCGTGGCGTATGGGTAACCTCAATAAGTTGATCTCCAAAACTCGTGTCTGAACAGTTGGAGTTTCTGTCTAGGTTATTCCAGGACTGGTTCCAAGAAAGTCACCGGTCTCAAAATAAGTCACATGTCCCAAGAAAGTCACCGGTTTCAAGTACCTCACCGGTTTACAAACAGTCACTGGGCCCAAAATTTTACAGGGTCCAAAAAAGTCACTGGTACGCAAAATGTCGCTGTTTTAAAAAAGTCAACAGTTCCAAGAAAGCCACCGTTTTAAAAACAGCCACTGATAAAAAAAGGTCACGGGTTATAAAAAAAGTCACAAGTACGAAAAAAGTCGCTGGTCTTAGAAAATCACTGGTAACAGGCTCCAAAAAAATGCCTAAAGTCTCATGAAAGTCACCGAAAAAGGTCAGAGGTTCCAGGGAATGCAATAGTTGAGGGATGTAACTCGTAACAAAAAAAATCACGGGTTGCAAAAAAGTCACAGTTCCCAAAAAATTCTAAAGTTCTAACCAAGTAACTGAATTCAAGAACTTCACAGGTTTCGAAAATTGTCACAGGTCCCAAAAAGTTATATGGTTCCAACAAAGTCACTGAGTTCAAGAACTTCACAGGTTCCGAAAATTGTCACAGGTCCCAAGAAAGTATTTGTTTTCAATAAAATCACTGTTGCAGGAAATTCATCGGTTTCATGAAAATCGCGACTTCTAAGTAGGTCAGCTGTTCCACGAAAGTCAACGGATTCCAAAATGGCACAGGGAATAATAGTAGTACCAAAAAAATCACCGGTTCCAATAAAGTCACGGGCCCTAAAAAAAATCACCGTTTCTAAAAAAGATTTTAATGATGACGATGCCCTCAAAAAGTCAGCGGTCACCATAGTTATGGGCCCAAAAAATGTATGGTTGTAGAAATCTCACTGTTTCCATGGTTTCCAGAAATGGTCACCGGTTCTATATATATGTATATTGGTTAAAATTGCAACTAAAAACAAACTTAATTATATACCACACATACTTGCAAACGAGCTTCCGCATATATTTAGTGCTTTCGGTAAAGGTTTTATTTAAAAAACTATTTTCTATAATTGCTCAACTGCACGAACGAAATTGTTAACTTACTTTGGCTGTTACCATTTACCTAATCTCATTCTCTTTCTACAATTTCAGGCCACCCCACAGCCCAACAATGCCAACAACAACAGTCACAGCAATGACAACAACGAAAATAGCGGTCAACATAGCAATATCAGTGGTAATAGCACAACTAGGCCGCCTGAGGGTGAAGAGCAAGAAATAGCAATTGTAACAGCAACAACAACAACAGCAGAAACCGAACAGCTAGCACAAAACACCAACAAGACACATGATGGCTATGGCGCAGAACACTTGGATGAGGTGTTAGTGGTGCCAGTGAATGACACAAAAATGACTGCAGCAACAAGAACAACAACAACAGCTATGGCAACAAAAACAATAGAGGTGGCGGTTAAAACAAATACCAATACAGCTGATATCGATGACGGCAGCAACGAGTGTCTAATTGGGGGCGCAAAAAACAGCTGTGGCAACGTCATGGCAGCAAATGAGGCCACAAAAACGGTGCTCCACAGCAGTGCCATAGCACCCATAGCAAGAGAGGAAGACGACGCAGAGGAGGTGTGGACATCGGAGGAGGATGAGAGCAACGACATGGAAGATGGTTGTCAGGCGATGAACCGCAACGTGCAGGGATGCCTAAGTGAGGCGCAAACATATGTCAAACCAATTACAACAACAACAACAACAACGAACAGCACAACGCTAGCCGTGACAGTGACGCTCACATCAACAACCATGGCAACCGCCGCAGCAGAGAAGTCAACGCAGCGCAACACATCACGCGTGCGCACATATTTGAAAAAATGCAAAGATCGACTGACGGGTCAGCATCAGCAGCAGCAGCAACAACAACAACAAACGAGCAACACAAATGAGGCAACAACAGATGATGAACCTAGTGCCACACATGAACGGCTGCCAATAACAACAACGACATCAATCACACTGCATTTGGAAGACGAAAAGTCTAAAGAATTCACTGTCATGGCCGACGAAGTGTTAAAAGCTGCACCCAAAATAAATGCCAAACACAGCAGCACCGAGACAGAGGTGACGTGCGATGAGGAGGCGTGCAACACTGCATTAATTGCCACAAATGCGCAACAGGATCATGATGCTACACAAAAGCTATTAACAACAACACTTATTGAAAAATCAGATGATGAGGAGCGCAGCGGTGCTGAGGCGGAGGCGGATGATGACGAAACAGATGGCACTCTAACTGAGTTGGTTTACGAGGATATTGACTTTAGTTTGACGTCAACATTGATGGACAACAGCAGCATTTCGAATGTCAGTGTCGACCAACACCAATCGACACCGTTGACCTCTGAGTGTAAACAACAACAAGAGGAGCACGACACCCTTGCCACATTATTGCCTATTGAAGTTAATGACTTGGACAATTTACCTGTCGAAAGTGAGACGAGCAGCAGCAAGCAAAAACAGCAACAACAACAACAACTACAAATTGTGGGTGCACTGGGCTGTTTAGTGGTCGCAGATGTTGCGCGCGTTGAGGAGAAGAGGAATGTGCAAGAAGTTGAAAATTTTAAAGAGCAACAACAACAGCTGCTCGCAGCTAACTTCAACAGCTGTCCAACACTTGTCAAGGAAGAACAATTGGCGTGTGCTATACGTATGGTGAGTAGTAACAACAACAACTAAGTGAGTTCGAAGTCACTCAAGCTATTTTTCTATATGTAAATACACTGGTGGCGAAACTTAAATACGAGCTGCTAAGTAGTATCTTTAAAAATAATAAACTAACTCAAATGATACCTCTACTGGATTCTGCTGACCTTTCCATCTGGAGGTTCGTTGTATTCAAGGTGTTGCTATTAGAACGTTAATACAATTTTACCAATTGAGCTTGCAATATTCGCCACCAGTGTATTTTTACGCCATCTAATTTCCCAACTCTTCCCTCAATTGTTATCTCATCAACCAAAATGCGATCTTAAGCCATTCGTTCTGACTATAAAACTGAAAAACATTTTATTTTCTTCTTTTTTTTGCTTCTTCCTTTTCTTCCTCTTGATTGATTTGCATAGGATTCGGGCACTGCTGCACTGATTGATAAACACCTCGCCACCATTTATCCTGTCTATTCGGCGTGTACACGTGCAATTTTAATTCGTCAAGCACGTGATTTACTCGTTTGTTCGTATTTTGGTTGTCTGCAATCGTTCGAAATGCATTTCTTATGTAAATTTGCTGAAATTGCTGCAGAGTTGCGTCAACGACATGCCATTGGTGAGGTAAGTAATGCGATATTTGGCAAATTTGTTTTTGTGTAAGAAAATGTACTTGAAGAGTTCTTAGCATTACCTTGATAAGTAAAAAAGTAAAACAGTTGTTGTGATGAGGTAATACTTGTGGCAGACAGTCATTGGAGGAAGTTAGTAATTTTTGTATTGAGAAATTGAAAATGTTTTATCCATGTTCATGTTTCGAGTAGAAAGAAATGTTCTTTATTTTTTGAGGCGCCTAAATTCTATATCCAAGTTGAACCTCCAACTGTGTTCTAATATTAACTACAGTTGCAAGTAATGGTACTTTGGGCTGCATTATGACCTCTGCAACATACTCAGCTTAAGACCTCACTGAGGTTGAGAACGTCCCAGGTTTATCCTCAACAAGAAACATCAAGGGAACGAGGTTGACTGATTCTACCCCGCCTCAAAATCTAGTCATCTGGAGCACCGCGTTCGGGGGTGCCCCCCATAAATTCAGACAGATAAAATTCAGAATAACATAAAATTTTTCGGAAAAGTTGTTTCAGAAATCATTTTTCAAAAACCAAAAATTCAGAATCAAAAATTCAGAAACACCATTACGGTCATGCATTAACCCATTCGTTATCTACATTTTTGCTATATGAATGGGTTGTGCTGCACTTAATTGGTAAATATTTAAAATCATAAGCCATGAGCCGCCATACGTTAACCTATTGACGACCTCAATTTTCTTTTAACTCTGAAATCAAATTCTTTCACATCAAAATAGTTTTACATAGGCTTAAGTTGTTGATTTTTAGCGTTTTAACCCTTTAAACGCAATGCCTTAACCCATTGGTGACCTAAATTTTTATTTTTATAATTTCTAAATACATTTTTTTGTCGTTAATTTTAGCGTTTTGCAATTAACCCTTTGGTGACCAATTTTTTTTTGAATCGGAAAAAGTAGTTGTAGGGACACTTGAATTTCCTTAGCATTTCTAATTGACTTGAGTTATCGTTAAAAAGTTGTGCTTTGCTTTTTTAAATTCCAATTAATAATTTTAATGATGATGTTTGAAGTATGTTAGTAGTTTCTGCCAACAAGTAAAGCCATGTATAAAGGTTTCAAATTTTTTTTTTTTTAATTTTCTTTCCACCGCTGTTTTTTTCATTCATTCATTCCTTACTTCATGCAATGTCTTAACAATTTGCACGTTTTAATTAAATGTTAAATGATATGATTAACAATCATTAGCAAGTAAACAACTACGACAATATAAACTAAAAATACTCCAAGCACATACATACATATGTAGATATTTACTATACACAATTATACATAGCACTGAGAGTACCCATAATTATTTAAACCTCACCATTCATTAATTCTGTCTACTCATTGCACACTGTTACATACATATTTACATCCAACAGCTTAACAGCAACAAACTTCCAGCTGCTCGGTGTAAAAATTGGTCGAAATTGTAACAAAGCAATGCAATCGTATTGGTCATTGGAAGGCCAGAGTGCATGACTACTGGAAGCGAACTGGTCGCATAAATGAAAACAAATGTTAAACTTAACAGCGCGTTAACAGTGCCGCTAACAGTGAATATGAGCATTTTGCTAGTTGTGTTGCAGTTTGCTCTGTAGTTGTTTGCTGGGAATGTAAATAAACAAAAGTGAATTAGGGTTGCCGTTTTTCTTATTGATAAATGAATTTTAAAAAATAACTAAAATAACTAAAAATTATTTAATACGAACCTTCTATTGGGTGTAATTTTTTGACTTCTGAACTGAAACTGAAACCTAACAGACTTGTTAAATTCCCACTCGATTATTAAATTAATTGGATTGCATTTTTAAAAAATAATGATAATTTTAATTGCATTCAAAAATCAGCAACTACTAATTGGGAAAAAATCCAAAACAATAAGAAAAAAACAAAAAATAAAAAATAATCAATTAAAAAGCTTAGATTTTTTTTAAATTTTTTCTTTCTTAATTTTTTTTTTTTCTTTCCCTTTTTTCTTTTAATTTTTGCTTTTTATTTGGGTTTTTTTTTTGTTGTTTCAATTAAATTTTTTTTTTCGATTACAAGAACGATAGTTAAAATACACTAACTATGTATCGCTTTTGTAATCGGTACAAGAGTTCATTTTGTAAAAGCAGTGAATCAAACAAACAAAAATTCCAATAGGGGGATAAAAATGTAAGAAGAACAACACTGCCTCGCACTGTTGTCGCTGTTGTTCGTCATCGTTAACATGTGTATATTGTGTGACCAACGTCACATTTGTGGCACGAGATGCCGGCGTTGAATGTTTGTTGGAGCTAAACACTAGCTCCACCGACAGTTGTACCCATGACTTCGTCTACTTGCCAGCCGGCTTTGTTGTGACTGTATTATGCGCTGTTACTCATTTGCTCAGTTTAGCGAATGTTGCTGGTTTTTCTGTTATTCAGTTTTAGTTGGTTATTGCATTTGGTGTCACTCAGCAATGAGGCAATCGAAAGCCAACTAGCGACGGTCGTGGACGCGTTTAACGGACGAACAAGCAAAATCGAATTTTGACTTGTCGAGTAATACAAATGACTTGTATTGGTGCCACAACAACAAAACCTATAAAAATACCAAACAGTTTCGCTTTTTTCTTCGAATGTGAATTGAAGTGCCTTTTTTACGAATTTAACTGAAATTTTCGTTTGTTGAAGACACGGTGCGTGTAATAAAAAACGAATTTATAGCAAGGCCACACATGCTTGCAATAGAAATTGGAAAGTGAAATTTACTTGTTTTAAAAATATTAATGAAATATAAAAATTTTATAGCTAAATACTAAACGTTTATTTGTGCAACAAAGCAAAATATATTTTTATATGACCAAATTTTATGAGCTGATAAATTGAATTGGAAATCAAAAATAAAAACAAATTATTTAAATGTTTACGTGACTTATGAAATTAATTTGAAGTGCCTTCGTCGACTGCATACATATATACATATTTACAAACAGTTATGAAAATATTTGCTCAAAAATAAATTTAAACTAAAACTGATGAATTGAATATTTAAATGACTTACAACTCAAATTTATTTAAGTCAAAGTTAAGTGCGTAGTGTTTTTTGTGAATTACGAAACAGCGATTTTAAGTGAAACGTTAATTACTTTCAGCAAAAAAACATAACGATTTAAAAAAAAATATTAACAAAAACTAAAAAAATATTTTTTAATAATAAACCAAATCCAATAGAAATCTGACAAATAAGTTTCTACCACAAAAGCACTATACACAAAATTAATAAGTGAATACATTTTACTAAATAACTATATAAATGAATTCATTCATTATTCATTGTGCACTTATTTTAAACTATTTGGTGACCATTAATCACAAAATCTAAAAGATCTGTGAGTTTGAAAAATATATCACCATATCTATGAAAAATACTGATAAAGAAATGTGAATGTTTTTATTTAGAGAAAAATAATTAAGAGAAGCTCAATCGACTTCCTACATATTGTGAATTAAATTGAATGCATTCAGTGACACAGCTTTTGTTGACATAGTGCTAATAAGAACAATAATTTTGTGATTTTTCGCAGAAAATTTCCAAAATAAATCCACGCTTAGAAAAACCATTTTTGAAAAAGGTAAATGAAATTTAGTGTTAATTATAACAGATTAAGTCAGTGTAGTACCTAATAATTTTACCAATTAAAAATGAGCTAAAATAAAAAATTTTCAAATTGAAAAGTAATTGAAATCAATTTTAGTTATGTTAACATTAACTTTAGCTCAACTTAATTGACTCAAAAAAAAAGTCAAAAAAATATTGATTATTATAAGATTCCAAATTATTTTAAATTTACTGAGAAAAAATCTATGTAAAAATACAATTGTAAATCACTGCAGAAAGATTGAAATTAATCCTAAGACTAATAGTCAGAAATCGCAACCAATTGTATTCGTGTGACTAATAAACAAACTAACTAACAGTAAAAAAAAAATTATTAATTTATATCAAGTTATTTGATTATAATAGAAAAAAATAACAAACAAAAAATAGTTTTAAATAATTAAAATTAATAGTAAAATCAAATTTTTACCTAAACTACAATATGAGATTAAAATAAATGATTACAATGATTGAAAAAAGCTAACCGAAAATTATTTTAAAACAAAGATATTTACACTATAGAGCAAAAGTGATCACAAGATTACCAGTCAGCTGTATTATAATGAATTTTAGCGTTGTTCTTGCATTTTTCATTTAAAACTGGTACTTAATTTTTTGGCATGAGTGTTTTGCAATTATTAATAGACAAAAACAATAATAACAGCTTAAGAGAAAAAAGTTCCCCTTACCAACATTGAACAGCAACATGTACTCACTTTTGCTCTTACTCTATTTCCCCTAATGAATGGGAAGTTAACCGTTATTTTTCAATAAAAGATTACCTTATTTTGATTGATTTGTATTCCTTATTCATTTCTAATTTTCTTTAGTTGTGATTTTCATTAAATAACCTTCTTTTTGTGATTTAAATTAATATTTAAAAAAAAATGCCAAAAAAGCTTGAAAATTAATTTTAGAAGGCAAATCTACAAGACAAATCGCTGCTGAGCTACGGATATCCCAAGCTATGGTGATAAAAATTAAAAACAAATAAGAATTTGAAAGGGCCAAGTGCGAAAAATGGCCGCCCAATTATCCTATCTGGCCAAGATGCAAGGCACTTGGCCAGAAGTTTAATGGCTGGAAAAACCAAAACGTCAAAAAAAGCTACTAAAAGCATAGGAAGTAAGGCTAGTGCTTGGACCTCACGTCGGGCACTTAAAAAAATTGGATGTTTTGCCGCCAATATCCCCAGACCACCAGTGATCCGCCACCATATTTAACGGTTTCTATTACCTGGTGACTCTGGGTTGCTCTTCCGGTATCTGACCAAAAATTTCGAATGCTATCTGAATTGATTCGATTAATTTTACATTCCTCAGACCATATTACCCGTTTCCAGTCTTCTGTAGTCCAATGCTGATGAGCTAAGGCAAATGACATTCGCATTTTTCTATTTTTGGCAATAAGTTTTGGCTTTTAAGGCTTTTTGGCGGCAAAACATCCAATTTTTTTGAGTGCCCGACGTGAGGTCCAAGCACTAGCCTTACTTCCTATGCTTTTAGTAGCTTTTTTTGACGTTTTGGTTTTTCCAGCCATTAAACTTCTGGCCAAGTGCCTTGCATCTTGGCCAGATAGGATACTTGGGCGGCCATTTTTCGCACTTGGCCCTTTCAAATTCTTATTTTTTTTTAATTTTCATCACCATAGCTTGGAATATCCGTAGCTCAGCAGCGATTTGTCTTGTAGATTTGCCTTCTAAAATTAATTCTCAAGCTTTTTTGGCATTTTTTTCAAAATATTAATTTAAATCACAAAAAGAAGGTTATTCAATGAAAATCACAACTAAAGAAAATTAGAAATGAATAAGGAATACAAATCAATCAAAATAAGGTAATCTTTTATTGAAAAATAACGGTTAACTTCCCATTCATTAGGGGAAATAGAGTAAGAGCAAAAGTGAGTACATGTTGCTGTTCAATGTTGGTAAGGGGAACTTTTTTCTCTTAAGCTGTTATTATTGTTTTTGTCTATTAATAATTGCAAAACACTCATGCCAAAAAATTAAGTACCAGTTTTAAATGAAAAATGCAAGAACAACGCTAAAATTCATTATAATACAGCTGACTGGTAATCTTGTGATCACTTTTGCTCTATAGTGTATCTAACTAACTTAAATAAATTCAACTTAATGAATAAACTTAAACCACAAATCAATTCTTTAATTAATTGAACTGGATTAAAAACAACAAAATATAATTTAATTCCAAAAAGGTTTGGTGACTAGTTTAGCTTGGAAAATATAATTTAAAATCAGAACTGTTAAATA
Source organism: Sphenella marginata (assembly GCA_951509765.1). Taxonomy (NCBI): domain Eukaryota; kingdom Metazoa; phylum Arthropoda; class Insecta; order Diptera; family Tephritidae; genus Sphenella; species Sphenella marginata. Next base: position 11,958,569 of record OX608082.1, read on the forward strand.
ATGATTACTTGTAGTAATGATTGCCGGTTTGATTGATTATTTTCTTGAGAATGCATTTAATGGTTGATTATAATTTTTAATGATTATTTTTTAATAAAAATAATAAAATCAAAAGTAATCAGAAAAAAAGTTTTAAAAAAAATCAAAAGTAATCAGAAAAATTCAGATGTATGTAACTAAAAACTAAAAAAAAAGTAAAAAAATTAAATAATTTTTTTGATTATTCTTGATCTATTCTTTTTTTTTGGCTTTTATTAAATTTTTTTTTAATTACTTTTAATTTTTTTTAGTCGTAATCAATTTAATATTGCTTTTCCTTGAAAATAATTAAAATAATCATCACCAATGAAAAAAATCCATGTAATCAAGTGATTACTACTTACTTATTAAATTTAACAGGTCTGTTGAAAATAAATGAAAATAAGGTTATCCTAGTAAACAAAACGAAAAAAATTACAGCATAATTTTTATTTTTTGTTATTTAAATCAATTATTTGAAAATTGTCATATTTTTTCAGTCAAGTCAAATCTCGAGAAAGAAATAATAGTTATTTTTGGAAATTTCATTTTTAAAAGTCAAAAATCCTTATTGAATATTTTTTTTTTTTTTTGTAATCCAAGTTTTTCGCTTCTCCTAAAAAGTTTACTGTGAAATTATAATTTTGATTTATTCAATTAAGTCTTGAAATTATGAGTGATGAGCATTACTAACGCAACAACAGTCCAAGCTATGCATTTGTGTGTCGCCTTCAATGTTTCTCCCAGGTTCATTTGTCATAGAAACTCAACTGGCATTACTTCATAACTCATTTGCCAATTATAATAAATTTCTTAGAAAAATATTCTTCAACGTCAATTAACAATTTGTGAGCACCAACAAACACACACTCAACTATGAATCTGTATATGTATGTATGTATGTGAAAATGTGCAATGGCTTCGTTCTTTTCATTTGAAAAATAAAATTGACTTTCCTTTTCTTTTTGTCTTTGTCTTAGCCTAACTTGGAATAAGCTTTGTTTTTTTCATTATCTTAACTATTGGTAAATACTATTAAAAGTTTAATGACCCACTAAATGGCTTGAATAAGCCAATCGAATTTTCAGTGAATTTTGAACAATCGAAAGAAATACTGAAGTATGTATGTATGTATGTGTGGATTTAGTAAGAAATATTCGTCATTATATACGAGGAAAAGCAACTTGAGTACAATTGCAGTAAGGACTTTTAATATGCAAAAGTATAACTAAAAAGTCGGTCTTCACCTCGGTCATTTCTTTTTTTCCATCGAAATTTTGAGTTAGCCCGTTTTTAATTGTTTGCTGGGTTTGCGTAGTAATTAAAATGAAATCATTTTTTATTGCCAAAGAAAATGGGTTAGGTAACTAAATTAATTAAAGAAAATTTTAAAATTGATTTAGCAGTCAAATAATAAATATTTTATTAGTTAAAACACAAATTTTTAAAATTTAAATTGGCTTAGACATTTATTTATTATTGCTGTTTGTGTGACTTCATGAAATAAAAACTGTGATTTGCATATTTTTAAGGGTAATAAATGCAGTTTAAAATTGAAATTTTTTTTTCATTTTTTTTTTTTTTTTTTTTCAGTTACATAAGTGATAATTATTGATATTAAATAAATGCAGACTAGTTTTGGTTTGAATTTTTTTAAGCTATTTTTTACTGCCACCACTGTGTAGAGAAAGGCAATAAGAGATTTTCGGGCTATAAAATATAGCCTAGAATTTATTCTGCACATTTAGCTAGACATCGGTGAAAATTATATACAATTATTAGTAGCGGTTTTTGTGTGATGCGCGCGCAAACATATAGACATACAGACAAAAAGTTTAAAAACACTTGCTTTAACCTCTAATATTATAATAAGGAAACTCTGAGAGAATTAAGAAGAAATAAAGAGAATAAATTAGGAAAAGTACTACAATGGGGAGGCAAGAGCTGCCAATCAAATGAAATTCAGATCGCATCTAACGAGCTTATTTTGAAGCGCTTCGGCGACAGAAGTGTTGCTTACACGTAGAGTATTTTATTAACCTCTTCTTGCTTTAAAAATGTAAAGCTTTTTGTTTTTTCAATTTTTCGGTTGTATTTTTCATTAAATTTCGTATGTAGGCGCTCGCTTGGGCACTCCATCCATCCGCATGCTTACAAAAATTATTTTCTTCTTTTACCGTCACCAAGCACCATGACTCGTGTCAGATGCTGCACAACAACAACAACAAATAATTCGTGTCGCAACACTTGTGTCTATAAACTTTTATCGGTTGACTTTTGTTTGTTTGTACATAGATCCATCTTAAAGTCAACTATAGAAATTGTTATCATTCATTTCTTTGTTTATTATTTGTTGTTGCACGTCCAAATGCGCTGCGGCTGCTTGTGCCACTTGACTGTCAAATCGACCATGACTTAATGAACTATAAACAATGCTGGCAATTTGTTTAAACAATAAAAATTATTATTTTTTCTTTTATTTTATTTTTTTCATGAATTTGTGAATATTTTTGTTGTAAATAAATACAAGTTGCATGCCACCTAAACATCATCGTATTTATTGTTGTTGTTGTTTTTTTGTTATTGTTGTATTTGGCCAATTACAATTTAATTTTGCTAAACAAACGATTACCGAATTTGCTAGTTTTCAATTGCCGTTGTAGCTGCTTGCGGCATTGGAGCTAGTGCCAAAAGACCCCAAAGCTTCAAAACAGTTAGCTGGTGATTTTTAGTAATGGCATTACTTTTTTTGTTGCTATAATTGTTTTTGTTTTTTTTGTTTGTTTTTTGTTGTGCTGACTGGTGCCGCTGTTTGTGTTTAACATTTGGCATTGCCACTTAAGGTGACTGTGATTGCCGTGGTAGCGTTGGTGGTGATATTATGCTCGAGGTTTCATACTAAAATGTATGCCTACAGTGTTGTGCAATGAAATAAGAACACTGAATTTTTGTTTAATGAGAAACGCATAGTTCTTACATACATATGTATAAAAATATTGCAAAAAACGGATGGCTATATATTAGAGTTAATACAGAAAAGTACTTCTTATTAGTTTAAATAAGTGAAAACAACAATTTTTAGAATTTTTGTATGTTTGTTTGTTCGCGCATCACTCAAAATCGGCTGCATGGAATTGAGCGTAATTTTTACTGATGCATAGCTAGATATCGAACTTGTAGTCTAGCATCCGTTCTACAGTAAAGATTTATTTTATTACCATACACAGTGGTGGCAATATTAATATGAAATATCTATCAATCTATGAAAGAAGAACATATATTTATTTATTAAAAGGGCTAACTCAAATGGCAAATAAAAATCTTGTTTACTATTACTTTTTAACAAAAAAAAAGAAAATTTTTTTAATTTATTTTTTAAAATTTATTTATTTTTTTTTTCATTTTTTTACGTTTCTAAGTACAAATTCTTATGCATGCCAAAATATATAATTTTTTCAAATCACATTAATAAATACTTTTTTCAAAAAGTTTATGTACTTTTCTAAAAAAAAAAAAAATTGAAACAGCGGTTCTATTATTTGTTACAGCACTCTTCACCCACAAGAGTAAAGCTACATATATTTTTGTTTTCTGCTGCTTACTGCTATTTTATCTCCACTTTTTCAATTACTTCATTTCATTGCCGCCTTGCTTCGTCAGCTTTTTTTTTTAATTTTATCTTCTTTTGTCTTTTTCGATTGCACTTCACCTAATTTTTGTGTTTTTTTAGCGGGGGTGTCACGATTTTCAAATTATGCTACGCAGACGTACGTTGACTTTAATTTCAATTTATTTTGCAATTAAATGTTTTTTTAGCGTTTTATATTTACTTTTCAAGCAAAGCGTTGTCAAGTGCAATGTAGCTAAAGTGGCTGTTGTTTCGTTGCCATAAAGTTCGTTGCTTGAGTCTTTTGTTTTAATATTTATTTTCTTGCTTTTCTACTTTTTTTTTTGTTTTTTTTTTTTTCAAACCAAATTCACAGTCACAACCGCAGTTAAAAAGTCACAAATTAAATATGTTATACAGCAGCTTTGCGTTGGTTTTGTTGTTGCTGCCTGCTGCATGCTGTACTTTGAAGTTGAAGGTCTTCCTTATTTACTGCTACTACTTTTGCTGACATTGAAAGTGAAAGAATGAATGATGAAAAACACGTTTTCTGTTGCAGCCGTAAATTTTGCAATAAAATGATTATATCAACTAAACAACAACAACAATAACAATAACGCTAAATACTGCATTGACGACGCGTTCATTCAACGTGACAAACAAATTACTATCGCTTTCTTGACTTCACAAAATGTGCAGGCGTTTAAAAGCGTTTATTTTGCTTCATTTGTTTTTGGTTTTTTTTTTTTTGTTTTTTTTTTGCGCACAACAATTTGACGATGATGATGCATTTAATTGCTCAATTTCCTGGCACTTTTACTTTCGTTGCGCTTGGCTTTGCTTGAGTAAAAGCTGAGAATGTCGAAAATACAAAGTTCCCGAAGTCATGCGTGGTATAAATCAATAGTTTGAGTGATTGAAATGTGTTTGAGGATTTTGAAAATTATGTAAATAATTAGGAAATAGCCACGGTTTTCAGTAATGAGGGTAAGAAACCTGATTAAGTAAATTTTTTTGCAGTTGTTGTTGATGTTCAACGCTTCATGTAGTCATTCAATTTACCTTAAAGAACATCATAAAATACGTAAAATGTAGTTACCATTCAAACAAAACCAAAACAATTAATTAAACCTATTTAAACTATAACAAAAATCGCTGCTATGACGCTATAAGCTCGTATCTTATTCGCACATAAATTTAATACAAGGCTCTCCAGAAACCCTACAAAGGCGCTAATTCAATGCTACTGCACCTCAAAGTAGCCACGAAGGTTTTGCAAAGAAATCAATAATTACAATAAATGTGTACAAATTCCTGTATGTTGTTGTTGTTGTTTACAAATAGTACATTCGATTTGTTGAAATAAATTGGAAATGCAAAATCAGCCTGCTATGCGCTAAATAAAACAAAAATTGAAAACATTTTTTGCGCAAAAAGAGACTTGATAAAAAAATTAAATAACTACGAAAAATTTTGCAAGTTATGTTTGCGCTAATATTTAACTATTAATTTTGGGTTCAAGGGTAATGCATACAAATTTTGCAAACATTTTTTTGGTGATTGTTGTTTTTTTAATTGGCGAATTTATTGAAGTAAATTAAAACAAACTACAACATTCTCCTTTGCATGAATCCCTGCAATCAGGAACCGAAATAAAAGTAAATTTTTTTTTTTTTTTTGGGAAATTACTAACTTTTCTGTCGTCCTAGGACTTCCAAAATCTCAAAATCCTGCCCACAATAACTTAAAAATTAAATTAAAATATCTACTGCAAGTTTTCGAATTTTAGAATCCGCAGTCTTTTCGAAAATGGCAAAAATGCTTCTAGAAGATAAAAAAAAAACCTTCCCGTTTTCTCCCAATACTATTGTTTGGTCCCAATACTCTAAGCCCCTACACGGCTCCATCTGACCAATTTTGTATTTTATCGCAATTCCTTTGTGCCTTTCCCCCACTTGCTGTATGTTCGTACTGCAATGTATGCCCTCCACCAAATACCCTGAAATTGCTAAAATAAGCGTAAATAATATTTTCGACAATTCACTATCTCACACACACACAGCCACACCTCTGTTTAGTTGTTGTATTTTGTTTATATATTTTTTATGAGTCATTTTATGTACAACTTTTACATTAAACAAACATTTTTAACTTCATTTCGTCTATTGCTGTGACCCAATTTGAATTGCTTGCAATTGATGTACTGTTGTTGTAATTGGAAATGTTTTATTTATTTTTTGCTGAGCCCTTGCCTGCAAATTGGTGACCTAAAAATTTATTTTTACTATGTTTGAACACATCTGTTTCAAGTAAAAATAATTGAGAGCGTGTTTCTTTTGTAATCTACAAATGTTCAAATATATGAGCGAAGAATGCAATTATTTTTGGGGGAAGTAGTAGAAGCAGTCTTCTTTAGCCAACTTGCAAAATTTTTCTTTTTAAATTCGAACTTCTTTAATTTAGCAAATTAGCGGTTATATTCAATTTGTTCGACGACTTCGCTGACCTATTTTTACGTCATATCAAAGCAGCGAGCAAATGTTTTAGTACCAACAAATATGAAGCTAAGTATCTCTATGTATGTATAAATATGTATCTATATATAGGTATACCTAAGATGTTGTACAATTCCGCTTTGAAGATGAGCAATGTACACTTTTTGGCTAAATAAAACAAGTGATGGGTGGTGCTACATAGCCAATAATTACATACGCGAGGCGTGTAAGAAACACATGTAATTAAGAATTTTAAGAAATAGCAAAAATGGTTTTTAAAAATAGAAAGCTCAAATGAAAGTGAATGGGTAGTATGAAAGAAAAGTAAAGAGAAATATTCAGCGAGTGGACTTTAAACGCAAAAAAAAACCTAAACTTAAAAGAAGAGAGAAAAGAGTAAGAAAAAATTAAAACTAAATGAGACAGTTATATGGGGAAAATTAGTAGCAAAGTGAAAATAAATATCAGCAGAAAATGGTAAAAAAAACGAGTAAGAAGAAAAAATAAATGACCATAATTATGCTGAAACCTAACAAAAACGGTTACACGACCGGTAAGTGTAAGAGGTACCTATACATTAATCGTATCCATAACCAAAACGGTAACCGATACTATAAAAATAGTCATAAGATTAACCTTAACCGTAACCGTAAACATAACCGTAATCATAACCATAACCATAACCATAACCATATTCATAAACATACCCATAAATATAATCAGAGGCAGAACCACAATCATAAACATAACCATAACCATAAAAATAACCGGAACATAACCATAACCATAAAAATAACCGGAACATAACCATAACCATAACAATAACCATAACCATAAGCATAACCACAAACATAAATAATGGTAAGAGATTAATATATATACCTTTTTTAACAATTAGAAAATAATACTTCAAAGATGCTCAACGAAACCCTTGCCTGCTGTTGCAGGTTTGCACATGGTTACATTTACGGTTAAGTTTTAGCTAGGGTTGCCTTTGAAGTTATGTCTAGCTATGGAATATATTTATGGCTATAGTTAGGATTGTTGTTATATGTATATGTATGTATATAGCTAGAGTTACGGTTACGACTAAAGTAATGTTGTTACGGTTATGGCTACGATTGCTGAATTTTGGAAAGTTAAAGCGACAAATACCGTTAAATTCTTTGCTACTATAAAGGATATTACTACGGCTTTGAAAATCTTAGGTTTCAGCTCCATTTGAGGTTGAGGTTATAATTTTAGCTATTCTCGGGTTCCATGCACTTTACGTTGTCAACAAATATTTTTTTTTTCATTTTTTTTTTATTTCTTTCTAAACTGTTTGAAAATTAATATATAACAACATTTAATGAGCTTTTCCTTATGTTATTAGACGTTCAAATTGGTGCTTTTCAAATAAACTTTGGAAAAAGATTTTTATCTTAATTTGATTACAGTTCATAGTACTTTATTCATAAAAATTTAATTAATTATTTTCATTTAAGAATAATTACTCCACTTAAGCTTACTACTTAAAGCACTTAAAGAAAAAGCACATTCTTACAACAACAACAAAAAGCAAAAAAAAATATTTATCATAATGCAAATGAATGTAAACAATTAGTATTCGAGATAAGCAAACATACTCCAGTTCATGGCGCATAAGTTCAGCAGAAACCAGATAAAGCTTATGAAGATGTTTAGAGGTCTGGAAAATACTAAATGTATTCAAGAGTCTAAGAGATATCTTAATGGGTTCTTAGTACTTAACGAGATGGTATTAATTAGTATGCATTTCGGTACAATGGAATTTTGAGAAAAACTGGCACCCGCATCAAATAAAGAACGCTCTTAAAGGTTCTTTGGATATTTAAGATTTTGATACTTGAGAAATGCAGACAGTTGAATTAGAAAAGTAAACTTTTTTTTTATGTATACAAATGTTTGTATGTGTGTGAATAGATAATTTTATTTGCTTATACATACATATATGTATATAACTAGGTATGTAAATATGTGCATTTTTTTAGAGAGGAGTTTAAAATTTGTTTCGGTTAACAAATTGTTGATACAAAAAATTAAAAACATAACAATTTTTTAATCAACAATAAATGTTGGTTCCACAAAAAAAATTTATTTTCTTGTGTTCTTGAACCTGCAGTAGGTCCCTTAAAAATCCAATAAAAAGTTAAAAAACAAATTTGATAAATATGAAATAGGAATTGATTTTTTTTTATAATGTTGGACAAAAATTGTTTCCGTTAAAATTATTAATATTTTTTTCTATGCATACTTTGTAACATTCATGATCTCAAGATTTGTGATAAAAATACAACAACAAAATGAGACAAAAAAATTGTATTAATTTTCTTTTACTAATCAACAAGAAAAAAATGTATTTTATACCATCCTAATGTCAAAGCAAACCAACAAAAACTCAACTCAAATCTAAATTCATTATAACTTACGAATGTGTGCCAGCAATCTTTATTGTTTATTTATTTAATAAGTAAGTGACACAATATATTAAGGTGGATCAAGTTATAGGTGGCAAAACATATGAGATAAAACAAAGCGAGACGATCTAAGAAACGACGGATACAGTTATTTAGTCTGTGTAAGATCTCATATAATTTTCTATCTAATGTATTATAAAAGAGTTTGCGGCCTCGTCCAGATACTTTCTCGTCGGAGATGGCGCTCAGTAGAAATATAAAATGAAAAGCTGTTTGCTATATAACCTTTCAAAGGTAGTATGAGACATTTCACTTCATTAGCTACTATAACAATTCTTAAATGCATTGCTAATTTTTCATCATAATAAATAATGCCCCACTCTAATGTGTATAAATTGTCGTAACTCATTTCATAATCATTTAGGGCGTAGGGTGTTCAGCCCTCTTCATCAAACATAAACCATTCATTATGTTGTCGCTTATTTAAGTACACACGAGTTACTCTATTTACATCTTTGAAAAACTCAATCAAGTGTGCTAAGCCGTCTGTTTGGCAATTGAGCTTTCGTGCGAGTATTGAGCTTGTGAGTACGAATAACGATCGCTTTATGGTGGCGGTGGCGGATCAAAAATTGTATGAGCAAATGTAGTTGGAAGTACTCTGCGCTATTGTAGGCCTATTTTGTGCACTTCAAAATATTGTATGCTAGGGGAAATTTATTGTTTACTTAAGCTTACACACACACACACGAAGGTGCGACATATGCGACTAATGGTGGAAATTATAAAATACAACAAAATTAAATTTTTTTTTTTTTTTTTTCATTTAAATCTTGCTATGATGATGAAGTATGGCTTTTTTGTATGGAGCTGTACAATTTTTATTAGGACTTTAAAAAGGGTTAAGTAGTCGCATATTAGGGTGGGTTGGAGAGATTTTTTTTTTAGAATTTGTTCTTTATAAAAAATTAATTTTAAAATTTTTCTACTCAAATTTTTTGGGAACCCATGCTATTTTGTAATAACAAAAATTATCAAAAGTGCTAGCACTAAAAATTGTCTGTTTAAAAGTGCTCTCAATGGAAAGGCAGTAGTTGAAAAAATTATTTTAATGTTATTTTTGGTTTGTTAATTAAATAATAATATACATAAAATATACTTTCTTTTGTTTGAGTACAAAAAATTCTAATAATAAAACAATAGAATCCATCAAAATGTTTCACAAAAATTCTTAAATATTTCTCTATCAACCCACCCTAATACAAACTCTAAATCATATACATACATGCGTACCTCTATAATATTTGTTTATAAATTGTCACGCGCTTTTTATTGAGGATTTTATTTTTTTAATGCTGCAGCATTGTGGCACTTCGAGTGACTTGAATAGTAAATTCTATGTGTGTTGCAAATGAATCTAAGTTTTCGAGTATTGCGCCAGTTGCATTGTGATTTAATGTTTTCCTTCTGTAGTACCATTTAAAAAGTATGTCCCTTTGTTATACCGGAAATAGCATATTATGGTTTTGGCTATGGAATTAGTAATCGTGCGCATATATGTATGGGCACTGTTTGTGCAATTAAGTTTTCCTACACGGCTAAAAATTTGAGTTTACATTTTAAACCGTTCGCCAGATTAAGTAATTTTGTAAACTTTCTTGTAATAAGTTCCAAACTTCATTTTTCTCAAAACAGTTTTGTGTGCGCCGTAGTATAGTAGAACAGTTTGAGATGTTCTTCGTCTTCTTGGTGATTGCTGTTTCCTATTTTGCTTTGTTATTGCTGGGCTCTTTGTTGCTGCTCAATATTTTTTGTTGTTGTTTTTTTTTTGTTATTACTCTTCTCTTTCCCGTTATTGTTGTTTTCTTTGTTAAAATTTCTCTAGGCCTATTGCTTATATTTGTTTTATGAGATGTTTTAATTATTTCAGATTTGTTCACAATTTTTTTGTGAAAATTAATGTTGTTTTTACTGTTGTTGTTGTTATTATCATTGTGCAATATTTGTTAGTTTTGTAGTCATAGTTCTACTCAGACCTTTTTAGAAGAAGTTTCATGTTAATTAGCCGCTCTTTAAAAAAGTTACATACTACACGTGATTGGTCCCTTGCAGGAACATTCAGCAATTTAGTTTATATTTTTAGATATGGTGAGTTCACTCATCGCGAGTCTTAAGAAACAAAATTCTCAGAGATCTCCATTGAAAAGTTCCAAAACCTACACTGTTCAATTCAGAAAGCTAGATTCCCAATACCGCTGACAGCTCGCAATCCAACTTCAAAATCAATTCAATGCTACAAACGGCATTCAATACTGCCACTCAAAGTTGCAACAACAATTAGAATGAACGTTTGAGCATTCACTCGATAGATCAATTTAATCTGCGTTCAATAATTTATTATCGCATGGCATTGACACTTCCACGTTACGTTCACAGCGTGTGCTGATGCCAAGAATCATAAACGCGCCTTCCACCGAATTGGCAGCTCATGGCAATCTCATGACCATTGCACTGACTGCTGCAAAAGCAAAATTTCCTGAGATTTTCTTTCAAAATGCTGGTGGTGGCACAATAATGCGCTAACATGCCAGTACAACTTCTATTTACAAATTTATTGTTAGAACAACAAAATTAGAAATGCCGTACAGCAAAGACTCGCTTACTTGGCGGCGCGTTGCACACATATTTGGCCGTTAACTTGCTGCTACTTCCTGGAGCTATTTGTGCCGCTTGACACTGAGTCTACTAGTAAGTTGGAGACCAGAAAATACGGAAAATTACGCTGCCGCATGGCCAAGCATTGATCTCTGGACGTAAATATACGCGTACGATTGCTTTGTTGCACATGCCACATGCCACATGCTTGCGTTGCACGGTTTGTTTGCTGGAGTTGAGCGTGCGCGCGCGCTCATGTAGTGCACTTTGTTGTTGCATTCGTGTATAATTTGCGCTTTCAAGTGCTTTGAACTGTACGACATGATCGGCGTTTGTTGGTGATAATGAATTGAACATTCATTCTGCAAACATGTTTACCGTACGCGCCACATGACTTTTATGGTAACAGCGACAACAGTCAAGCAATGCCGGCAAGCGGTGCTGCAAAGTGTTGACTGGTGGAGGAATTTCGATTGATTGTAGAGGTTTTGGAAATTTATAGAAATGATTTCGGCTAACGTTTTTTAAAAGTGACTTCGTTTAGTTTTAGAAATAAAAACAGACCCTTTCAAAACCCAGGTTTTTATTTACACCGGAAATCCCAAAAAAATATTTTTTATCGAAACTAAAATTCTTCATATAAGTTTTGTGAAAATATTTTGAAAAAAAGTAACACTTCTGATCAGCAAGCAGTTTTGGGAAAAAATTAAGGTAAAAAAATTTTTTTTGGAACAATTTTGTTTTTCACATTTTGAAAATTTAAAAAAATATTTAAATAATTCCAAAAAGAGGGCATCTGGAAAAAAATTTGAATTTTGAAAGATATAGAAATTCAAAAAAAATTCTTGATTAACTGGTTTGAAACCCATGGGAATTCGGAAATTGAGATCCGAAAAATTTCCTAATGGACAAATCAATTTACAAAAAAAAAATCAAATATAAGAAAACCAGAGAAGAATTTTTGAATTTTAATATAAAATAAAAAATAGATTTTGAGCTTACTTGAAATAATTTTTACTTAGGAAAAATTTTGTTAAAAATTTTACTTTTGAGAATAAGAATAAAAAAAAAAAATTAAAAAAAAATCAGAATTTGAAAAATTCCAATTTTTTGCAAATAATAGGCATTTCTGAATATATTTGAATTTTGAAAGGCAACAATGAGAATTGGGAAAACCCGTCCTTGCCACTAGCCAATACTGGGAATGGATTTAAAATTTTTTTTTTAATATGAAATTAATTAAATCAATTTTGGAAAAAATGCATTTGATCTAAAAAATTTTTAGTGAGTTTCTGGTTTAAAAGAAAAATTAAAAAAAATGCAAAAATATATATAAAATAAAAAAAATATTATTAAGAAGTTCAGTATATGTGCAAAAAGTTATATTTCTTAAAAAAAATGTTTTTTTTTAAATTTCATCAAAATTTTAATTTTTAAAACTTCAAACAATATTCAAAAACTGTAAAAAATGTGCCGAATGGCCCGAATACCAAACAGCTGGCAACATTGCCCACAATCACAGCCGCGTTGGTGGGAGGAGCAAATTTCTTGCGTGGCGCATAAATGACCAAGCAGCAACTCTGCCGCTGCTCTAACGCTACCTATTTGTATTTTAAATTGCGTGAGGCAGCTAGCGAGCGACATATTTGCTTTTGTTTCTAATATTTTTTCCTAAGTCAACCATTGCTGGCTGTCTGTCCGGCGGTGTGTTGTTTGTCCATGCCGAGTTGTCCGAGTGAAATGATTGCGCACATGTTGCATTCATTTGTTAAAACATTTTGCATTGCATGAAATAAATAATGGAAAAGCCGCGTTTTAGTTAATGCTGCAGCTTTGACTAAGCTTCTTGTTGTTGCTGTTGTTGCAACTGCCCCACTGCGTTTGTTGTTGCACGCTGCTGCTGTGATTGCGACTGCCGCTGCCGCTGCTGTAATGATAATTTAGTAAATAACGTTTTCCGGTTGCACACACACACACGCGCACACATCTACACTCGCTTGCCACACATCGACTTGTAGTACACGCGTGTTTGCCACATGTTGCACAAATGCTAAAAAGTCAAACGCTGCAGCATACATTAGCCCGCTAAACATTGATTTTGTTTTTGCATTAGGGATGCTGCATTCGCCTTTTGCCACGCAGTTGAGGTTCACTGGTGTTTACACGCCACTCCACAACGAATTTAAGCCCGAAATGCACTGCCGTGGCCTGGCAATTTCGGCCGCAATTTATGATGTGCGCCGCTTTTTGTATACAAATTTCTTTGAATTTATTCGCGAATATCGTAAAATTAAGCTATGTTTACTTTTTAAGTAAACATTTTGAACAAATGTTTTACAGAGTTTTGCTTTCTTCCAGCAATGCGTGAGTGCAATGACATCAACTTTCGAGTATGTGGACGAGCGGGGAAAGTTTCGGTGATGGAAGTGCTTGTTTCACATTGATGCTAATTACTGAAAATGCTACATTATTTCACTTGTCTCAAAGGTGATGTGCCATAATGTCAATGGAATTAATGTCATTGAAGTTAATTCACTTTTCAAAAGCGCCTTTACAGTGAAAATTAATAACAAATTATTTTGGTTGTAAACGTCATTGACTTTAATGCATACATATATAAGGTAGTGACTTTAATTCCATTGACATTATGGCACATCACAGACTCAAAACTAGGCATGGGACTATTGGAATAAAAATTATTCAAATAAATAAAACTTTTATTCGGCGGTTACAAAAAATTCGAATAGTATTTATTCGAATTTTTTTATTCATTTATTCGAATAGTATTATTCGTTGATTCGAATAGTACTATTCGAATATTTTTGTTAATAGATTTTTTAAACGATATTCGAGTCCAAGCCCCCCTATTCGAAATACAAAAAGGCACACCTTTCAAGAGCTGCGGATAAAGGGTGTACTAGAAATTTCATTTAAAAAAATGAGGTCCCCCTTCCCAAAATCCCAGATCCGCCATTGGCCCAAAGTATCTATTACGCACTTCTGATTATCAATTCCTTATTAAAGCAGAACGTAAAAGCTACTAATGTTATCATTAAGAAAGAGCAAAAACAAAGTCTACATACACAGCTCAACAGAAGTTTATGATAAAGAATAAGGAAGTAGAAGTATTAAGGAAAAAAAAAAATAATCGAACAGAAAACGTCGATAAAAATTATTCACTACAAATTCAAGCACACACACACACACACACACACACGAACTGCAAACCCAGTGTCATGTGGCATGTTGCATGTTGTTGTTTGTACTTTGAAATGCTTACAACGGAACTCTTGCCATTGGACGAGTGCGCCGCGACGTTCGCAGTTTTTGCGCTGATAAAGGCGCTGTGATTGTTGTTGGCGACGAACCAAATGGACGTGCGGTGACAGTGATGTGCCATTAATGCAACATGGCTTCCACATAATACATACATACAAATGCGCGTCAATAAATATAAACAAACAGGCGCAACAATAACATACGAAATAACATAACTTAACTGCCGCAGTGGCAATAAATAAGTAAGGCAAACAGTCAATAGCCGACAAAAAGACGGTACCGTTGAACGTTTGAATGTACAATATTTGTTGTAATTGGCGGAGGATGAGGGACACTTCACGCCTTCCATGCCACACATGGACTGGGTTTTTTGTGTCGTGTTGTAAGTTCTTTTGTAAGTTCCATAGAGTTTTCAGCTGTTGGTCGAATTGTTGTAGTTAGACTCTAATGTTGTTGTTTTATTTTCAAAATATTCAAGAAGACAATTTTTTTTTTTTTTTTTGGCGGCAGTCATGACCATATTAATATGTAAATGTATGTTTTTATGCGTATCATGAGAATATATCTATGACTGTATCAACATTAGGGTGCCTTAACAAGAAAATGTTTTTCAGAAAACCGTCCAAAGTTTTTTTTTTTGGAACGGCAAGAATGCTGGATGAAGGTGGGCTGTAGTTCTCCTGCACTGTTTCCTTTGTTTACTACTCTAACATTCAGTTCATCTCACCCACTCTCGCTGATGACCCCTCATCAGGAAATCGCAGACCACACCAAACATCGTCCATCAAACTTTCTACGGAACAACCGAGATGATTCCGAACTCTCAATTTTCTTATGGGTGGTAAAAGAATCTGCTTCCTTCTCAAACAACAAACAAAGCGTGCCACTCTAATGTACATAAATCGCTTACATTTCTGCATATTATTTGTCAACGCATCGACGTATTTTGTTGAACGGCTCAAGCGCATTCCCGCTACGTAATAAACCGCACGTTCTTGCCTTCCGCTGCCATACAACAACAAATACAAAAAAGCAAAAGCATGACGCGTGTGCAACAAAATAGAGACATACATATGTTTGAAGCTATAAAAAAGTGCATTTATTGCTTCTACGGTACGTCTTCCTGTCCACTGACCGCTGCTTAGCCGCACCCTGCGCTGTCTTCTTTAGTCAGAGCAACACTGCGTACCACACACACACACTCGCAATATTCATTCAAACGTGCTACAAACTTTTTTACGCCAACTTACTGATTTTATGATTTTCTATTTTTCTCTCTTTCTTTTTTCACATTTCTATTCTTTAATTTGTTACGTCAATTTATGCGTTTTTTGTTATGTACTCGTAAGCACTCTTTTGCTGTAGTGAAACTTTCCGGAGCCGTAAAAGAAGTGTGGAAAGTAAACTAGTCTGAAAAGGTGCGAGATTTATTCCACTAAAAATCTGAGACTCCAAAGATGTTCACCAGACCAGATTTCCATAAAGAGGTATTGCCCTTGCAGGTCTGCCATGAGGAGAAAGTTCGGATTTTTGTTAATACAAACAAGGCTCCCCACAGTAATATTTTTTAGTAAAAATAAGTAGCAACTTTTAATAAGGCTCAAGAAGCCCACTAAGACCTTATCACTATCAGAACCTAGTCCGTTACTATCCATTAGTTTTAACTACAACGGCCATTCAAGGGCATCAGAATTCTTTCTTCTTCGCTGAGAAACTCATTCATATTTCTTACCAAACTTATCCACTTCAGTTGAGGTTGGGACATGAATTAGACGCTTAGCGACTCCTTTGATTCGTACTAGTTGTGAAGTAGTCTAATACTAGTCGCTTTGTCTGCTGGGTTCGTTTATTTATTCACGCAGCTAATTATGATGCAAGACATAGTTGCGCCGCATTTGAATAATTCAAGGCTAAATCAGGTAATGTCTCACCGTTGAATTCAATGTGCAACGGCATTATGTGGAGAATTTAGAATTTAGAATGAGTGTCCATAAACGTCCATGTGAGTATGACTCCACAGAAGGGCCACTGACCTCACAACTATGCTTCGAAGTAACCCAATAACAAATTTTGTTTGAAATTGATTTGAAGTAAAATAAAAATCTAAATCGTTTTTCAATTTTAAATGTTTACTCTCCGTTGCATCTCCTTTGGAGCGCCTACCCGTTCTACAGAAAAACGGCACATTTTCCACACGTAAATATTAACTGAGTTATCCACATGAGAAACTCTTTGATATCAATTTAAATTCGAACATCAATCTTCAATTAGATTCAAATGAAAAAAAAAATTGAAGCCAGCGCCTGCCTAACCTCACTTTTACGTTTTTGCTTTTATGCAATTCAATAGTATCACAATCGATAAATTTTTTTTTATTTTATTGTTTAAAAGTCGGTGCACATTTATTCAATTAAATTCTGTATTAAAAATTGTGTGACTTCCCTGAAATTTGTTTGATAATTCATTTTTTCACGGCACAGGATTTTTTCACGTGCTTTTCATTTTTTGACATATGATTGACCAGCATTGCCATACACGCTAAAGGTGAATAAAATGTTCAGCAGCGTTACCATATGAAAACATGTGAAGTTATACTTTAAAGTGACTTCCAATGACATTCGCTTTGAAAACAAACTTTGGAAAAAAGGTTTAATCTTAATTTGATACTCAAGCTAGATATCCGAGGCAGAATCTACAGAGTCCGTAGTCGAGCAGCCCAAAGGCACCATAGAGATTCGTATTGCTGATAAAAAAAAAGTTCAATCGTTAGTAGATGCGTAATATATTACGTTGAGACCCTCGGCGAGACCGAAATTATCCAGTTGAAAGTCACGTCTGCAGTACCAATTGTTGGGAGGGGATTAGACCATAAACTTCAGAGCTTTACAACTTATCTACTACAAACCACACCCTCACCATAAAATTAATTACATATTCGGTTTTAACGGCACAAAATTTAAAAAAAAAATCAACTTTTGCCACCCACTAAAGCTCTGCACAATGCCTTACATACCTAGCTATATTAGTAGTTGTATGTAGTATAACCAGGTACATGGTGTAATAACACGAAACTATAGTCAGCTAACTTTTTTGCTCGTAAAAATCCTTGCATGCCATTGAACTTGAGAACATAAACCATAAAAGAGTTGTAGTTGCTGCAATGTAATAAAACATATTTACATAACTACCTTTTGCTGAGTGTTCTCTGCGAAAAAATACGGCGTCTAATCTCTAAAGAGAGTGGACTGCGATTAATACCTCACGAATGATTGAACCCTAGAAGGCCATTATGGATATAGTTGAAAGATATCAAATTGATTTTCTGTAGCATACTTATAGGCGCAGAAAGTAGGCTTGGCTAAGCAAACCCGGAAGGAAGCCCAGTGGTCTAGTCTGTTAGTACCTGTTCGTGTATAAATGTATGTCATTGACCTCTCCATATAAGACACTCGAAGGAAAGCGATAAGTTCAACCCATATAAATAAATCAAACTGATTACGGCTTCGTGACTCATTTTGAACTCATCCCAGACGCATCGCATTTCTTGCAGGGTTATGTCTTGCGTGGTTTTCTTTTATATGGATGTAGGTAGATTTTGCGCATTTCACTCGATGATGTAGGTTCAAGTGAGACCACCACCAGTGTCGCTTGTAGCCGAATTCTTCCTATTCTCATTAGTTTATTATTTTTGACAAATGACTTTTGTTGTTGGTTAGTCTGCAAATTTTTTGTTCAATTCGATTCCTACCACATGATCCCTCGTACTTCCTTCTTTTCTAGTCTCTCACTAGTATTAACTTCTTATTCTTTAATCATTAATTTCTTAAACCCTCATCCGATGACCACATTGGATTCCCAACTAATTCACTTATGAGCTGAAGTCCAGGCAATGGGTGGCCACAACAATTATTTTGCGTATTTCTCAAGCAAAGTTTGGATTCTGTATGTTCTCAGTCAAGTATCCGCTTTGTATGAGCCTTTATGATAACCTCGTAAGGCCACACCGACATGTCGTTTTAGGCCTTGGTGGAAGCTGTCAACAGCTTCAACACTTAATGAGGAAAGTTACTCATCGTGACTATTGGATACCCTGCAAAGGACTGTCCACATTAGTAAAACTACTCCAAGCTCTCTGATTAGAAATAAGCTCCCAAAAGTAGACTACGACTTGAACTCCTTTGGTGTTTCCAACTAAACCAAGAACCGACTTTATTCTCATCCTAAAAAGTACTAATTATATCTTTCCTATGAGCTCACGTATAGTTCATCCAAGTGTGTGTTGTATTCACACAATGTCTTTTGTAACAACAATATGTGTATTCTAAGAAAAAGTGATTGAACCTGAACAACCATAACTGCATCATCAAAATCAACAAAGCAACTTGTAACGACCTCTCAACAACGTCAGACAGTGCAAGCTTCTAAATGCCACAAAGCTAAATATATTCCCACAGACAGATGGGTTAGGGTTCCTGGATTGCACATTTATGGCAAATAAAACAGAACTCGTTCTATGTTGAGAAAACTCGATACACGTCGATGATGCTGACAACGTGTGAAATGAAAACCGCAAATGAAATAAACAAACAAACAACCAAACAAAGACAAAACAACAAAAAATAAAAGAAATGGAAATGAAAATCAATTTTCACTGAACATTCACAGCTGATCGAGAATTGAAATGAAGAACGAAGATGTGCTAAAGGCCAAATGAAAATAGCAATAAAAAAGGGTTTTGCAGCACAATTGTGTGACCAGTTTATGTTTGTTACTTCCTGGTGCAAGTAGACGCAGACACAACAAAGAGAAGCCTTTAGGCAAAGATGCTAAGAAGCTAAAAAGACGGACGGCTGGGATTGTATAGCCAACATTGAATGACTACATCTGCTGTTGTTGGGAAACAGGCTGTTTCAATTATGCTGCTCTCAGAAGACTATGGTCCGTTGAGTAGTTCGCAAAAGCATGCAATTGATTTGTCGGAGCATGACGATGTTGTTGTTGTGAAGAGTCTTAGTTCTGTCTCTCGTTGTCACTTTCTTTACACAATATTGTCATCAGTGCTTTCTAAGGAAATTCCCAGGAAACTAGCAGCTTGAATGGATGACGGGACTAAGTCCTAATTAGATCTTTTCTGATTATTTATATATTTTCTATTTATTTACTATTTATTGCCTAAGGTTTTTAGAAACTGTTAAAAAACACAATGATAACTTGGCTACTTCTGAGCACTTGGCGTTTCTTCGCTCTCTTCTCCCATTTCTTTATTCCTAAATTTTTATTTCTACTCTCTCTCACTTCTCCTTTTCCTCTCCCTTTGCTGTTAAATGTCCTATTCTTTTTCAATTCTCCTTTCCCCAATCTCAATTTTGTTTTTCATTTCATTTTCCTCCTCCATGCCCATACTCTATATAAAGAACAAACAACTGAACTATTGGGATGCCCACGGGTGACCAAAAGAACGTTTCTTTTTTAACAGTTTTAGTCGTTGTGAATTTCGTTTTTATTCTTTCTCTCTACACTTTATAGCCGAAAATATAAATAATAGTTAATAACAACTTTAAATTGAATATTATGAAAGTTTCACGATTATTGACAACAGTTGCAACTATAAATTGGCAATAAATTCTATAAGAAGATAAACAAATGATTACAAAGAACCAATACCGAATAGCGAATACAATAAAAAATAGTAAAAGTATAAGAATTTAATGGTTCAAATTGCATTCGTAGAGCACAAAATTACATAAAACTTTACGAGATAAACGTGGAGCTGAGCTCATGAAATTGTATGCAAAATAGGAAGTTGTAACATTTTTATTGTATATTGTAGTAGTTAAAATAATACAAATTTACAAGCATTTTTATATACATATGTATGTATTTATGTGTGTTGGTCGAGCTTATACAAGAATAGCTTGAAACGTGTAATTTGTTTGTAATAACAACTTAAAAAACTTACATTTTACACATTTATTGCTTTGTATGACAGAGTTGGTTTACTAAATAAAAAAATATAAAAATCTGTTATAAAAGTAAATAAAAAAAGCTTTGAAATAATGTTCGTCTACAAAACTTTTTTATGCTTTTTGATGGAACTTGGATTTTATATATTTTTGTAACGTCTTGTGCGTTGTGTGTGGCCTGAAACAATGCATGGTCAAGTTTGATGGCTATGCCACGAAGTCGATTTTAAATATACGAAAGTGAATTGCAGTTGAACAACAACAGTTTGAACAACCGCGGACTGTTGTGAACATCGAAAATTTTAAGTGCATGTATGGGCCGCACTCGCATATTGCAAAGTTTTTTATTCGAAATTCTTCGTGGCACAACGAAGATATTTTTGACGAGCGAGAAAGGTACGCGCTGTCCCGTGCTTAAACCATAGATGGGAAGGAACCAAGTGCTTCGTTAAGTACACGTTCCGAGCTTTCCCAAGAATAAGTGCCAATTTAACTTTAGTTAGCTTTTAACTTTAAACGAGTTATTAGAATATTATCGTTCGTTGCCACCTGTTTGAATTTGGTATCAAACGATATTTTAACAAAAAAACTTTTTATTTTATTATATTAGATATTATTTTTAAATTCTTACAAGTTTCGACTATGCGTAATACTTTTCAATAGTGTCACACTTTGGGGTTGCCACCTAATCCTGTAATTTGCTCTTTCAGCTCTTTCATTTTAAAGCAGAAAGAATCATTGACATACTTAGATTAAAAAAATTATAAAAAAAAATTTTGACAACTCCCCATTTTGGTAAATTTACCTTAAGAAATAAATTTTTATGGGCAATCCTTTTTGGTCGATTGTTTACTTAGAACACGCGTGAGGCAGACAACCTAAAAAGAAATAAGCAAAACGTATTTTTCTTCAGTTTTTTTGCTCATAAAACGGAAATCCAACCACTTTAAAGCGAAAAAAGTAAATGTAGAACCTACCCTAATAATAATCGATATTAAATTGGACCGTTATTTCACAAAATAATCGCTAAAATACAAGTTTTATAACTACTTTTGATAACTACTTTATTTATTTGTTTTTATTATTTATTTACTCATTTAATAGTCCCATTATATAATTCCTGCATATTTTCTTAAATATTTATTTTGCCTAAACTTGTGCGCATATGCCACCATAACCTCAAAATACATTCAACCACACGCACTTCGTATTACGTGCGGATCACTTTAAGCAGTTCACTCACTTGCCAGATCTTATGTAATCTACTCGAATGTATTATAAAATATATATAATGCGAGCTATTAAGTTCTACAAACACGTACAACATCTTGTGGCACAGAATGCCGTATTATTAAATTGAAAACCTGTTCGTCTACATTATATGCACCCCGATCGTCGCTGCTCCAACTTCTCTACACCAGCCAACTCAGTTATATTGCCACATGTTGTGCTTTAGTTGTTGATCGATCCGAATGATCTCCTTCCCCATCCGTCTGCGTTGTGCTACTGAAGTGATCAGCTGCTGCAACATTAAGTTCAATTCGTAGAATGTAATTGCAAACTGAAAGCAAGCAAGCAAGCCGTCGTCTCTCATAGCAATCTTCAATAAAACCTTTACAACTTTTTCTTGTTCTTCTTCTACATGATCTTCTGTTAATTTTGATTTGCACTATTTTCATTTTTTTATTTTTCTTTTTTTTTTATTGCGCTTAGTTGTGCTATAAATTTCACTGTAAAAAGTACTCAAGAAACAATAAAGAGTTTTGTATTCCATGCTAGCTCGGCGGAGGATCGCACTACATGCTTGAGTACTGGCGTACTTGGCGCACTTGAACACATTCAATTTCATTTTGTGGTTTGAAACGTGGACTAAGAAGACTCCTCACTGTGTTATCGGCACTTCAAATTTTTTATTGTCTTAAGATTTGTTCGTATTTGGTTTTATTCTGTAAGCTGCTCAGCTTTTTTTAATTTTTTTTTTTTTTCAATTTTTCTTTTTTTTTATTCAAAGCAGCCTTCATTGATTCCAGTCGTTGGGGTGATGAAGTGGCTACTGTCATTTGTCTTGGCTGTGGATCTGAGTGTTGTTGGTGTTGATCTTAGCTGGTGTTGAAGCCGTTGTTTGTCGCCTGTAATTAATCTGCTTTTTATTGAGCTTTTAAGTGTTACTTTAGAATGGTGGGAATGATGATTGCGAATTGCGCATGGTGACGAAAGTGGCATTATTATTACGAATAATAAATAGATCCTCGATTATTATTTTTTTTTTTTTGCTTTATCCCCGCTAACGAAGCTGATTGTGTGTTTATGATGTGCGTTAATAAGTTTTATGATTTCATGGAAAGCTTATGCTAGGGAGAGAGAATCATAGACTAACTTGTGAATTACGTTTAATTTCAAAATGTAGCTTTTAATTAAAGAGCTAGTTGAAAGAGCAAAGGGGATTTCAAGTACTCAGTTAGAATCTAAGGGAAATGTTTTTTTTTTTCTTTGTTGTACTTATGTATGTACAGCTGTGTTCCATATAATAGCAGTGAAATTAAATTTTATATCGTTCTACGAAATGTGAAGAAACTGAGTTTTTAATAATTTTCATTAAAAATATAGCAAATTCTTAAACAGAAACCACATTAAAAGAAATTTCAAAGTTTACACAAAGTTCCGAAAATTTCACTACTATTATATTCAACACAACTGTGCATACATATAACAAGCCTATTTAACGCGTTGCCATAAAAATTAAATGAGAAAATGTAATTACTTCCACAGGTGTACGGTTAAATAATAATTTTTCAAAGCAAATTATGCCGCCATGAAATTTTTATTGAGGCATATATTATGAGTAAGTATGTGTATGGGAACATATAAGAATACATATACATATGTATATAAGCAGGCGTACAATTAACGAGTAAAGATTTAGGCGAATATGAATGGTCCACATAAAAATAAAAGACATGTTGCAATAGCTGTCAGTCCAATTCAAAGTTTCATAACTACTTCTTAGAATTTAAAAATAAGTTATTAACAAGCAAGTGACATGTAAATTAATTTTTTTGGCCCATAAAACTAGATATTTTGTGACTTTCCAATAGGTGGCAATGCTGGAAAAATATTTTTATTAGCACAACTTAAGTGAAAGCGCTTAGCTTTTGGCTAATAACCGCCATAGAAAATCCTATAGAAATGTGCCAATCGTTTTTAAGACAAATGGAACAAAAAATCAATTATAATGACGTTAGGTGGCAACGCTAGGAGGTAACGTTACTTAGAAATATTTTTTTTTAAATACCACTTGTTTGATAGCCATTTAACCCTATTAAAAAAAACTCAAGTGGCAATACTTAAAAGACCGAGACAGCATTTAAAATTTAACTTTGTCTAGTTTTTTTTAATTTTTTAAAATGTCAAATAAGTGGCAACTTTGCAAAAACATGTTCTCTTCTGAATTAAAATCTGTGATGATGATGGTCACTTTAACCCTCGAAACCTTCCTTTTACTTATCAAAATAGAGAAATTATGATTTAGATTCATGGAAATATCCCAAAACTAATTCCTTCTTAGCAAATATTATAAAAGGCAATTCAAGTCATAAAAATTCTAAATTAAAGGCTCAATTTTCTGTTGATAATTTTTTTTTTTTTTTCAAATTTTTAATGTTTCAGATTTTTGCATTTTTTTTTTTCTAATATTTCGAAAGCTCGAACAAGCTAGTATTTAATATAGCGTGTACGTTGTTTGATTCTGAGTTATTGTAAAAATCGAACAGCCAAATACCCAGACGATTTTTACCGCGCACCTTGAAGCTTTATTGCATGCAATACCGTTAAAACATGTACAAAGCACTGATTTTTTTTTTTATTTCTCATTTTTTCAAATGTCTTCTTGTTTCAATTTGCTACACGTTTTAACTTTTCTGTTGTTGTTGCATATATAGCATTCCACCAAAAATTTTTATGTAGCATTTTGGTAACTTGTTTTTATTTTTGTTGCTTTTTTTTACTACAAAATATTTCTAAGAAGCTTTGCACTTTACAGCTAGTCCAATTAACGTTGTCACTTTGTTGTTGCGCTAAAATGTCAGAATGTAAATTCATTTGTATTGTGTCTTATCCACATTGTTAGATCGCTTCATGTGTATGTTTGTATGTTTGTGTGTGTGTCGCTGCCTCAGATTATGATTTATGAATATTTTGTCTAACAAAATGAGAAATGTCTAAATGCAAACATTCTTCTGTGACAGCTTAAGCTAGATAAAATTGTAACAAATCACTTTAACATAAGCTTAGGAGCAGATTATTGCTAAGCAGATTAGGTGGCAGCATTTTTTTTTTGGTAGAAATTTTTTACCTGCAACAAGAGGAAAAAGCGCTGGAAAACTATGAAATTAGCTTTTGTAAATTTTATATGGATTTGACCGCTCAGAAACTCAGAGATTGTGATTTCGAATGTTGGAGGGAGGTTTTCTGGTCCAATTTTCCGTTTTTGGTTTTTTTCCCGTTTCATAAAACTTAATTAAAAATTTCAAAATCGTTGCATATTTCAAGGGGCATTTTTATTATTTTTTTTTCGAAAAAAAATAGCATAAAATTTAGTTTTGGAATGAGAGCTCTTATGACTTCCGGCCTCTTCTTTTGTCACTTGTCTTATTTTCTTATATCGTTTTTCTTCCAGCAAATATAAAAAATATCCATGAAGATATCTCGCTAATAAAATTCTATGGAAATCGAAAAATGCTTATTCAGCTCAAACTTCCATTAATATTTGCTATTCGTTGACAGCCAATCTTTTCACAACAACATTCGTCACTATTTGTTTAGCAATTTCTTCTTCTTCTTCTTGCTTTTTTTTGGTTCAAATTCAAAAAAACATTTGCTGTTGATGCGCTGCTTTTGTTTACACAATTCTCGTTGCAAGTTTGACAGCAAAGCGTTCCATCATACAGTTGGCTGCCAAAGGGTTGTCCAAAGCTTGTGCCCACCGACACCATACACGAGCGCTCTCAGTTTCAATGATCACTCAAGAGTTTGCAGATGCGAATAAAGTTTTGTAAATATTCGCTTGCTTTTGTATTGAAGCAAGTTGACAACGTAGCTATGGCGCATTAAGCACATTCCAAGTAATCATTAAACCATAACAGCCTAGACCTAATCTATTTTGGTTATCGAATGAAATCAGCATCATTGTGACAATCTCACTGAAAGGAAAAAAGAGTATCTTCATAAGACACGAACAGCAGGCGCTATTCATATCAATGTTTTAGCACCTCGCCCCTTTTTGCACTTCTTCCACACACTTAAGTGCATTTTAGCTACTTTTGCTTCTGCGCCTTTCATGCTTGCCGCGCACGGTGCACACAGCTTTGCCTCCGGTGCATTCTTTTTTTTTTTTTTTGCATTCTTTCAGCTGCGCACACTTTGATTCATTGGCATTTTCTTGCTTAAACAAATATTTTTGTAGGTGTGGCATATGTGGTTTATGGTCGTTCTGCTACATCGAGCGGAAATTATTTGTTTTGTTTGAAATATTTTGCACACAAACAAAGTGAGATTTGCTGCTTTGCTTTCACGCTTTTTTCTTTTCATTTAAATAAAATTCTTTTGAACTGAAATTTTATTCTTCTAAATCGTTTAGCACTTCATTTGATTTTGCTGGAAATGTTTACTACAGTTGCGGACTTCCGGCGAAATGGATGTTGCATTCATCACATGGAGAAATTATTCGTATTTTTGGAGAAATGTTTGAAGTTATAAGAAATAGGGAATTATGAGTCTTGACTAACATTGTACTCTACACTAAAACCCCGTGTAAAAAATATAATAAAATTAGCCTAGGGTCTAGCTAGATTTCGTGTCCACCAATTATGTAAAATCCTACTCCAATTCCCGTTACTCTCAAGATTTTCTGGAAGAAGACCGTCCATCCAGATAAATATACTGATTTCGAATATCATGGATTAAGAAATAATTTAGGGTCGATTGAAAATTTTTGAATTTTGATTTTACTTCAAACTCTTAAAAAGGGAAATTTGTTCTTAAATGCAGAGAAAATCAATTCACGTTATATATTCTTCACTTCCATTTGTTCCACAATAAAATCTTGACACCCAATAAGTCTCAGAAACACACCTCAAACAATGTTGGGATATCCATAAGCAGTAAAGCGCAGCTATAGTTAAAATACGTTTATACAACCTACCAACACTTTTCAATACAAATTCTTTAAGCTTATTTGATTAACGATAACAAAAACTTGCTACGAACTTGACTTAAGCATTCCGTCCAAAGCGCATTATATCCCCTATTTGCACTCACATTGTTTCAAAGCTTTTGCATATATATATTTTTTATGTAATTATTCTAAAGCATTGTAAAGAGAGGAAATGTCATTATGAACTTTATGATCGATCAATAAAAACGTAATGATTTGCATTTTTACTAAATAGAAAACAACAAAACAAAATCCTTTCGTTGCATTGAAGTAAAATGCGCAACCAACAACAAATGTTTCTGAGTCATGCATAAATGAAGTACAATTTATAAAATACAAAAGCGGCAACATTAATTAACATGCAGCACAAGTAGATATGTATGTTTGCGTGTAAGTTTGTATACCCTGTAGGAAAAATGGGTACTGCATTCAGAATCAGCACTAGTAAAGATAAACTTGTTTACAATCGATTATTCAGGTAACCGGTTAGTTGTTTTCATTGATTATTTTATTGAAAATTTAATGATGGATTACCATTACTTAAAATTTTTAATAATTATTCTTTATGTTTCCACAAAAAATTATAACCCTTAAACGCCAAATTTTACTATAGTTTTTTTTTGGAAATATTGTTCTTAAAATCTAACATTTGTTTAAGAGTATTATGACTGCTTCGTTATAAGTTGTATCGGCTCTGAAACTATGCTTATCCTTATTTCTTATAATAGCTTACACAATTTCTTGCTACTTACCTACTTACGCATATACTTTTGTATGTTTTGCAAATATGCTCAATTGCATTTTTTAACTTATACTTCTATACAAATAAGAATGTAAGTAACAAAAAAAATTTTATTTTTATGCAAAATAAGTATGTCAGACATTAACCCTTTTTTGCACTTTTTTGTCTTGTTGCATGATATAGCCAAAGGCGTCGTTATGCAAAATGTGAATAAGTAATTCCAGAAAACAAACTTTAATTAGCAAAAGACCACACCTTGACTATAATGTACTTTAAAATTTTTAATCTGAATTTTGAAGCAAATAATATGCGAGAAATTGTAAATTATTGCGTATTTTTTTTAAGTTGCGCTTACAAAAAAAATTGTGTCATTGCAGCAGCACCTTAATGCGTGAGATTACATTGGTCTGTACGTGCGTGTCAGCTCGAAACTTTAGCCAAATAAAAAATTAAATGTCGTTGTGTTATTTACGAATTTGCATAAAAAAAAATCCCGCTGTCAGTTTTTCTTTTACTTTTTGATGTCCAGAGATTTGATTTTGCCTTTTATTATTATTATTATTATTATTATTATTATTATTATTGTTATTATTACTATTATTATTATTATTATTATTATTATTATTATTATTATTATTACTATTATTATTATTATTATTATTATTATTATTATTATTATTATTATTATTATTATTATTATTATTATTATTATTATTATTATTATTATTATTATTATTATTATTATTATTATTATTATTATATTATTTTTTTAAAGCTCCGTTGTTTTCTATAATTTTACTTATTCACACTTGAAATGAAAATAAAAAAACAATTCATCAATTGTTGTTGCTACAACAACATGCACACAATTTCTATCCACTTGTTAGGCATTTATGACTTTGCAATTTTATTTAGCTAAATTTAGATTTTCTATTGTTGGTATTTTCGCTATTTTTGGCATCAGACATTTGCATACACAGCGACATGGCTATTGTTATTGTTGTTAATGCGTTAAAAATTTATATAAATATTTGAGGTTGCATACAGCGCGCGTCTTGTTTACACAATCACTCAACAGCGGTCAATGGCTGAGTTGAGGCAAATACCCCACCCACCCACCACAAGCCCCTCAAAAGCGTGTTGGTGGCATATCATTCCCTTTCTCAATGCCAACGATGAATTTCATTTGTTTTGATTTGCTATTTCTGCCTATGTGCGCATGATGAATTATCAGGGAATATGTAATTACAACAATGCACACACCATACGACTTCAACTTGCAACTCATGCGAAAATAAGCGAAAAATAAATTACAAAATGTTTACTTTGTTGAATGCTAAATTATTTTTGGCATTGCCTCTACAAGCAACCCAACCAATTATAACTGACAAAACCAAATACACAACTCAATATGCAATATGTGTAAGTAATACATACCTATGTACATATGTATTTGTATGATTGTATGGCTACGTATGTACGCATATTCCAGAGATCATGCCTATGCCAACTTCCTTGCCATTACGTTGATTGACCGCGCTCGACGCCTAAATTGAAAAATTATTGAGTTAGGTTAGACCAAAGTCCAAAAGCGCTCACTTACTCATTCCCAGAAATGGCGCACGCACAGTGGGGTATTTTGGAGAATTTTTCTTTTTTTTGATAAAATTTTTTTTTTTTGTGATGTAAGGCATTCCTCAAGAAATTGCTTCTAATAGGGTGATCCCCTACTGAGTCGTCGATGCGGTTCTAATAAAATAAAAATTGGGCTAGTATGTGAAGTAATGTTCCTGATTTTACAATTATTAAAAAGTAATTAATTTCTGACCAAATTCCTTCACTAACCCCACTGTACGGCGAACGCAAAAAACCACAAAAAAAATCGACAAAACAAATAAATGGGCACAAGCAGATTTGCAAACACATTTTGATTTTTTTTTCAAAATTTTTGTTTCATGCGCCATTTACAACTCACGACACACTATGTGAACTTTTCATGTATTTATTTTGTTGCGTTCATTTCAATAATTTTTGTCTGGAAGTTTTTTTATCCCCACTAGGAGTTAATGAAAAATTCAGTGCGCCCGCATACAGAATTTTTTTTGTTTAGGTTTTTCCTTTTTTTGGTAATTTTTGGGAAATTTTTTATTATTTGTTTTTGTTTAATTATTCGCAAACGAACTGTCACGAACACTCGGCACCGCCACAGCGAGTTATGATTTATGTCCGTCAATATAACAAACGATTACCATAAGCCAATAATGTTGTCATAGCAAAGCTTAAACGTCAACACGACTTACCAGCTGACAATTGTGGTTAACGACCTGCTGAGTGAGTGATATTTAGGCACAATTTTTAGTAAGCATTATCACAATAACAACAACAGTTACCACAAAGAAATTGCAACAACAAATACGTAAATGAGTTCAAAAATAAATAACCGTAAGAAAATAATATAATCTTGGTACTTCCGATTTAATAAAAAATGGGGTAGCAAAAGCTTTTTCTTGAAAATTTAAATCTTTTATCAACTAATTAAAATATAAAAGCTTCAAACACCTGAAAAAATTCAGTTCGTGGGCTGACTATGTCACTTCATTGGGTAAAAAGCTGTGACCTTTGAAGCTGGTCTAAGTGGAGTGAAAGCCCTATTCCAAAAAGCTCATGATGGATAGTGATGTAAAATTCTCGAATTCGATTAGAGTATTCGTTATTCTCCAATATCCTAGGTCGGAAAACTATTTCTCCCCTAATAGATGACTTATGAGACCACAGTTACTTAAACACCAACCAGCCCATAATAACTTATTTCTTATGTCACATCTTTTATGATTACTCTCTTCAGAAGTTATGCAATTTATGTTACTCCCATTTAACTATATACTTAGCCAAGTGTTTCTGGGGCATACATAACAAAAACAATGAACAATCAACAATAAGGTGAAGAATACATAAGAAAAAGCAAAATGCGATAACCAAGCAATATCAAATGACATTTACAAGTATTATGTTGAGTATATGAAAAGTAGGTCGGAAAAGGGTTTGACAGTGAGTGGTGGGCATAAATGCAAGATAAATACACTTTGACAAAGTGAGCCTAAATACAGAAGGGTCGGCGGTGAGTGCGGGTGTGTCAGTGTCAGTGTAGGAAAACAGATGCGCTGCAACGGCTGCCATTGACTGTAATTTGAGCTAAAATTATGTAACAGAAAGAAATGTTAGTATGTATTTTAAAAGGTACATAAATGCATATTACATATTTACTGTTTTAGCTGTTTTTGTTATGTTTAAGTCAAACGCAACTCCCACCACATAGACAATGGCGATTACCTAAACAAATAGGTTATAGTAATGGGCATCCTATATATAAATGAGCAAGCTGAAAAAAACTAGACTAAGACGTAATATATACATACATACATATCGATGCGTCTGTTTAAGAGGTTGTGGTGTGCGTAGTTATGGAGATCGTGTGAGAGCACGACGAGTTTCTTTGAATAACAATATGAGCTTCACTTTACAGAAAGAAAACAATTAGTTTTTAAATTGTGCTCAGTAAACAAAAAAAAAAATTAAACAAAATGAAATGATATGATATAAAAAAATAAAATAAAATAAAATAAAATAAAATAAAATAAAATTAAAAAAATTAAATAAAATAAAATAACTGATAAAAAATCTGGGTTAATTAAATTAAATACAACAACAATATAAGAATTCAAAAAAAATTTAGGTACTGTTTTTCAAATTAAATTTCCATGTTCGGCGTTTAGCACATACTCGTATTCATAAATTTAGAATAGCCATTAACGAAACATTTACAGTTTAATAACATAGAAATCAATTAAGCTTAACAACAATAAATTCTAGACAAAGCAACAATTGTTAGTGAGTAACAGGAAAAACAAAAATGCATAAAAGTGCAGCTGGCTGAGTTGTGGTGATTGAATGTTGCAAAAATGCGATGTAATTTATGGGAATAAAACGAAAAGGTAAAACACAAAAACTGCATTTGTGGTGGAAGTAAATAAAACAAAACGTGGGGGGAAAGCAAATGAATTTGACAAAAATCTATTCCAGAAAAAAAACTATGAAGTGCAACAAAAAATTTTTAAACGATTTAGTACCATAATGTTACCCCCTATATTCAGAGCTGGGGGTCCGTTTTTTTATGTTTTAGTTTTTTCGATTCCTTTCAACATGAGAAATCGGTTCATCTTTGACCTTTCGTCTGGACAGCTAAAACTCCACCTATTTCGATGAAGAAAAAAATAACAGCATAAAAAGGAAAAAAAAAATTTGAAAAATATATTTTAAAAAAAGTTTGAAAAATTTATTTTGAATTAATTTTAAAAAAATTGTTTTGAAAAAAAATGTATTTTAAAAAAAAATTAAAAAACTTATTTTGAAAAAATTTATTTTGAAAAATTTGGTTTGAGAAAATGTTTTTTTTTTGTGATCACTCGAATTTTAAATAAATAATTAATCAAAAGGGGTAGTTCCAACGAAAAAAAAATGGTTTAACAGTGTGTGGAATGTTCAATATTGCGATTCTTAAAAACTAATGAAGCTATCTAAAATATTAAGAAAATTTTTTTTTAAATTTTGCGAAATTTTTTATATTTTTTTTTCTTAAATTTTTTTTGTTTTCTCATATTTTTTTCTTAATGTTTTTTCTAGTTCAGCTTAATCCAAACTTTGCTGTACATATGTATGTACATAAATTTTCAAAATTTAAAAACTTTTGAAAAATGAAACACTAAATTTATATTTAGTTCTAACCAAAAGTTGTTTATGGCCTAAAAAAATTAAATAATCGCTTGATCAGAAGTTAATGATATCTTCTTTTTATATACATACATATATGTTATGCTCATAGAAAATAATTGTTTAGTTATTAATTACTTTGTGACATAAATTTCTCCTAATTTTCTCTTTTGTATAAAATAACATAATTTATTGCATTTGTTTAATTGTAGAAAATCTGTTAAAAAGCGCCAACTGAATGCAATTTATTTATGCTCATTTGCATATAAATAAATTTTCTTTCTTGTTAACACGTTTTTAACCTTTTAACGATGAATAATTTTGGTATAAATTTTAGAACAACCAACTACATAAATACATAAAGTTGAATATATACATAAGTAAGTAGGAGGTAACTAAAACCAATCAAACTTGATTTTCTTACTTAGCCCGCTTCATTAGTTAGAGATTATCTACATTAATGAGCTGCATGAATACAAACTGAGCTAATGATTTTTATTATTTTATTAATAGCGAGGGCAATAAATCGATAAACGATAAGAGAGTTGTAAACTCAATGGAAATTAATGGCTGAAAAGAGAAAGTTCTTGAAATGAAAACGAAAAATATTAAAGAAAAAGTATTTAAAGTGAAAAGATTTGTTACAAAAAAAAAAAAAATTGAGAAATCCAGCACGGAAATTATGCGCTTTTGTTCAATTTTTTTTCTTCTTTTTTTTCTAAGAATTTTATCTTGACAACACATGCGGGTATATTTGTATGGCGCTGAAATTTCAAAAAAATAAAAATAAATCGTGCTTTGTGCATCAACAAAAAAATAAAAATAAAAAAAAATAAAAATAAAAAAAAAAACAAAATTCTACAACTCAAACGCATTTCTTTATACATATAGAATCAATAAGAAATGCTATGTAGTGTAGTCGCCCGAAACCTAACGGTTATTTGTGCGCTTGTTAACCCAAAAGTGGCTGCAAAATGTCAACAACATAATTTATCACTCCCACACAACAACAAGAGCAGCGGCATGTTCATAGCGCGCACTACGGACAAACAAAAATGATAAGCGTTGCACAGCCGTTAACTGTAACAAATAAAATGTGTTTAGCTAGGAAAATATATGTATGTATGTATGTATGTACATTTGTGTTTGAACTTACAGTGGGCTAAGCAGTCGAAATAGCGTAAAATATTTTTGATATAAAAAATTGATTTACCATAAGAGAAAAACAGCAAAGAAAAGGGAATAATAGCCAAAGTCGACGTGAGACGAAATTTAATTACTACAAGTTTTATATGAAGTTATTAAAGAAATTTGGTCTTTCTAACTGTATGTTTGTTCGCGCATCACTCAAAAACCATTGTCTATAATTGAGTAGAATTTTCGCATATTTATTGTCCGATACCCAACTTAAAGTTTAGCAACAATTTTACTGCACGAAAAAAATTTTTTTTTAAATGTGGTCGCAAAATATTTTCACTTTTTTTATACTTTTCAGTACACACTCACTGTACTCGAGCTTATGTATTGAAAAAGCACAGCTCAACATTGCGTCCCAACGCCCAACCAAATCACCACAGCTACTTCAGCTTATGTAGGTACTCAACAAAAAAAAAAATAAAAAACAAATAGTGTCAACCACGGAATTCTTTAACAATTAAGAACACAAAAAAAAAGAAGAAGAAAAAAGAAATCAAAACCAAATCCGACTTTAAAAGCAACAACATGTTTGCCATTTGTAGCTGTCAAAAAAATGTAAAACCTAAAATGTGGCAACATACTCGTACATGTGGCATGTTAACCCCTGCTACATGTTGTTCTTGCTTCAATTCTACCTTCGATAG
Organism: Sphenella marginata; assembly: GCA_951509765.1. Lineage (NCBI taxonomy): Eukaryota > Metazoa > Arthropoda > Insecta > Diptera > Tephritidae > Sphenella > Sphenella marginata. The sequence goes on from OX608082.1 coordinate 11,992,585, forward strand.
TGACATATTGACATTTATTTTGTTGGTGTTTTGCAAACAAAAAAAATCCTAAAAAATATCTGAAGTTGTAGCGTTGATATGTGCCAGATATGTAAGCTGACAATCAGTCGTAATATGAATCCATATTGTCAATAAAAGTAATTGGAAGCATGCGTGTGTTTGGAGTGCGTATGAAAACTCAAAAAAAAATTTGTTTACTGCAAACCAGATTACCATTGTACAGTCTACATCGCTTCGTTTAATCCCAAAGTGCAAAGAATCCATAACATTCAAATAACAAATGAAATGTAGTTCACCAAAGTTGTGGATCCACGTAAAATTGATTCGATGCGCATGCGCAAAAGCCAACCCAATCGTGGAGGCCAAAGAAAATAGTTAATTGCACCAACAACAAGCGCAACATGCACAAAACACCGACTGATGATGGGGTCGACCCACGCAAAAAGAAATTAAATGAAAGCCAAACACTGGAATGACTTCATTAAACGGATGCAAATGACACGTCGTGGTTGCGGCTTTTCGTCTCATCAACGCACGCTAGGTGGCGGTCTTTGTTGCGCATTTTCGGCTATTATTAATGCTATTACTGTTTTATTTATGTTGTGGGTATTTATTGTACAATTAGATTGGGCGGGCGATCGAACGGTTTCAAATTTCAATGTTTATTGATGGCTATAAAAATGTGAGTGGAATTATGTGAGAGTATTGACGAAAGTTTGAAAGTGGACTGATGACAAGTTGGTCATTTCGAAACATGGTATCCCTAACTAGTACATACGAGTAATGTAAATAAAATTGCATTACCTATCATCAAATCTCAATTTTAATTGGGAATTTTTCTAACAATTTTTAAAATATAAATTTTACAGTAAAAAATGTTCAGAGCAACAAGGTTTTATTTAAGCGAACCTTTGAACTGCAAAACGTTTCTTATTATTTTAATTAAAAGTAGTAATGTAACTAAAATTGCATTACCAGTGGAAATTTTATTGTAACTAAGTATTGCAATCAAATAAATTTGCAAGAAGAAATAATTCGTACAAAATTAAATTTGCATTACTATTTTATTTAATAGTAATGTAAATTTTTCATATACTCATTACTGATAATGTAACTAAAATTGCATTATTAACACTAAAAATACTTGTATTGTTGAAGCATATGTTATGCCGAAATTTAATTAGCATTATTACTTCCATTAAAATTGGTACTGGTAATGCAAATAAAATTGCATTATCGGCAGACGATTTTTTAATTTTACAATGTACTGTAAAATTTTACTGATACTGACTGATTTCTACTTAAATGCAACTTGCATGATCAAAAAAAAAATGTGTACTGCAATTTAGTTTGCATTACTATTTGTACAGCGGTAAAATTTTGCTTCTTCTGCTTTTTTATCGACTAAACCATTGACCAATTTTTTACTGTAAGCTCAAACTATTACAACATTAATGCCAGTAACTTGTATTTTCAATTACAACAATATTTTTAATTCCTTGATTACTGCAGTAGTCATTACTAATTCAAATAAAATGGTATTACATATCAGTCGAATTTATTTCAACTAAAATTTTTTCTTCCTCACTCAAATTTGAATAAAACTTAACCCCAATTCGCATTATTAGTATAAGTACCATTACTTGTACTGCAAAGTAATTTGCATTACCACAAACATTTTACAATTTGCTGCTTTCCTAAGACCCTACTTCATGCTGCCATGTGCCCATTTATGCTTCAAACACCCCTCTGTTAGCCATGGTATTAAATTTCCTTGCAAATGCTGCAAAAACAAATAATCAAATCATAAGAGCAAAATTCATAACTGCCGTTTTATTGACCGCCTACTATGCAATTAACAATTGATTATGTAAATTATTTACGTCGTCTTGCTGTTGGTTGAGTTTGTAGCGATTCCAGCCAAGCTCAAGTCAAGTGTTTAGTGTAAGTTGGTTGGTCTTTGGTATGAATGCATGTCAAGTAACGGGCGAGAAGAAGCACAGTTATAATATTGAGTGTTGTCAATTTCTATCGGAGAGCTAAAACCGGGCAGCTCGCTCAGAGCTCATTTGCATACAAATTTTATGAATCACAAAATATCTTTCTTTTTTCAACTAAACGATATCCTCAACATTTCCGGTGAACTCAAAATCGAATGATATAAAATAATTGTTTCACACAAATTTCATTGTTGACGCCATTGGCAAAGAATTCAAATCGATTTATTGCTCTACGCATTGATCAGTCAAACGTAAAGCGGAAATATGTCGCCAGTGGCACAAACAATAAAAACAATAAAAAGTTCATTGAGACCTGACTTTGAACGATTTGTGGGTTCGTGAACGCCATTCAATGATCAATGAAAGAACATTTCTACAATTCGAGCACGCACACAGCTTAGCCTACACACACACACACACGCGATCACCTACCTATTGATCTCAAATAGTAAAGGGGCACGCCAAATCGCTCATGGATTTTCGCATTTTGGGTCAATGACAAAAAACTAAACTATGAACCAGAATAGATCAATAGACAAATTGTAACAAAAAAAAAAAACAAAAAAAAAATACAAAAAAAAAAATAACTAGTAAGGAAGTCTAAGTTCGGGTGTAACCGAACATTAAATACCTAGTAGTGATCTGTTTTGGTATCCTAATTTACTCAGGTCTATTATAATACATACCTGAAAATTTGTTATAAAGGCAACTGATTGTTTTCGATAAAAACATTTGTATTGTAAGTGGTAAATTAAACTATCACTAAATAACAAAATATAAATAGATTTCCCCATGTTCATGAAAGGTATGAAAATAAAAAAAATTTATTAAAAAAAGGCAGTAGGGTGTTAACTACTTGTCCGTATATTTTGCGTGTTTGCTATCCGATTTGCGTAATTTTTGGCAGGAGTATACAATATACTATTGGGAAGCATCTCACTAACTTTCATTGAAATACCTTCTTGAAATTTCAAGCAATTGCTTTTGAAAATAGCTGACCTTTTATGCTAAAAAGTGGGCGGCGCCACGCCTACTTCACCAAAATCCACAAAATTTTTATACAGTTCTGTTTTGCTGAAAAAGCTTGTTATGTGTGTAAAATCTTATTTATATAACTTATACAATTAAGGAAATATCGCGATTTTAATTTTACGAAGAAATTTTTTGGAACTGTGTTCAAAAAGTGGGCGTGTCCATTCACTGATTTTGTTAATTTTTTCAGCAAAGAGTTAGCTTTATATGTTGAACACTTTCTCTAAATATCGTTTCAATAAGTCAATTTTTACCGGAGTTATGGCATGGAAAGTTTTGTAGAATAATCCCCCATAAAGGGGCGGGGCCACGCCCATTTTCCAAAAATTTGGTGCTTTCGACTTTCTTTGCCCACGAACACTTTAGGGGTGAAATAGAAATGATATACAGCTAGTTTAAGCAAAGTTATAGCATATTCAATATATCCATGATCCTTTTCAAAATCTTTCGTATAAAATTGGGCCTGGACCTAATCCGATTTCGCTAATTTTTTTTTCGAAATATTGCCTGTACTAATAGAAATATGTGTGCTGAATTTTATTTGCCTATCTTGAGCGGTTTTTGATTTATGATTAATAATATTTCCAAATTTGACTTAATCAAAAGTGGGCGGTGCCACGCCCTTTTTTAAAAATTTCTTCAGAAATTTATTTTCTGCCTTAACGCTAAGGTACACACCAAATTTTATCCTTATAGGTGTATTATGTACTGAATAATCACTCTTTTTGTATTTTCGAAAATATTATACATATAGAAAGTGGGCGTGGCTTTTAACCGATTTTGCCTATTTTCAATAGCGTTCAGAGATAAGTAAAAAGGAACCTGCATACCAAGTTTCATTGAGATATCTCAAGATTTACTCAAGTTATCGTGTTTACAGACGGACGGACGGACGGACGGACGGACATGGCTCAATCAATTTCTCTTTTCCTCCTGAACATTTTGATATATATAAGTCAATATCTATCTCGATTCGTTTATGCCGTTACATACTACCGTTAGGCGAATGAAGTTAATATACCTTGTGTGCGAAGCACTACTAGGTATAAAAAGGCAGTAGGGTGTTAACTACTTGTCCGTATATTTTGCGTGTTTGCTATCCGATTTGCGTAATTTTTGGCAGGAGTATACAATATACTATTGGGAAGCATCTCACTAACTTTCATTGAAATACCTTCTTGAAATTTCAAGCAATTGCTTTTGAAAATAGCTGACCTTTTATGCTAAAAAGTGGGCGGCGCCACGCCTACTTCACCAAAATCCACAAAATTTTTATACAGTTCTGTTTTGCTGAAAAAGCTTGTTATGTGTGTAAAATCTTATTTATATAACTTATACAATTAAGGAAATATCGCGATTTTAATTTTACGAAGAAATTTTTTGGAACTGTGTTCAAAAAGTGGGCGTGTCCATTCACCGATTTTGTTAATTTTTTCAGCAAAGAGTTAGCTTTATATGTTGAACACTTTCTCTAAATATCGTTTCAATAAGTCAATTTTTACCGGAGTTATGGCATGGAAAGTTTTGTAGAATAATCCCCCATAAAGGGGCGGGGCCACGCCCATTTTCCAAAAATTTGGTGCTTTCGACTTTCTTTGCCCACGAACACTTTAGGGGTGAAATAGAAATGATATACAGCTAGTTTAAGCAAAGTTATAGCATATTCAATATATCCATGATCCTTTTCAAAATCTTTCGTATAAAATTGGGCCTGGACCTAATCCGATTTCGCTAATTTTTTTTCGAAATATTGCCTGTACTAATAGAAATATGTGTGCTGAATTTTATTTGCCTATCTTGAGCGGTTTTTGATTTATGATTAATAATATTTCCAAATTTGACTTAATCAAAAGTGGGCGGTGCCACGCCCTTTTTTAAAAATTTCTTCAGAAATTTATTTTCTGCCTTAACGCTAAGGTACACACCAAATTTTATCCTTATAGGTGTATTATGTACTGAATAATCACTCTTTTTGTATTTTCGAAAATATTATACATATAGAAAGTGGGCGTGGCTTTTAACCGATTTTGCCTATTTTCAATAGCGTTCAGAGATAAGTAAAAAGGAACCTGCATACCAAGTTTCATTGAGATATCTCAAGATTTACTCAAGTTATCGTGTTTACAGACGGACGGACGGACGGACGGACGGACGGACGGACGGACGGACGGACGGACATGGCTCAATCAATTTCTCTTTTCCTCCTGAACATTTTGATATATATAAGTCAATATCTATCTCGATTCGTTTATGCCGTTACATACTACCGTTAGGCGAATGAAGTTAATATACCTTGTGTGCGAAGCACTACTAGGTATAAAAATGTATCTCACACACATGAACATCTAACGCTCGTATGTGCATATTTGCAAAATTAGTTTTGAACAAATTTGAATTGCATAAATGATTGCACAATTTGTTGTTTATAACAAAAAGTCTGAGAATATTTCGTTATGCAAAATGTTTTTGTATGCAAAGTGAGTTAGTAGCGCGCACGGCGGGAGATATGCTGCCGTTGTGTTTGGGGTGCGTTCATGCGCAACGTTAGCGTTCGAGCATACAACCGATCGTCCGATACGAACGCGCGATGGAGGGCAGAAACTGTAAAAGATCCACATTCGGTGATTGCGTGCAAATCGCTTGTGATCAATGTTAGTTGCATAGTTGCTACATTTGTTGTTGTTGTTATTGTTGTTGTTGCTTTGCTGTTATCGACAATTAGGGATAGGCCAATCGGCGCCGATCAAAAATGATCTCAAATGACAAAATTGATCATTTTCAATTTGAATAAATTCATTGTGTATTCGCGCGCGATCGTGTCTGTCCATATTTTGCTTTTTTGCCTTTTGCTTGGTTTTTATGGTGCGAGACAGATCAGTTTGATCGCTTTTCGATCGTGTTTGTTGATGTTGTTGTATATTTGTACGGTTCACTAGCTTGTGTATTGATTTATGCTCCATTTGGGTGGTCGCGCCGCTCTAGCATAATCGGACGCGCCACCGCTGTGCCAGTCGGGCAGTTACGAGTTTGTAGACAATTTACGTTTTGTTGGGGATCTCTCGAAGCGTCGATGGTGCGCCAACACTGAGGCGTTGAACAAATGCGCGTCGGTTTTTTTTAACTGTTTTATTATGTTTACCGCCCGCACTGCATGTGAATTTGCCATTTGGGGATTTGTTCATACGAGTATCTCGTTCGGCCACACATGTCACAGTGCTCGCGGTGTGTTCGCATGAGGCATGGCAGTTTTTTTAGATATTTCGGGATTCAAGATTGCGTGAGTCTACGGCAGATAAGCGTAGAAAGCTCTATAGCAGTCTTATCTCAAAGGCCTGGGAGTTGCATGTCTCCGATTTAGATATAGGGAAAAAAACGACACTTAACCAACATTTTTTTTAGGTTAGGTTGAATCTATCGATCGAGCAATGATTTGAATTTCCGCACTGAATTAAAATTAAATTTGTCACTAACTTATCATGGTCGGCTAGTGAGCTAAAGGACGACTGATAGCCAACGATTGCTAACCATCACCATACACCAATTTAATCGATTAATCAGTAATTTCGAATAATCGACTAATGGCTTAATCGTTTAGGCTGATGCAATGAAATAAATTACTCAGTTGTGACTGATTTGTAATAAAATTAACTACCTCCAATAATCTTGAATAATCTAGATTGATTTGTGCTCAAACATGATTGATTAATCAGTACTTCTAATTAGTCGACTAGTCCATTGGCAAAATAGTAGCAATACGACTGATGAATGAGGCAAAAGTCGAACAATAGTAAGCCATTTAAAAAACTATAGAAATACTTTTTTAATAAAAGAGATTAATTAATCATTTGCAAGTATTTCAGATTAGTCGAGTAATATTTTAGCTTGTGGAACTAAAATTCTAATTGTATTAAATTCAATTTGATTAGTCGTAATATTACACTACTAAATGTGACAAAAGTTGGCCTAAAGTCAACAAGTTTTTACAAATTAGACATAATTTTAATAAATAAGCGAAACAACTAGTTTAATTAATATACATCCGCGATTTGTTGACTAATCGAGCATTTGTTTTTAGCAATTCACTATTCCAGTAAAGTGAGCACTGACTACTGAGGCAAAGATCAATCTATAACCAACAATTAATAAGTATTTGCAGTTAGTCGATTAATCGATTGATTTTCTTACTCTGAACTAAATTTTTGGTATTGCATTTGTGATCAATTGAGAACTCCTTAATCCTGCTTACAATGCTTCTAAATTTCGATTACAACCCCGAAATCGTCATCGACTAGGGCATATTTTCAACTCACATCACTAATTCGGCTATTCGTTGCTTGCGTGGCTATTTCCACTATTTAGCATACGAAATCATTTTGAATTTTTATTGCCTAACAACAAATTTTTTCCATCGCTAGTCATGCTACCATGTTGCAGGTACAAACTACATACTCACACACATCTCCATACTTACATACATTATTTTAAATGTTGCTTTTAGCAATGAATTTGGTGTTGAATGTTGAACGTCAGCAGCAATTGCTAAAAGTCATTGAGGTAAGCGGAGCGCATATAAAAACGTACGCGTTTAGTCCGGTGCATATGATGTGCAAATTAAACGCCCCCAAAGCATTGAATATATTTCATCAATGTCCGCCATGAAGTTTAAAATTAAAAGCTAAAAAGTTTAAAACTGAACAACTTCAAATTTAGAAAAGAAAAAAACAAAAAGCAAGAGAAAAAAATTATTTTCACAACAATTTGGATGTGGCATGCAACAACAGGCGCGTGTTAGACTTGGTTTGGTTTTTTTTTCTTCTTCTTTATCGAAACACAATTTATTGCGAATTGCTTGATACCCTCTATGCATTGTGTAATGGCATGGATGGCCCGAATTCGCCTTAGACGCCAAAATCAAAATTTGTTAAATTTTTGATTTCACATTCCCTTGGGGGTGAAATTTTTCACTGCTGCAGTTTGTAGGTTTTTTTTTTATTTTTGGATTTTCTTGCTTTTTTGTTTTTGTAATAATAACTAAAATTAGCAAAATTGCCAAAGTTTGACTTGCATGATTTATCTGTAATTTTACATCACATAAATAGCCTAAAACGGACAGACAAACAGGCGTCTAAAAAGTCAGACGAACGCGCAGCCAATCAATGGCTAGCCATCCTATTGGAGCAAGTGTTGATAGTGTCGAATGGAGTTCATTTTTTGACTCGGATTTTGTGTTTCATGTCAGCTATGAGCAGTTAGATGAAGTAGAAATGGCACAGTCTACTTTCTGGATTCCATTTAGACAAAATTTTTGAAATTTTAAATTTTTTTTAGAAGTTGCTAAAAAAGTCAAAATATTGAAATCGGAACTGACATTTTCAAAGTCACAGTTATGAAAGAATATCTTAAAAATGCATTGAATTTAGAAAACAATATAAAATATGAGAAGTGTCTTGATAAAAACGTAACAAAAAAAATATAAAATTATCAAAATAGATAATGAATTTTTTTTTTGTTTTGAAAACTTCATGTATGCAGTTGTAAAGTTAATAATTTCAAGATTTTAAAATCAAAATAAAAAAATAGCAAACAAATTTTGAAAATAAAAAATTTTGCTCGCAAATTTTAAAGATTTTACAACGAAAAAAAAAAACTAATAAAAGTATACAAAAATTCGATATTTCCGAAAATTCGATATTTTCGAAAAAAAAGGGAAAATAAAAAAAATAAATGATTACAAATTTTAACATTTCATAAAAAAATTATTTCTAAAATAAAAATTATTGATTAAGCCCTTGAGGTAATTTACAGTCATCACACTAAAATGAAAATTTGCCAAAAAAATTATGCCAATTTTAAAATTTCGAAAAAAAATTGGAAAACAATAACTAACTTGCAAAATTGCAATGTTTTTTAACAAAAAAAAATTTTTTATACCAAACTATGAAGAAGCTTTAAAGTCTTGCAGTAAATCAAAAATTTTCAAAACAAAGAACTTTTAAATTTCCCAAAAAAATTGATGAAAAATTTTAATATTTCGACTAAAAAAAAATTTTTATTAAAATGTTAGAATGGTTTAAATTTTATGATTTTGATGTAAATATTTAGAAAAAAATAAATAATAATTCACATTATTCATAAAAAATAAAATTGGTTTATAAAGCCTTTTAAAATGACATTTCCATACAAATTTTGACTTTTAAAAGCTTTATAAATTTATTTTTATTTTTTAAGAATAAGGGGATAGCATTAAAAAAAATGTAAAACAGAATTGCCTGAAAAAAATTTGTAAAAATATATAATCCAAAATTTCGCTTCGATTTGGCTGCTATACCAACTAACCAAATTCACCAAAAGTCATTAAATATAAAAATTTTGTCCCATTTTTACTGTTAGTTACTGTATATTCAAACATAAATGTATGAAAGATTTATGAAAAAAGGCTCTTTTTTGACTGCCAATTGTTCAAAGCTTAAACAAGAATTATGTCTATGCATCAAACCTAAAAAAAAAAACTAAAATTTGGAAACCAACTTATTTTTGCACTTGCGGGTGTTGTTACCGTAATTTCAAATGTCGACGAAAGTTTGAATTTCAACTTTTTTTCACAAACCATAAAAACATTTTAGCATACATTTCGGCAGCACTGCTACCCTCAAAACCACCTAAATCGAACGCTTTTCTCACCGTCAACAAAAACGCTTGCCAATTGCTTTTAGCTGCCAGTGGTTTTTCTCTACATTTATCTCTAAGCATGTCAAAGTGCTCAATTTTCAATTTCTTTTTTTTTTTTTGGTATTTTTCATGTAATATGTAATCTATTCAAATTTTTCGGCATATGATGTAAAAGTCTACACCACTACAGACACACTCACATACACACAAAGGAATATGTTTACAACATGTAAACTTTTAGTAAGCTAGTTTGAAATTGTTGTTACTCAATCTTTTTGGCGCATTGCAAAGTTTATAATTTGTGCTGATTCGATTATGTTGGCGGCGCTGTTTCCTTATTTTTTTTTTTTGTTGGTGAAAACGGAAAAAAATTTGGTTGCACATTCTTGCCTTCGGCAGTCAGGTTAAATTTCTAGAAAAAGTGGAATGAATGAATTGGCAGACATAATAGACATATGTGAAAATGAGCACTTTTATTTGGGTTTGTGTTATGTAAGTATGTGTGGCTCTTTTTTTTCTGGGTATAGAAAGCTTAAGTACGAGTTATGGCAATTTAATTGAGGTGCAAATAAGTGAGCTAGAGAGAATTATTAGGAGCAAAGAAAGTTTAGGCCTTCTTTATAAAATACATAAGTGGTTTATTGGAAGGAGAATAGCAAATATTTTTTTTTTATTTTTTTTTTATTTTTTTTTAATTTTTTTCTTTTTTTTGTGTTTTAATTTTTTTTTTTTGCATTTGGTTTAAAAAACCAACAAAATTGCTTACTCAACAACCAATTTTCAAATAAATGCATGATAGTTCAAGAGAAAAAAAAATTTTTTTTAATTAAGCTCCAAATTTAAAAAAAAAAATTTAAAAACACATACAAAAATATTTTTTATTTTGAATTTTTTCCTTTTTTTAATTTGAAATTTTTTTTAATTTGGTTTAAAAAAAAGCAAAATTGTTTACTCAACATTCTACGAAACAGATTTTCAAATATATAACTGATTGTTCAAAAAAAAAACATTTTTTTAAAATTAATTTCCAAATTTTTATAAAAAAAATGTAGAAACATTTTGTATTTTGAACTTTTTTTTCAATTTTGGTTTAAAAAACAAACAAAATTGCTTACTAAACAAATTTTTGTAAAAAAAAATGTAAAAACATAAACAAAAATATTTCTTAATTTTGTATTTATAATTTTTTTTTTTATATACTCAACTTAAATTTTTTTCCTCTATTTTTTATTCTTTCAGAATGTCCTTTGGCATAAAGGATGGCCACTTACAACACCAACTGGCGCAGTTATCTTACATTTGGGGGCACTTGAAAATGCCTTAGTGCGGCCAGGTGATATATATTTGTGTGTAAAAAGTGGTAAGTCTAAATTATCTATAAAATTAACTAGCTCTTATGCCAAATAAAAAAAATCCAAATATTTACCTCATACATTAAATATCAAATTTTATTTCCTATTTCCAGCTAACAAAACGGAAGCGCCACGACTCTACCTAAGCTGGCGCAACCCCTCGAGCGCTGTACCAATAAAACAAAAATTATCACACGCAACTGTAACAACGCATTCAATAAGCACCGAAGCGTCAACATCAACTCAAATTCAGAGCGTTTGTATTGATTTCAACAACGCAATAATACAATCACCAACATCAACACAAATCATCCCACCAACAACAACACATCTAAGCCTATTAACACTCGAAATGTTGACGAGTGACGAATTACCGCAATTGTTGCAACATTTGTTAATGGGCGTTGAGCATAGCATCGAGCGGGTCTCGTTGAATGAGTTGCAGATGCCAGCATCAGCGACAGTGACGACGAGAACGACGACGACGGCAGCAACAACAAACAAATTGCCGCTGGCGGCTGATGACACAAACAATAATAGTGGTGGTGGTGGCATGCGCTGCAGCAGCAATAGCAACAACAATCATAACAACACCAACTCACCAAAATGCGCACTACGACGCAGTGAATTGATTACCAAAAACAAAGTGCTTAACAATAAATTCATGTTAAGACGCCTTACAAATCGTCAAGACAGCATGAATTCCACATCATCGGGCCAGAGTTGTGGCAGTAGCGGAAGCACCTCCAGCGATGAGCTGTTACGTTGTACTGGCAAAACGGTGTTGAGTAACAATGGTGGTGGCTTGTTTGAAACATTGAAGTTGTCACCTGCGGGCTCAACAAATTCGGCAAGCACATCACCGGCGTTGCCACTCTTTTGTATGGGCAATTCATTTCCGCACATCGATAGTGATGAGGAGAATGCGGATGAGAAGCGTAGTGAAGGGAATGGAGAGGGTGAGTAGAATTGAAAAAAAAACTCGAAAAATTTTAATTGTGAATTTGGTTTGCATGCAAAAATTTACTAACAAAAGACTTAGAACACGAACTTTTTTTTTTTTCCACTATACAAAAGATTTAAGACACGAACTTTTCGACTGAATTTAAGAAAAGATTTAAAACACGAACTTTATTTTCTTGCTATACAAAAGACTTAGAACACGAACTTATTTCCATGCTTTACAAAAGACTTAGAACACGAACTCGTTTTCCCTTTTTGCTCGTACAAAAGATTTAGCACACAAACTTGTTTTCACTTTTCGTTCTTACGAAAGACCTAGAACACAAACCTGTTTTTTTTTACCTGAAAAAAAATGAAGCTGTGTGAAAAAGTTTTTTAAAACTGAAATTTTTTTTCCAAAAGTAGAGAGTAGAGTTTTTAAAAGGTATTACATATTTTCATACAATTAAAAAAACTAATAAAATCCAAAACTTTTATAACTTAAAGCTTAACGAAAAATAAACCAACGCAACTCCTTTCCGTTTGGCTAAATGAATAAATATATAAAACAAATGAATGAAAAATTGCCAACGTAATCAATCAATCATAATTTTTTCTTTGTTTTCAATGAATAAGAAAACTTAGTTTACCTTGCTCTTATCGCAATGGCAAAAGAAAGCGTCTGGCGTACTAACTCACCTGCCGAACGCGTAAACAAAGCCAAAGAGTGCAACGCCTTCTACACAACAAACGAAAAGGAAGGGCGTCTATTGCCCAAAGCGCTAAGGCAAATACGCGGGCACATAAATATGAAAAAAAAAAACAATAACCAAATAAACCAGATGCGGATATAGTTAGCGGGCCAGCGCGGCAGCGGGGCTAGCAGAAGTAACAAAAACATTTAACAAAAGCGCCATCAAAAGCGCAAGTAATGACTTATGCAAAGTTCAATTTTTTCAAACATTTTTATTACTCGCCATAAGTTTTTATGTAATTATTTTCTGTTTGCATTACACAAAACAATTGCACTAACTTGAGGTCTTCTCAATTCCTTTGACGCCGCATAATTTATGTATGTACGTTCGAACGTCAAAAGTCTTTCTACTTTTCATTTCATTTCATTCAAATGCATGTTTGACTCTTTTTTTATTTGTGGCTCTAAATGGTTTTACAATTGAATTTATGTTTTACGAGTCACAATTTATTGAAAGCACTTCACTCGAAAGTCACTCATACGCCAGCGTACAATGTGACGGCGGCCGTACGGACGCATAGGACATCTCGCCTCTGACTATGAACGACATTCAAATTATGTAATGCTTAGTGACAGTGCGGTTAGAAAAAAATTTATTTACTATGTTTGCGTAAAGTAAGAAAAGAGGAAAGGTTTTCAAACTTACTAAAAGACAAGAAAATAAAAAGCAACAAAAATGGTAATTAAAAAAATCAAAAAAGTTTTCATGCGAAGGTGTACAGTGGGAAGTTTTGGAGAAAATTTTTACAAAATAAATGATTTCGAATATGGTTAAAGCTAGATTGGGAACTGAAAATTAGTATAACAAAATTTTTTTAATTAATCGGAACTTAGTACAATTTTTTTAGAAACGTTTTTGAATATTGAGTTTTCTTATATTGAAAAGTACTTCTAAAAAAGTTGTGAAAAATTTTCAAATATTTTTTTTTTTTTTTTTTTGCAACAAAACATAAAATAGCGAAATTATATTTTTTGAAACTTTGTTGTAAGATTTTTTTATTTTTATCGTGTTTAAAGAAGTATATTTTTCAAAAATTTTTAATTCAAATTTTTTTTTGATTTTTATTGATTTGAAAAAAATTTTAAATTTTTTTTTTTAATTTCGAAATTGTGTTTCTATAAATTTTCAGTTTGCATTACAAAATTTTAAATTTTTTAAAAATATTTTTCCTTTACTTTGATAAAATTTAGAAATTTGTATTTTAAAATTTTTTTTTATTTTTCAGAATCTTTCCATTTCAAAATCTAACAAATATATTTATTATTTTATTCATAAGTCGCTAAGTGCTAACAAAAAAACTCAGCTAAATATTTCAAACAATTTTTCCACGATCAATTTCTGCAATTTTCCTCATAATCACTTTACTCTTCCAAATAGTTATTGGAACCTGCTCTCGCTCTAAGCACTCCTCAAATATTTCATTTTGTGACAAAATTTCTTCAAAGCGCCCCATAGTGCACAATCGTTAGTTTCAACTTCAAGCGACATTCACCACCACAAATATTAGTGAAATTGAATGACGACAAATGAATAAATTGCTTTAGCAATGACAAGAAACAACCCAAAGCAACAAACATACTAGCTGGCTAGCAACAACAACAAAAACTATAAAAATGTATCCACTATTTAAGCGAACAATAATAAAAATGTCAAAAATCTTAAACGGTAACAAGAGCAACAAATCGTATTACAAAAGCGGAAATGAAGGCATTGAGATATTGAACATTTTTATAGGTCTATGGATATGAATTTATATGGTGTGTTTTTGTGTTTATCTATGCGCCAGGGAATATGAGTGCTTGAAATTGAAATTCTGCTAATACCAAAGAAACCTTTTACTTTCCCACTTTGAAATTGCAACCGTCTCAACCTTTAATAACTCCACTAATATGGTTATCGAGTCAGGTTTTAGTTACACTGCTTATTAAAGGGTAATGATGACACGAGATTTCTCAAGCTTTCACTCCTTAGGCCTAGTACCCAAAATCGATAGATATAGACGAAGATATGATGTATAAGCTTTAGTCCCAAGTGGTGACGGTTAAGCTCAGACTACGCTAAAACATAATTTTTTTTTTTTAATTCTTTGAAGTTTGACTCAGCTGAGCCAAGCATTAATCGTTACCAATCAGGGCCAAAAATAAACACAAACTTATCGATTTTATTGAATACTTATCTATATTTAATCGATTAACAAACTTATCTACATTTCGATTTAGCATGTTATCGATATACATTAATTTATCGATTTAATTTAAAACTTATTGGTATCTAGCCGATTAAATATCCTTCCTATTACAATTTTCTATATTGCGATTTGGCATTTTATCGATAAACATGTTATCGATATTATTGATTTATCGATATTTACTCGATTAAATCAACTCTCCTGAACTTTTCTATATTTCGATTTGACATGTTATCGATACATATTAATTTATCGATTTTATTGAAAAGTAATTCGATTAATTAACTAAATTTTTCTATATTTCGATTGTAAATGTTAGCGATAGAAATTAATTTATCGACTTTATTGAATACTTATCAATTATTGTAGTTATTTTTTTTAATTTTATTATGCCTTCTCTCATAATATTTTTCGTAAATTCTAACTAAAGTGTTTCAAAGCGACTTTAGCTAGTTATCGATACATACTTCGATTAATCACATTTTTCGCAGGCCAATTTTCGATAATTTTCGAAGCAAGTAAATAGATTGACTATTCGTCAAATCAATTTAAACAAAATGAAAACAAAATTAAATTCATTACGAATTATTGTTTATCTGGTCTCGAGCTTGCAAAAACTTACAAAAATGAAAAAATATAAAAAAATCTTTACTACGAGCATTAAAGTAAATTGCAAGCCAAATATAAAAACTCCTTCACTGCTTCCTCCATTTAACTTCCGCAAAGCATATCCGCTTTCAGTGATCCCCCACTTACTTCACCAAGCATTGCGACAATTATTTCCTCGTCTCGTTTGCCTAAATCGGCTGGAGTTGATCCCATCAAAATTTGGCATTGTTTTAAACCACTTTTTCTAATTCTTTTTACACTTTTTTTTAGAAACGCCCATGTTTTTGTTTCAATTTCCAAATCCTACTTTTTTGGAAAAGCAAAAAAAAAAAAAAATATTTGTAATAAAATAACAAATCGCATTAAATAGTCACTTCGTGTCTATCGCACGACGCGCATCGCGATTGCAATAACATCAACAACACCACCACCACCAACACCACCATCACCAGCGCCACACAAACGATAAGCTAACTTCACAATAACTCCCCTTACCACTTATTTTACCAATTTAACTTTAAATTTCGCGAATTGCATTTGTTTTGTGTGTGTGGCACGAAAAGCTCATAAAATTGCTGCAAAGCATCAAATCAGCGCATTAATTTTATTAACAGTCAATAAATCTGTGCAACGATAAACAACACTAACAAAAAACTATAACTTTTGTTATTGTATTAAAAACGAGTGTTAAAGCTTTGCACGATAAAAAAAAATGCCCAAAGAAAGTAACAAACTCCATAACGCGACGACTACTCGTATTTGACCAACTACAACAACAACAAGGAGTCGTATATTTTATGAAATGGTATCGATGACTTGTGTTACGGCGCATTACAGTGGCAATTTCTTTAATTTAGGGTTACCATGAGGTCATGTCAAAGATTCCTTGGGCAATTTGATGTCTTAATAAAAGTATTATTGATTTTTCTATAAATATTCTTGATATTCTTGTTGTTATTAACTGACATAAATTCGCTGTAAAAGTTGCTAATAGTCTAAGAAGAAATTGGGTTGAGTCGAAAATCAACCAACAAAAGACTTAAGATACGAACTTAGCTGCAATCACGGTAACATAGAAATAACTGGCATTAATTGAAAATTGCTTTTCTCTTTTTTCGAAGAATTTTACGCTCATTCCTTCCTCCAGACAAATTTATAAATATTCATTCTACAATAAATGCAATGGCAATCCTGTCTGCGCTTGTGATTTGTGAAATGATTAAATTCAAATAATTCGGTTGTCTTGGTTATTTGGTGTTGTTTAACAAATTTTGCCACTGTTATCGGATATCATTTTCTAACAACAAAAAGCTCGTACTACATATTGTTAACTGCTTGTCTGCCATTTATATATGTACAAGTATATCCAGCCTGTGCAGTAAGTATTTGCATAAAGTTGGCTACGTGAGGCGCTGTGATTAAAGCTTTTTAGTGTTTGCGATTTGTTTAGCTCGCCATCGGAACTTTGAGCTACTATTGTTCGATTTTAAATTTTGCAACTAATTTTTCATTCATTTCCTATGTTTATTTTAGCCCAATGCAACAAAGAAGTGCAATTATCAATATTATGATCATTTGGCAAACACTATTATTATTATTACGATTATTATTATTTTTATTGCCGCTATGAGCGCAAACTTCTTATTATTTGCTATATCGATAATTGTTATTGGTTCAAACGCCGCAAACAATTATTGCATATAAATTGGTATGTATATTAGAGTGTGCTGAAAATGGATCGAAAAACTAATTGCATATACATATATAATTTTTTTTTCTTTCATGTTAGATGAAAGAGGAATACAAAAAATCTCTTGGTGGTTTTTCCAAATTAAAAAAAAAAAATTGTTTAGGAGAAATATTTTTTTATTTATTTAAGATTCATGTGATGCACCTTAAATAATTTTTTTTTTGTACTTTTATATTTATATGTTTTTTAACTCTAATTTTTTTTTAATTAAAGCAATTACATAAATTATTTTTTTGAAACTCACCCTAATGTGTATTTTCTGGGTTTATGTGTGGGTTAAATCGACATTTTCAGCACGACTGCTACAACTTTTAGCAACTTTAATTTTCAAATATTCAATTAAATGCCCAAAGCGAACAAATTAATTTGTTGCGCTTACTTAGTTCGGTGCAAGCAGGTATTTTGTAGAAAAGCATACAAGGTGTATATCTAGGTCTATAGTGCGTTTTATAGCTATAGCGCAGTAAAAATTGGAATGTGTTAATAATTGCTTTGCAAATATTATATGAATCTTAATATTTAGCAAAAACTGGCAAAAACTTAAAAAAAAGAAAAAAAATTTTTTTTTCAACTCTTATAAAAATTTCAGAGTATCTTCAAATTCAGAGATCAGGGGTAAAATGCAAAACAACTAGATCCACAATTTAATGATTAACTTAAATTTGAATGATTTTGAAAAATAAAAATTTTCTAAAATTTGAAATTGAAATTTTTTTTTCAATATTTTTTTTTTTTTACTTATTTTATGCTCTTTGAAACCAGTTTCAAAACTCAAAAATCATATTTTTAATCAGAGATATAATACAAAACAATTTTAGTCCAAAATTTAATGGTGAACTTTAATTTTAAAGGTTTTGAAAAATTAAAAAGTTTCAAATAATTAAAAAAAAATTATATTTTTTTTTTCTATTTTTTAACAATAACTTTTCAAAAAAAATTAGATGTTTAAAACAGAAAAAGTTGTAAAAGGTTTTGAAAATTTTATATATTTTTTAAAAATGTTAATAAGGTTTTTAAATTAAATTTCTTAGACAAAAATATTCAAATAACATTATATAGAGGTAATAAAAACATGACAATTTTGAGTGTGCTATAGCTATGAAACACACTTTATACAACTTTTTATAAGTAAGTCACCTGTATTTTTCTTGATTTCTGATTAAAAATGCAAGGAGTGCACTTGTTGTTATAGCTGGTCAGATAAAAGTGAAACATTTAATATTTTAAACTAACTTTACATATGTATATATAGTCACATACATACATACTACGTACATTAATCTGTAAGAGAAAAATCGTGTGCTTTAGCCACGCGCTCAATTTGAGAAAATTTTTTTTTTTTGGAAAATTTTTAAATTTTATTAGCGTTAAGTGGCAGGGCGTTGCTGCTGTGCTTCATATCAGATCTGATAAATCGCTCAAACAATTTATGCGCTATAATATTTGTTCAATATCCTGATATATTTAACTACTTATGTTTATACGATTTTTTTTTTATTATCGCTCCATAATCAGGTTACGTGTGGTGTCGCTCACGAATAAGAAGCAGGTGTAATATTTAATAAATTCATACTGAATACAAATTATTATCGTTCTAACTAACTAAATAGAAATACTACGAAAGTTTTTTTTATAGAAAAAACAAAGTGGAGATTAAATTATTGGTGCTAGGATAGCACTATTATCTGTCAATAGAGTTGTGTTCCCTTACGCGTCAGTAGTAGCCAGAAATAGTCAGATATTACTCCAAGTCAATTCTGCACTTTTAAGTTCTACTCTCCAGCTCTCTAAAAATTTAAATTTTTGACACGTTTGCAAACTTCAGTTAGAGAAGTATGGGATCAAAATTGAGTATAGCCCGTGCGGCAGATTGAAAGAACAAGAGAGAGATCGGCATCAGGGTTAAGAATTTTACGACAGAGAGTAAGAGAAAGTGACAAAGACAGAGAGGGGAAGAGGAAGAATGAGTATAAAGGTGAACTAAAATCGAATAGAAAGCCCTTTCTGGTGCGTGGAAATAATAAATTTTTTTTTTTTTAATTTTTCTGACCAAAATTTTTTTTTTATATTGAAATCTTAGCAAATCAAATTTATTAAAGCCAAAACTAGTTTTTGTAATGATTTTAAAAAAGGTAAACTAAACCTCGAACAGGAGCCTTTTCTGGTGCGTCGAAAAATTTTTCTTTTTTAATTTTAAAATTTTTTTCACTAAACTTTTTTTTTTGTATTGAAAGCTTTGCCAATCAAATTTTTTTAAACGAAACTAATACCTTTTTTCTTATTTTTATAAAAAATTTTTTTTTCATTCAAATTTTTTCTTTTAATTCAATTTTTTTTCAACTAATTTTTTTTTATTTAAAGTGTTTTGAACCAAATATATTTTTTTAACTTGTTTTTTTTGTAACCAAACTTTGTTTTAACCAATTTTTTAATTTCGAACCAATTTTTTTTAAACGAAATTTTTAATGAATTTATATTTTTTTGTAATTGAAGCATAGAGAATAGCAAATACTGCACTCAGATATTTCCGATTGTTCTCTAACCACGCTCATTAAAATTAATTCCTATATTGACAAAACGTTTCTTATAGCTTTCTTGTTATCAACAAAGTCACTTAAGATAAATGATCGCCATTTAATTGCATGGTTTGCATAATCATTTCTGCATTGCCAAAGTAATTTTCCCATTTGAAAAATTTTTTTATTTTTTTTTCTATTGTTTCTTTCGTGACCAAATATTTTACGCTTACGGCTGGCGTGTGTAGGTGTCAAGGTGCATTAATACGTTTAACACATTTCAAACCTACATACAAAGTATGCGAATATAACCAGATATGTATGTATGTAAGTATGTTTAATATGCACCAGCAGCAGCAACAGCCGCCACCACCTGCAACGACAATGTGGCGACACGTCGACATGCAACAAATGTAAAACAACGACATTTACTTAGCAAAAATTTTGAAATTTGAGTGTTACACACGGCGGCGCGTTGCATGTGTGAATTATCAAAGTTAATTTCCGTGGGCAGATCAACAGAACAAAATGAAAAAGAATTTGAACTACTTGAAGCAAGTTTTTTTTTTTTGAAATATTTTTGAATTTTTTATATTCGCAAGCAGTCAACCGTTTGTTGCGGGAGTTGCAAGCAAATTAGTTCGTGTGCAATTGTTTGCTTCGCTGGTATTTAGAGCAAATATGTATCCAAAGAAAAAAAAAATAATTAAAAAAATTCAAAATAAAAAAGTTTAAAGCAAATGTCTCCTTGTGTCTAATTGCACGCTTTTTGCATTCTGTGGCACAGCAATCGATCGTTTCCGATTGCTGCCACCTAGCTAGATGGAGTAATTAAAATTGTGAACGTGCAACCAGCGCGAATGTGGCATGGCGCTCACCTGCAATAATACGGCATTACATTTGTACTTTTGTGTTTATATATGTATGTGTTGTATCTGTCTGCAACTTCTTGTTTTTATTACATTTGCTTGGAAATTTAATCCTTACCATGAAATGTCCCCCGCTGTGTATGCAGTAATCGTGGGATAAGCCACCAGTTTCAGTCGTTTATAAAAGACTTGCGAGATATGCCAGCTCCCACACTTAAATGTGATCGCATAGGCAATTCATTGAACTACATTTTTGCTTAGACCTGTTGGTATAGTTTTTGTTTTTGCTCCATTTGCATGTCATATGGGGGCCGATCGATATTTGCTCGCCATCAATGCCAATCGAATTTCAATGCGGGCGCGAAAAGCCATTTGCCAAATGCTGCAGGTGAATGAGTGCTTATTCGTGTGCGTGTTGTTGTTTCTATATGTCGATTTATGCTTGGAATTTAAGTGTGGACGTTTAAAAACAAAATAAAATAAAATAAAATAAAATAAAATAAAATAAAATAAAATAAAATAAAATAAAATAAAATAAAATACAATAAAATAAAATAAAATAAAATAAAATAAAATAAAATAAAATAAAATGAAATGAAATGAAATGAAATGAAATGAAATGAAATGAAATGAAATAAAATAAAATAAAATAAAATAAAATAAAATAAAATAAAATAAAATAAAATAAAATAAAATAAAATAAAATAAAATAAAATAAAATAAAATAAAATAAAATAAAATAAAATAAAATAAAATAAAATAAAATAAAATAAAATAAAATAAAATAAAATAAAATAAAATAAAATAAAATAAAATAAAATAAAATAAAATAAAATAAAATAAAATAAAATAAAATAAAATAAAATAAAATAAAATAAAATAAAGTAAAATGAAATAAAATAAAATAAAATAAAATAAAATAAAATAAAGTAAAATGAAATAAAATAAAATGAAATGAAATAAAATAAAATAAAATAAAATAAAATAAAATAAAATAAAATGAAATAAAATAAAATAAAATAAAATAAAATAAAAAAAATTTAATTAAATTAAATTAAATTAAAAATAAAAATAATAAAAATTAACCAAGCTTTTACAATGACTATGTCACTAACCGAGCTCTAGCTAATATTTCTTTTGATTTCCAATATTAATAAAAAAAGTTCACATTATCAAAGCGCACTCACGAGAGTTCCCCTTACTGCCTTGTTGTCGTATGAAATAAACTCACTCAAGCGGAATGTATATATTAAAATAAATGCAGTTTCAAAATTCATTTTTTTTCTCATTTTTTTGGTTTTTTCGTTTTTATTATTTTGGTTGACAAATTGCCGCATTTAAAGTGTGCTTACCAAAACCGCCTCCGTACGTCGCGTCACCACTCGTTCACCTGCACCACAAATTATGCCCATCGATATTTATGATATTTTGTGCGATTGCCGGCAAGACGATCGGCAATTGTCTGCGCCCGCATGCTGCTCTTCACCTCACATCTGGTGGTTTGACTTTTTGACTGGCGGTGCGCAAGTGTAACAGCCACCGTTTTGTGGCATGTCATTTGCGTCTGCAGCTGTCGCACAATAACCAGAGGCATGCGATTTTCTTTTTTTGCTGATTTTGTGGTTATTTCGGTTATTTAAAATCTTTGTTTTTGTTTTTGTAATATTTAATGGGACTTTTAACTACAAAGTTATGGTTTAGTTTTGTAATTGGACACCATGTTTTATGTTTACATATATTATATTTATGGTTTATGTTCATTTATGTACTTTATGCATGTGTATGTGTATGTGTGTGTGTTGGTGCATTTTAAAAAGCGAAATTAAATTTTGCATGTGGGCGATATTAGTGGCAGCTTTGGTATGCGCAGGCGTAACAATTTCCGTTGTAAATCGCCACATAGTTTGTGTTTTGGATTTATTTTACCTCAGAATTTGGTTAAGTGCTACCTGTGCATTGAAGGAGAATTTATTTATTGGATAGGGTAGAATGAAAAACATTAATGCAGTAGGGTGAGCTAGAAAAAAATTTTTTTTTCACTTAGCTGCTTTTTAGAATTTGTATTTTATAATAAAGAAAGAAGACAAAGTAAATACAAATTTACTGAGGCCTCTGAGGTGACTCTGAGTTTTGATATTTTCAGCCGTATCATTTTATTTGATACAAAATTTGGCCTTAAAGAAAGTCCCAAGTGGCAACACTAAAATTTAAAAGTCTAAAATTCATTATATTACTACAAATATTCATCGAAGTGGGTAAAGTGGCTTTCGAGACACTAGCAGCTATGCCATAAAAACTTTTTTTTATAATATTATATGGTAACCCTGGTTGGTAACAATACCTAGAACTATTTTCGTTGAAATATGAAATGAAATAACTAGCGCCTCCTACACTATGGGCATTTTTGATTTTATTTTTGTTTAATTTCGGTTAGGTGGCGACTCTAAAAAACCGCTATTCCAAAAAAAAATTATAAAATAGTATTCGGGTGGCAACCTTAAATTTTAAATCTACCTTGAAATATTTTTGTTGGATACGAGCTGAAATACCTTTCCTTTGATGCCCAGATTGAAATATTTTATTTTCATAAAATGTAATATAGGTGGCAACACTGAAACAATATTTTCAATGGCAGCACTGAAGTAGCAGATATGAGAGGCAACCTAGCTTTCAACTCTACCATGGAATTTTTTTTTTTGGAAATTCGACACATAATACGTTTGGTTTAAACCCAGATTGACCTATTTCATTTTAATAAAATGTGATACAGGTGGCAACACTGAAACGATATCTTAAATGGCAGCACTGAATTAGTAGATATAAAAACGCAAGGTTGATTTAGAACGCATTCGAAATATTAGAATAAAATAAATATAATAGGATTAGGTGGCAACTCTTGGTGGTAACCCTCCATAGGTTTGTGTATTTGCTTATTAATTTTTATTTTTACCAATACAAGATATCGAAACAATAGATTTAGAAAATGACTCTGAGCGGTATTTTGAAAGTTTTATAATACTTTTATTTAGAAGATATCCAAGGGTAGTCCTACATAGGAGAAACATTTTTTTGTACTTAGGTTGCTATTAGAAACCCCCCTCCTTGTTCTGCGCGTAACTGGAGGGTACAGCATCAATCGCTATAAACTTCTTAAACAACAAATAATATGTAATTTGAGTTCCATTTGTGTGGGCAAAAGTAATAAAATAGTAGAACAGCAGTCTGACTTGTTACGTAACAGAAAATGTTACACAAACAAATTTAATGAGTAATGCTTGTAACTTTCAATTCATGCCATTCACTACAACAAACTAAAATGTTTGCAATAAAAAAACAAAACAATTTTCGAACAAAGCAGCACAAAAATGAAAACAAAAACAATGCAAAACTAAGCGCTTACATAGTACCAACAAAACATAAACAATGTATATTTAATGCATACAAAAACCAACTTCAAACATACAATTAAAAAGCAATAACAACCAATCAACAGAAATTTTTATCTCAATTACAGATCAATACGAATGCGAAATCGTGCCACCTGCTTCGATTAGTGAAATCCCTGAGAAGCTTTTAACCACATCGGGCATTTATCTGCCAGGTAAATTTGATTATCAAAACATCCGCTCTAATAAAAAATGTATTTTGTGTTTTTGTGATTTTTTTTATTTTTGCGCTTTTTTTGTTGTTGCATCAATGTGTTGCGATTTCGTTTTGTATCTTTGCTTTGCCATTTATTTTGCATATTTCTCATTAGCGTCGCTGCCTCAGCATTGTTTATGGCATTTTAAATGTTCTAAATTGTACTTTCGCTATAAATTTGAATTTGTTCGTCCAAAGCATGAAACTATAACATAAATTTGTTTTTATGCTAAAATATGCTCACACGCTCTTGATAATAAATATCAGCAATTGATTTGCATTTAAATTTTTTAAAGCGACAAGTTGCTTAGCAAGCTGGAGATGGTTACACGTTTGCGTATTAGGGTGGATTGAAAAAAAAAAAAAACAATTTTTCTTGTATTCTTTTTTTTTCTTAGCATGGATGTAGAAATTTTGTATTAAAAAAAATTTACAAAAAAAAATTGCCCTACTCAATTTTAATTGAATAAATAAGTCATAAAAAAATATTTCAAAAGAAATATTTCAAATTTTATAAATTTTTCAAAGTTTTTAAAAATGAGCAAAAAATTTAGAATATTGTTTCTTACGAATTTTACATGACTTGAAATTAATAACTTATAAAAAAATACTAAGGAAGCACTATTTCAAATTTTTTTATAAACATTTCAAAATTTTTTATAAAGACATATTTCATATCTTTTATAAGTTTTACATTTTGCATCTTTTCAGAGAGCAAAAAGAAATTTTGAATATTGATTTTTACGAATTTCAAAATTAAATTTATTAAAGAAATATTTCAATTCCAATTTTTACCTATTTTTTGAACTTTTTAAAGTTTACCAAAATTTAAAAAAAAAGATTTTAATGGCTTTGAAATTACTTCAAACAAATAATTTATAAAAAATATTACAAAAGAAAAATTTCAAATTTTTTTAAAGTTTTACAAATTTTGAACATTTTAAAGAGCAACAAAAAATTTAGAATATTTTTGTTTAATTTCAAATGACTTAAAACTATTGATTTATAAAAAAATTTCGAAAATTTTTATTTTTTGTACTTTTTAGAACTTTTTAAATATAAATAACAAATTTATAATATTGATTTTAAGGCTTAAATGACTTGGAATAAATTATTTGTAAAAAAAAGCATTTCACGTATAATATTTCTAATTTTTTTTAAAGTGTTACGATAACAAAAAATGTAAAATATTAATTTTAATTTTTTTTTTTTAATTATGAAATTCACTAAATATATAAAATTTTAGGTACACTTCTAAGTTTGAAATCTCGTTTTGACTACTGACCCAAAGACCTGAATTTCTCACATTTTCAGCATTCAATAAAATTAAAATAAATTAATTATCCTTTCAAATTGTCACACTATTGAGCGCATGCGCTTTTCCTATTAAAAGTGAAACGTTTTCAATTTACTGCGCTTGATTTGATTTGTGGTGCACATAAAATGTTGGCGACAATTCAATTTGCATATCAATTAAATTTATTTAAATCAAGTTGCTAACAAATGAACTTGACACAATTATTGTGCGGCCAGACAGCGCGACACCACAAACGTTCACCTAGTCACCCAAACGCCACCCAAACACCTCGACGCCACCAACATATAACAGTCCACCTCTGCAAACAACTTGCTACATGCCACATGCCACACACACACGCACATAAGTGCACCTGCACATCTTACTGCACGTTCCACAAATTTTTTTCGTCTTACACGCTGGGTGGTCAATTAAATGTTAATGTGTTAAAATGTATATGTAACAACAGTGACTACTGTGAGCTGCTGAAGATGGCACTCACACACAGTTGCACCGAGCGCAGACAAACATTTCTTTTTTTTTTTGTATTTTTTCAATTTAATTAAGTGCGGTGCAGTCTTTAGCAGGATGTGCTTTTGGTGTTGACGCTGATGGTGTTGGGCTTCAAATTGATTTTACAAAGTGTTGCTAGTTTAATTGAACGACAGTAATGAAAATGAAATGCTCTACAGTGTGTGGCAGTTGAACTGGACAAACATGATTTAAGCTTGTATATGTAACGTAAATAAGAATTTCACTTTGAACAGCAACAAATTTGGCAAAAACTTATGATAGGAAATTTGATGAGCTGCGTAGTGAGCGGATTTGAGCGCGTGTGATGAGCACGCTATCACCATCAACATTAGAGTGTGCAACAGCGAAGTAGGCGTTAAAGTTTGATATGCGAATTAGGGTGGGTTGGAAATTTGTTTTTTTTTTTTAGAACAATCAATCGGTTTTTAAACAAATAATAGAACTCAGAGCATAACCAGCTCCTTAACAAAAAAAGTTTCTAAACATACGAAATAGGGTGGGTTGGCATTTTTTTTTTTAACGAAAGTTAAAAAAAAAATGTTCGGTTCAAAAAGGTGAGTTGGAATTTTATACCGTTTTTTTTTTTTTGCTTAAAAAACGAAATTAAAATTTTTTTGAAAAATCAATCGGTTTTGAAGCAGATAGATATAACTATGAACATATGCAGCTTTTTAGCAAAAAAAAAAATTTTCTAAACATACGAAATTGTAATTTTTTTTTTAACGAAAATTAAAAAAAAGAATTTCGGTTCAAAAATGTGAGTTGGAATTTTTATTTATTGTTTTTTTTTGTTTTGCCTGAAAAAAAAAATTGCCAAAAAAAATTTGTTTTGTGCGAAAATTCCAAAAATAATAGTACACCTTTTTTAGCTCGTAACTTTTCATTGGAGCTTGGGGCAGATCCAAATTTACTTCCAAAGTATCGTTGTAATAAAAAATGGGAAAAATGATAATTTTTTTTTGAAAAATTTTGTTATGAAAAATAAGCAAAATCGATTGACAGCCACGCCCACTTTTTAAAATGAGCGTCAAAAATGTGTCTTGGTAATTTATGAGCGCAAATCTTTGAGGATGTTGAGTTTAAAAAAATATATTTTAATATATTTCATTAAAATTATTGTGTATACATATGTATACTAAGACCATTTTTTTTTTTTTTTCAATTAATTTTTCAGGTACCAGAGATGCGAAAGGTCATCCGTTAGTCACTGTCGATGCTGAATGCGTGCTAGCAGCTGGACTGAATTGTTACGAAATTGCAACAGTGTTGCTCTACTACAGCACGATAACTGAAAGGTGAGTAAATATTTATACAACCGCACCCACGTTATTGCAAAAAAAAACAAGAAATTAAAAAAAAATCAAAATACTTACGAAGCATCATACCAGCACCACACCTCATTCCGCAAAAATGTCAACTCTTAACTGCAAAAACAATTGCATGTCACATCAAAGCTATTGCAATTAAACGTCAATAAATTTTGCAATAAAAGTGAAGTAAGCTTTTTTTGTAATTTCGCAATCACATCAATATCAATCAGTGCATCTAATAACAAAAAAAAAAACAAAATTCGAAAAAGTGCAAAAAATTGTAACAATGCGATGTGATGAGTTTGTGTGATGACGTGATGTGATGTGATGTCATGTCATGTGTTGAAGACGCACGCAAAATGTATGTACACAGCGCACTGGCGCCCATAACTTTTTAGGTTTTTGGAGAATGTCGAGCAACAACAATTTAAGCACAAACGAACAAAAAACTGCGCGCGCTTCAACACCGCATTAACCACAAAATTATTTGCTACCAAAGTCAGTAATTACGATTTCGACGAAATGCGCGCCACGACAAGGAAGTCAAGCGCAAAACGCTTTCAACTAACTGAGAAAAAAATCAGTGTTGCATGGCAATTTTAGATATGCGCGCGCTACACACAACTTAACTTTTGTTGTGCGAGGCAAAAACAAAAAAAAAGTTGAAGCTTTGCGCGCCTTTGGGAAACAAATTCAAATCAAATGAAATCAACACGCGTTCAAACGCAGATTGCTGATTGGATACGCACGCTAGGTAAATAGCAAGCGCGTCGCCTCAAAGTTCGTATAGAAAAACTTGTAAATCAGTACTTTGTAGGTGCATAGTACGAGCGCAGTGTTGCATTTGAGCGCGACGCAAAATTGTAATGTTGCTTCGTAGTTAAGCTTTTCCATGCAACTTTCTTTCCGCTTATCAGCTATGCCACATCGCGTCATTTGCATCGTATTTTCGCTTAAAAGCGCTGATCGCGCAGTCTCACATTCAACAACCTCCTCCCTCCCCCTCTTAACTGTTTGTAATTTCACACTCACGTCTGCGTATTTAGTGTTGCAGATCGCAAATTTACAATACCGTGCAATATTTTCTGATTTGAATTGCTTAGTTTGTTGTTGTTTGTTGCGCTGTTTTTATTTTATTGTTGTGCCACGCAAGCTAATTTTATGACTACATTTTTTTGACGTCAACAATATATCGATTGCTTCTCTATTTGTTAAAATGTTCGCTTTGGCGTTAATGACGGTCACACGCTTGACCGACTGACGCACCACACCAAGGCGTCTGTTTAAATATTGACGCGCATGCGCATGACCGAAATTGAGGCACGCTTACTTAGTGGCAAACAAACAGAGTTGCATTTGCGCATACATATTTGAAAGTTGTTGTTGTGTTGAAATGCTCAGTATGGCAATCTCGTATTTACTTAGTTGAACTAATGCAGAACTGTGGGCGCATGGAAGTTAAGGTAGTTAGGCAGTTGAGGTCTCAGCCAGAGAGTGGTCATCAGAGTTTCTTCGCTTCATTGCGCAACTTGATAGACGTGAATGGTAGTTGGGTGCCGGCCAGCAAGAAGTCTCGGAAGTTTTTTATTGGCCAACTTGCCCGAGCTACTAATTCTTTCACCGGGACCCTACCAGTCTTGGAATGTGGCTAAGGTTGAATTCAGACTGATCTGGCCAATGAGGCTCCCAGCGCCTAGATTCAAGATTGAACAACGGGTCTGTATCGATAAACTAGGTACCCCGAAGCTGTGCCAAGCCGCACTCGCGCTAACGAAATGCCTCACTGTGCCACACATTTTTCAATAACCACGCAAGTGCCCCATAAAACAACGCAAGCCGTCCCTTTCAACTTGTCACACCCGCAAATATTAGTCACTACCAACTTCAAGTGTCGACAAGACATTGTCAATTAATATTTGCATATGCTAATTCAACAACAACAACAACAACACAACTAATATTACAGTAGTCAATAGCTGTATCTCTTGACACATAACGAAGCTTAAGTGAAGTCGAGTATAAGCGTGGAAAAACAAATATAACGGTACTCAAGTGTTGCCAACAAATTGCAATTGACCTCGATACACAATGAATTAGTAAATATTTCACACAGCAGACAAGATTTTGGGTGTTTTTTTTTATTATTATTTTTCAATTCATTATTCTTAGAAACCAAACTAAAAAAATTCTAAAAAAAAAAACGCTTTTTCGCTGACCCTCAACCAAATCACGGGCAATAAATCACCCACATAGCATTAAAAGAAACAAAAAAAAACAACAACAACAAAATTAAAAGCTTATCAACAAAACAGGAATAAGAAAAATAAATTACAAAAAAAAAGAAATCCCCTCAAGGGTAATAAAAATTCAATTTGTCGTGAGAAAATTTTGAAAAATGTAGAACTACCCCTCAGGACACACATGGAGTGCCAGTGTCAGTGTCAGCTACAATAACAACAACAAAAATGACCAACACTAAAAACTTGACTTGACTGCCACACTGGCATAGATTTTTTTTTAGACAATTTGACTGACGTTTACAGGTAAGCGAGCTTTTTCTTAGAAAGTCTTAACAGCTGCATAGCTTGGCTACCTACCAACAACAAAGTTTTGCCTTCGACGTTCAGCTGCTCTTGGCAATCAATTTTTGCTACAAATTGTTAAATGCAAAAAAAGGGAGCACACTCGAAGGAGGAGGAGCAGCATTTTGAGTCCGTCATCATTCATAGCGCGAATGAACTGCCGCCCTTTGCCATAGATATGTTTGCATTTGTTAGGGGCATTCCATGTGAAATTTGTCAATGGCTGTAAAGCTATAGCTTTTTATTCGTATGGCGATATAATTGAGGTATTTTAAAAATTGTAGTCACAAAGTTCTAACATTTGGTTTAATTTTCACAAAAAAAGCTTTATGAGTCTAGAGCTTTTTGTTTGTTATCGATTATTCATTTCCACGATTTTTATTTAGTTTCATCACTTTCTAAACAAGTTTATCGAGTTTCACTTATTACCCAGCTTTATATAATTTTCATGGTTAACAATCGACTTTTTGTAACATTTATCGATTATTCTCGACTTTCCTAGGTAAAAAAAAATCGATTGATATCTATTAATCTTTCCAAATTGGATAAGTTGAAGCACGATATGCAAGAAAACGAGAAATCGACAATAAACTGAGCGTCTTTAGCTTATAATCGTTTTTACAGCTCCTCTAAATCTTATCGATTACAAAATATTTTTATCGAATTCTATAAAAGTTTATAGAGCTTTATTACTCTATCTACTGTTAAAATTTATTCTATCCCTACAATTTAAAAAAAAATTACTTTCAAGTTTTTACCGATTTATACATTTAAAGGGTCAATTCAAAAAAAAAATCAGCCGAGAGAGAATTAATCGTTATCGCTTTTCTTAAGCTCTCTCTTTTATATCGATTTACAAACTTTTTTATTGCTGATTTTACTATCGATTTCCATCGATTATTTTCTTAACACAAAAAATGTGTAATCGATTCCTTTTGGGTGCAACCAAATAAATATTTTTATGGTTGACATGGAATGACCCATCTGCATATAACCGCTAAAATGTTAGATAGTAGTATCCGCATTTATACACAATAACATAAAATTAACGTGTCACGAAACTGTCAAAAAAATGGCTCATTCTTATTCAGATTGCAGTACGAGCGCTCAACAGCAACGACGGCAGCAGAACCCGGGACAACATGTCCGCCTGCTGTTTGCTCGTTTGCCGTATGTCTGCCTGTCTCTGGCTGCCTGCCTGCCAAGCTTGACTGACTGTCGTCCAAGTCCAACCGTATTTAAATTAAGTTGAAAAGAACAAAGTCAAAAGCCGCCTTAACCAAAATCCGAAAAAAAAAACAAGAACCAATGGAATACACTTCTTGGTATGAGCTGCGCATGCCCAGCGGCCGATTTGTGTTATGACTGAGTGACGTGCCTGACTTAGTTAGAATGTGAGCAATTCATGTGCTTTGAGTTCATGTAGCACTAAGTTTCTTTCTACTGTCCTCTTTTATATTATTCTAGTGTATGAGTGCCTAAGAGCAATAGTGACTAGTCATCATTCTGTGTACTCACTGGCTAGTATAATAATCATACAAAGTAGGACCTATAATTTTGAATAACTGATTGCTGATGGTGTCGTTCAAGCATAAATCGCCCTAAGTGAAATGCGCTGGAGATGCAAACTTACAACAATAACAACAAAAATGTATTCACTGAACCATTAAGCCTAACGGGGAAAAAGGCGCAAAGAAGGAGCCAAAAAAAAAAAGCGATGGTGCCTATCATGACAGCTCGTTTGCGACCTTACTAACTTTTGCGTTGTTAATCGTTATCCCACTGCGCTACCTCATGTGGTTCGTACCATAAATCTGGGCATTTTTGAGTTTTAGAATGAATATAACACGCAGTGAAGGATGAGGATGAGAATGAGAATGAGGATGAGGATGAGGATGAGGATGAGGATGAGGATGAGGATGAGGATGAGGATGAGGATGAGGATGAGAATGAGAATGAGAATGAGAATGAGAATGAGAATGAGAATGAGAATGAGAATGAGAATGAGAATGAGAATGAGAATGAGACTGAGAATGAGAATGAGAATGAGAATGAGAGTGAGAATGAGAATGAGAATGAGAATGAGAATGAGAATGAGAATGAGATTGAGAATAAGAATGAAAATGAGAATGAGAATGAGTATGAGAATGAGAATGAGAATGAGAATGAGAAAGAGAATGAGAATGAGAATGAGAATGAGAATGTGAATGAGAATGAGAATGAGAATGACAACGAGGATGAGTATGAGACTGAGAATGAGAATGAGAATGAGAATGAATTGTAGCACAATCGGCTATAAAAATCAAAGTAGAAACTCCTCCTAAACATTACAAAACTCCACACTACCATGCAAATGAGGTCAAGATATATTAAAGATGTTGCGAGCCTTCATACACCGCCAAAGGCTCTAAAAATAGTTAAAAATCCAGCAAATCATATCAAGGCATAAGTATCTTTAAACAGTCCCTAGGTATGTTGTACCAAATATGTCTCGTAATCCTTGTGAATTTATTGAGGCATTCATTTGATGCAATCACGATAGTCATGCTACATTTTTATTGTAATACATATGGCACACGGACACTTACACACTTACACAAACACATACATACATATGTATTCGCACTGAGAAGTTGCATGCAAATGTGCTATAATATTCTAAATTATTTTCGCTAAAGAAATGCAAATGCGTTGTGTAGCTGTGCTGTGCTTTGACCGACTGTTGATAAAGGACGCTTAGAGCAAAAGTGGCATGAGAATTGGTGCATCGCATGAAATCATTACTTACGTTAAGTTACATGACAACAACAACCAGGTATGGAGTAAGTATGCTGATGGCTATAATGTGATGATGAACAATGATAGGGATTATGATGACGATGATGTTGCAAATATAATGTTAAGAATTATGATGTTGTTATGCGGCCTATGCGGCACATGCCAATCAATAGGCAACATTTTGTTGGTTGAGATATTTTTGAGCATTCTTCACTCGCTAAGGAATTTTATAATAGAGTGAAGATATGTTTGTTTGAATGCAGCAGAAAGAACTTAAGGGAGAGCTACAAAGCAGGCACCGTTGTGGCCGTTTAAAATTTTTGAGGATACCAGATCTGTGGTCAGTTCTGTAAATTGTTTAATTCTAGATTCCTGTTAAAGCCAGTTTTCTGGACACTTCCTAGAAGGAATTTGTTCGAGACAGTAAAACAAAAATTTTAAGCATCACTCCACAAGATAGATTATTATTATAGATTTATTTATTTACTTTGCTATACAACTTTATTAAGCTCAACTTCCACTAGATGAGCAACTGGCTATATAATGTTACGCTGTGATTTTTACATTATTGTCTTTTGTCTCTTTTTATTTTAACTATATTCTGATTGTATAGCACTTTTTCTATCGGCTAACATTGATACCCCTATTATGGCTCCTTTGATGTTGATGTTGATTAAGTGCTTAGCTGTTACGCTTTGACTTGTTCAATGGGCTGTTCAAATGTGATTATGTGAAACCCTTTTTTTTTGTTTTGTTTTAATGGCCCTTTCATAGATACTAAAATTAACATAATAATAAAATTCTTAACTACAACCGCACTCGCATACATAGGTACATAACTACATGACGTCTAATCAACTTCATTCAAGAAAAGCGGAAAGTGATCAGCATACAAGATAGAGAATTGCTAGCCAGCAGTGAAGTCAACTAGTTGGGAACTAGTTCTATACTAGTACGAATTGGAACTAGTCAGATATGGGGAAGCTTTCTTTAATTCATGCAGCGCTGAAAGATTCGATTCGAGTGAAATTTTGGAGAAGCTGAGTAGCAATCGATGCGAGAGTGATAAGAGAACTGAGAGAATTCAAACTAAATATTAAAGAAATGCCTTAGAGCTCTTGGGGTGAATTATAATTTTTTCGATTGAAAAGTGAGCTTTAAAGCTTTTGTTTAACTTCTTAAAGATTTTGTTTAGCTTCTTAGAATAAATTACAAGGCATTATTTTTTTTATTCAAAAAAATCTCTTCCACAAGAGTCAGGCTAGTACCAGAAGGTAATATTACTGGGGCGCCCTCAGACTCATTTTGGCAAAAATGCCTATGTCCATAAGTTTCCCAACAATATCGGCCTTACAAAAAACAACAACAGCACTACAATGCTCTTCAATATAACCACCACAAGATCCAAGATCCAACTCTGAGCAGTACAGAATTCTTTAAATGTTAAAACTTCAAATTTTTGTTTATCAAAAGCTCAGTCGTCTAGGACTAGTTAAGTACCAGTCATCAATACATAGCTATACCTAATTATTACCCTACCTTATAGATGAATACATAAAAAATCTTCACATATATCTTGAAGTGTATAAAAATGCTATAAAATTGTCTTCGTTAAACTTTTTTCTTTTTATAACCTTTAGATTATTAATCAGCAGCAACAACAACAGCCACTAATGCTAACAACTCCACCCAAAGCTAATACCTTTTAATTGCCAATAAGTTTATTTTACTTAGAAACTTTGTTGGTGAAGCGTCGTCGCCACCGCCGCCGTTTGTGCAGTCGCATTAAAAAAAAAACAAATTGTGACGCCAACCAAGCGGACAACAACATCAACATTGATGCCGACACCTCGGGCATAATAAAAAATTTCATTTCATTTCGAGTAACACGTTTGAGGAGCGAGCGTTGGTTGAGTATGCGCTAACGTTGATTCCTATTGATGAGTGAAACTCCTCCGTTCTTGTTATAGAAAAAAATGCATTCAAAACAATTTAATTCTTAAAAAGCTATAAAAAAGCTTAGTGCTCTTAATACATATAAATGTGTAACTACGGCATGTTAAACATGGCGCATTTTCTCACTTTGACAATTTAAAATTAAGGCTTGGCTTTTGGCTAAAATGACAAAACCAAACCCAAATACTTTTTAAGCCAACTCTTCAAGTCTCGCTAGTTAAAGAATGACCCACGACATTGCAATGAAACTGACTATAAAATCCCACACTAGAATATGAGGAGGCTAGATTCATCTTCGGTGTTTAAGCTTTTTTTATGGAAAAAAGTGAAAATTTTTATAATCCAAACAACAGAGCTCTTAATTTAAAAGCTTTATTGATTTTATTGATAGTATTATAGTTTTTCGGTCGTTAATTAAAATGAAAATAAATGAATAAATGAAATTTTTATGGGCCGTTAAATGATCATCTTGTGGGTTTTTCAATAGTAATGTCATGTTTTCGTTTTTTTTTTAATGTGAAATTAATTTTAGGAAAATAAATACAAAAAATGTAACTTATTTTGAGCTTTATAGATTTTTAGATTGAAAAGCTTTTATGCTTCGAAAGCTTTTCGTAAACTCTTAATTCAATGTATTTCTCAGCTGTACTCGTTGCAAGAGCTTTTTGAGCTTTTTTACTTAAAGCCTCATACAGACAATACAAAAGCTCGTTGAATCGTAAATAAATCATTTACTTGAAGGACTAAGCTTTGGCAGAAGTATCGACATCTAATTTTGAAAAAAGATGACCAGCTTAGCACGAAGGTTCCATTTGCAAACACAACTATCTTAGCAGCATTTTTTGTTTTTTTTTTTTGTTTATAAAATTACAGTCGAATAATAGAAAAACTAGAAATCCATGGCCATCTCTACTTCCTCTCCTATTTACAAACCCCGAATAACAGTTTAGAAACGATTTCACAAAAAGTATAACCCGTTTAAAAATTCCGCAAGCAGAAACTATAGTCTAACAAATAAACAAAATCTATGTAAGCCACCACGGAGACATTTGTACTTAATTTCTTTAACTGTGATGTGTGCCAAACCTCGCTAAAAAATCACTTAGTCGCAGTCATTCATGCTAATGGGTGAGCATTTTGAAGATCTTTATTTCGAAATTCCAACAACAGTGCAAGTAAGCAAAACCAATTAAACCAGTAATTTGTAAAAAATAAATTTAAAAACTTCTAACTGCAGTTAGGCATGGTTGTAAACATGTGTGCTAGGGAAGGAAATTTCCAGATTTTTAAAATCCCGAAATTTTCGGGAGCTGTTTTTATAGGCCCGGAATTGTAAATTTCTTGTTTTTTAAAAGTTGAGATTGAAAAAGTTGAAGAAATTTTTTTATGAAATTTATTAACCTTAAAATGTAAATAAAATTAAAAATATTTTTTTTTTATAATTTAAACGAAAATTTTTTTATTAACATTCAAAATGATTTACAAATTTATTTTTCCAAACTTCTGAATCAAATTTTCGAAAATGATTGGGATGTGTTTTAAGGAATCGTCAAAATGAATGGTGTTTACCAAACCATTTTGTGGAAAAATTTTGGAATTTTTCAAATATAAAATTAAGAAAAAAAGACATTTTTGGCAAGTTTAAAGTAAGTGTCAGCTCAGTTTTTATTATAGAAAATTTTACTTGAATAATCACTTATTAAAATAAAATTTCGGTTTCAGTTCTTTCTTATTTTTATAGAAAGTCCCAAACTACTTGAAATAATGTAATCACCAAAAAATTCAAATATTTTACAGCAACAAAAAAATTAAGCTCATTTTAATCAATTAAAAATTCCAAAATTTGCAACAACTAAGAAATCACGCATGTCCGGGATTTCCATCCCTAATAAGCACATAAGGCTATACAACGAGTAGCTGTGAGGCAAATTATGACAAATACATGCGACATTAACCCAAATCACAGCCACAGCAACAACATCTGCTTGCCAGCAAGAAGTAGCAAACGAGTTGCAAATCGTATGTAAGACCTCAAGCTGAGCTACAACAGCACTGCAGCTTCGATAGCAAATAAAAATCTAAATAAAATATTATAAATTTCCTAGGATTTCTCAACTCATTTCAATTTATTTTAGCAAATGTTTGTAAATATCGAAAATGCGCAAAAATAAAAATAAAAAAAAGCCAAAAAAAAAAATAAAAATAAGATAGTTTTGATGCTGCTGACTGGTTTGGAGCAATAAATAAACAAAAACCTACATAGTAAAAATTTTTATAGAAATTTAATTTTAAAAAGCTTCAGCAAAAAAAAATTTTAAATGGCTTTTGAAAAAGCTCTCTCTAAATTTGAATAAACAAAAAAGCTCACTCTGGAAGGTTTTTCCCTCGATACACAAGTTCCACTTGAGCGAAAGGGAAAAACATTAGATGAGATGGAAAATATGGCTGGAGGATGACTTTATCATTCTCTGTGTTCCCAAATGACTTTAGGTACATATCTCTGAAACGCGTTGTCTATCGTGCTTTGATACCCAACAGCCCAAATCTCCTAGGACCAAGGCGATTAAGCACAAATCGATGAAAATGACTTTTGGTAGCACTTCCACCTTCGACTACCGCAGTTAAAAAATCGAATCGAATATTTTTTAACAGTAACAACAAATTGCACGCAACTCATCAGCGCTGAGTTTTAGCGTAGGTTGAACTGAAGAAGCGCTGCACCTCTGAGGAACACACAAACTTTGCTGCGCTGAGTGTCGTACTGTCATTGACTACTTACACACACACACACATACAAACACACTTAAATCCACGCATTGACAAGCAAAGTTGTTGCTGATAATTCCATCTCTGACCACATGCCGCGTCATTTCAATTAAATAACGAGCTTGTTCTGTGTGCTGCTACAAGCGTCGGACAAGCGGATTACCTCGCACTTACAACGGCGCGGCATCGCGTCACTTCAGATTCTATTCGGCTGCTTTAGATTTTGCATCGAATTTTTATTTAGTTTTTTTTTGTTTTTTTTTTTAGAATTTATTTTCATTCATTTATTTATGTTGGCTATTTGTGGCACAAATGAGTATTAATAAATAAAAGATTTTGCCGATCGCTATTACAATAACAACAATAACGCCTCGTGCTATATGAGCGATGAAATGTATGAATGTAGAGTTAATGCAATTTTCGTTGAAATTCGTAAAAAAGAAGAAGAAGAAGGAGAAAAATCGTTTAAATGCATAAAAGCTATTTTGTGTGTCAGGGTTCAGTTGTAAGTTATGATGCTGACTATAAATGCGTAGTGGCTTGTAACACAAATTCTGAACTGCATTACTAACAACAATGACAACAACATTGAGGAGACAAATGACGATTGTGCCCTGTATGGAAAAATTATTGAGTGTGATGATTGGTACTAACTCCCGCTTAGTCAACAATTTCTACTTAAATTGCAATGTGTAGCTCATTTTTTTGGTAAACACTTAACGACTTGTGAATAAAACAACAAAATTAAAACGTTTTCAAAAATTTGAAATTTCCTTGGAAAGTGAAATGTGAAATAAAATTTCGATGGCCTCTAAGTTTTTACTGCTGTCGTATTTTGTTGTTGTTTTTTTTTAATAAAAAAATTGTTTGGGCAATCAAGAAAAAGTCTGATCTATCATTGAAATCACGAATAAAAAGCAGAGAGTTCCAATAGCTTCCAGCTTCTACTCCTCGGGCATCTTGGAACTATGATCAAGACTACTCTCTTTGAATCACTCTTGAAAGTATAGTAAACATCAGTTTAACTACTAAACATACTTTCAGCCAGCGTCGTATCTAGGAAGGGGCGGGCTGTTGAAGGCATTTTGGCCCGTTTCATAGGACGTGATAGATGATTCTTATGTACGTTATTTTGGAAGACTTCAATTCATTTAAATTAGAATTTTTTACCTAAACTAGATTTTAATAAAATTTAAAAATATCTAAAATTATTCCAAAAAGATTTAAACAAAATAAAAAAAATAAAAAAAAAAATAAAAAAAAAAATAAAACTAAACTTCAATTATTTTGAAACGAATTTCCATCATATTTCGTCATTTTTACTTTGATACAAACTGGTTTCGGTGCAGTGGCAGATCAATCTTCACTCTTCTTCAAAAACTTTCCGATTTCATGCAGTTCCAATTTCCTGCAGGGTTGTCTTTAATATAAATCTATGTGCTTATTTATGAGTTTGTTCACAAATCGGTTAATGATCAATCATTTATCTGGTTTTCTGGGTTCAAGATTGCAAGCCACGCACTTCATCACGCGCACACACACACACATGCGCATATGTAGTTAAGTATGGAAGTTTGTGCACATTTCGTCATCGAATGCAGCTGGCAGAAATGCTAAATGCTAAGAACGACAACAACAAAAACAACTATGCAAATGCATTCATCCACGCTGATTTCATAGATTTCTAATTTGTTTTTTTTTTTGTTTTTGTTTTTCTTTTTGCTAATCTGTCACGCATACAATTCATATTTTTCGTTCACATTTCCATTTTCATTTTCAATTGCAGAATTTCAACGGCGAATGCTAATGATCCAACCACACAGCATCAGCAACAACGACAACAACAACAGCAACAGCCTTCTATGGCACAACAGCACCATCAACAGTCACCACAAAAAATGTCCAACAGCAATCCATCGACTCCAAAAATGGCCAGCGCTGCTATGACGACATCAACATCAACAGCAACAGCAGCAACAACAAACACAGCACAATTAACAATTTCTGGCAACACCACAACCACGCCACTCACCTCAAATGTCACAACAGCCATTGCTGCTGGTAAAACGCCCGCCCATACAACAAATACAACAATTGCCATAGCAACCACAATCGACAACAACACTAATGGCCAAAGCAACAACAGTTGTATTGCTGCAACAACAACAACAACACCAACGTTCACCATTCTAATTGCCATCGAAAAGTCGAGCCAAATGTGCGTAATCGACTTAATTTGCCAAAGTTTACGTCTGCTGACAAGGCAAATTGCGTATTGCGAAATTCTTGCGGTTTGTCTTGAACGCAATTTATTGCAACAGCAGCAGCAACAAGAACAACAACAACATGCTGGCACATTGAACAATGCAACTGTCAGCAAGAGCGAGAATAATGAAAGTAACAAAAAGGTGAGTCGCACCTACACACAGAAAACATTTAAATAAAAATATAACAACAACAACTACAACAACATGTTGCTAAATAATAGATAATTACTTTGTGGACACGTTGTAGGCAGAGGAACAAAGAAAAAAGTTTAAAATTTGGGTGCCACTGCGGATTTGGCGTACCCTCAGTAGGACCGAAAGTAGGACAAGCAGCCTTTTAATTAGACCTAGGGACACATGATGAAAAAAATATGAGCCATCACGCATTAAGATGATAGCAGAAGCTTTAAAGTTTTGCTTGCAAAATTCTGACTCTAATTAGAGCTCGTAAAAGATCCTTGGATAGCCTCGTTTAGAAGATCTACAAAAAAAGTTGAGCTTTTATTTCATTCTGGCCTGAACTGTAATCTAATATTAGGAAAAGCAAGAACGTTACTAAATTCTCTGCATATTTTAAGTTCCATGGGCTAAATTCAATCCTTCTTCTTTCCTCCAAATTTTCTAAAAGGTGAGCTGGCCCATGCACAGCCCGAGTTTTACAACTACACACATCGCATCTCGCTCTGTACCCACCACATAACGGTACTTAAATACGGACGGAGAGCGCTGTCTTCAGATCAGCTTAAGGTTTGATAGTTTTCATGAAAAATTTTCCAAAATTTGACGGTCCAAACCCGTTAATTGAAAGATACATAGCACAAATCCCGTTGGTCCAAACAATGGGTACACGCGAACGTGGCTAAATCGGTTCAGTTCATAGCCCTGTTCACGTAGGTAGACTTATTGGTGGGTCCATCTATTCCGCTCATACTAACAGACATTCAGCCACCAGCTATGAAATCTACCTTAGAGCTGTCTGGTTGGGAGCTTGTTGAGAACGAATTGCTAATAAATGGCATAGTTGAAGATTTCACTCTCGTTTTCAGCTAAGATTCACGAAACTTAAAATTAGTATCACTACCACTTCGTCAAAATTTATATAGAGCGCAATGAAACACGAAAAATCATGTTTAAACACGAAAAATATTTTTTAAAACCAACTAGCCAGGGCGTGAACTGTTGAACTTTTCTTACGTAGCCAGACCAAGTCAAAAATCATCAAAAAAAACTGCATTACAAGGTACAGACCTACTTAATTACTATTGTTGTTATTGTTGTTGTAGCGGTATTTCGTCCTGCCTTAGTTACCTACTCGTAAAATGAAATGATCTAAACGACTGGATGTTGAATTTGGCATCGGTTGTTAACAATTGAATGAGTAGCAATGCGCAGTTAATAACAAGGTATTGAAAGCACAATAACAACAACAACAGCAACACTGCTCATTATAAAATGCACCAAAGTAATGAGAAGGGAAAAAAATTCGCACAAAAACAAAAAAAAACCACAAAAACAAATGATCAACATCTGCGCACGCGGTTAACGCCCCGACATAACACCCAATTAACCCGATTTTTAACAAGAACGAACACCAAAAACAACAACAACAAATGCGCTAATAAAAGTTAAAATACCAAAACGATGCAAAAAAAAAACAAACAATCGAACAAACAAATGTACAAAACAATGGTAAATAGACAAATCGAAAAAAATTAAAAGCAACCAAGAGGTCTTTATGCGAATGCATCGGAATATGTTATACCCAGTAGTAAGCTTAGTAAAGGTTCACTTTTAGGGAAAGTATTCCATCACACGCGGCCTGCGTGGTATGGTTTCCGAAAAAGGATTCCAAAACTTGGTAATCTTTGGCAGTAGTCGGCAACTCTGCCCCTGCTGATTGTGTTTGGTCTTTCGTGTGACAGGTCAAACCTACGAGCCATGCCTTTCTATCTTTGCCGAGGTAAAAAATTCGGTCTCTACCACCATCGAATTTTTATTCTCTTAAATGCCAACAATAAATTATGAAATGTAATTTTTATGGAATACAACAAGCGCCTAAAAGTATGCAGGCTTTTAAACCTCACAACTTCATGGAGAAGCTGTCTAAGTTAAAAAAGTGAACCTCTCCGAATAAAATCACCATTTTTCTGGGTACGCGGAACTCACTCTTTATCCACAATTTTATCCATTAATGGCTGACAGGGACACTTTGAGCTATTTCCTGCATTATCACAACCATGTAAGTAAGCGTTGCATGCTTTTAGGCGGATAAGGGATATATTCATTTGAATGGTTTTCACATATATTTTTACGCTAGTCAGCTGTAACAATTACAAACCAGGATTAATATGAAAGTGCCAACACTACTGGGTATAAAAAACATTAAAGCGCCATCAACACAAATTAATCTGGACATTTGAAATGATTAAACATAAACAACAACGCTACCAACTAACAAAGACAAAACAGTACACGTTTCATTTATTTACCGCACTCATTCCCCCACTTTATCACTCTATTTCTTTTCTCTTACACAGGAGCTACAGCAGCAGCTTAAACAACAACCACAACAACAACAACAACAACACCAACAATACTCCCTCAAATTCATTAGCGTCAATGAAGTCACGACAAGTGTTGCACCATCGTCACAAATACCGTACGGCAAATTGCAAGGTTTGCATCATCACGACGCGCGGAAATGGCGCGAATTTTTCCTCGCACTCGACCCTTTTCATAGTCAATGCGCAACGTCAGCCCAACGCTTAGTGGCCGCTATGAGCGATATACGTTCAGCCGATCTACAAGGGTTGCCCACACGACGTCAATTGTATGCACAACATCGGGCGTTAAGTCGCGCGCTTATGGATTCTGAATTGCATAATTTGCGCAAGCGCGGCTCATTGCAATTGGCGCATTTACAGGAATTGGCCAAAAGTTATGCCACAACGATGGTGGCAGCACTTTCAAATATACCAACTAACGGCAGTGAAAATAGTCATAATAATCATAATGGCAACATCAATGCAAACAACAGTAGCAATAATGGCAACAACAACAACTCAAGTAGCAATCGTTATTACTATAACGGTAGTAGTAGCGGGTGCAATAGCAACAACCAACGTTATAGCAGCAGTGGCAACAAACTATTGTCCACCATTTCATCCATCAGCCATCTCGGTTACAGTGGCAGTTATAGCTTTAGCATGCAACAACAACAACAACATTCGCAACAACAACAACATAGCCAAATCAGTCAGTCACAAAATCGCTCCATTGTGTCAAAGTACAACACCATGACGTCATGCGATCGCATCAATGATACAACGCTAGCTAATGCAATGATGGGAGGTGGCGTTGGCTGTGACATGGGTCACAACATGACCAACATGGATATTGCAATTAGACTAGACAAAGTGACATTACTTTTCAATGAGGTCGATCGCGCAGCGAAACGTCTGGAACAACTCACGGAGCAACGTCGTGAGCAACTGCGTGAGTTGACGCGTCAGCGTGCACTGGAAGATGAAATTAATGAGGTAAGTGACTGATAAAGCTCTGACGGGTACTAAACTAATGGGAGAAAGTGTTGGGTAAGAGTTTTGTATGTTTTTGTTTTTTTTGCATGAATACTTTGCTTTTTATGATGTAACAGCCCAAAATGATTTGTTGAGGATAATAACTGTATGGTATTTTATTTCAATATGGAGGAGACATGTTAAAAAAATAAAATGAAATAAAAAAAAAAGAAATAAAAAAAAATAAAATAAAATAAAATAAAATAAAATAAAATAAAATAAAATAAAATAAATAAAATAAAATAAAATAAAATAAAATAAAATAAAATAAAATGAAATAAAATAAAATAAAATAAAATAAATAAAATAAAATAAAATAAAATAAAATAAAATAAAATAAAATAAAATAAAATAAAATAAAATAAAATAAAATAAAATAAAATAAAATAAAATAAAATAAAATAAAATAAAATAAAATAAAATAAAATA